>OU015748.1:7483045-7504777 GCA_907169655.1 Acomys percivali
ATATATATATATATATATATATATATATATATATATATATATATATAACCTTAAATTGAATTCTATACCAATATATCAAAATTAATCTTATTTTGCATCAATACACAAAATTCTGTACCAATGAGTTAAAAATAACCTTATTTGTGAATAACAATTACAGCCTTTAGTTGAGGAGTAGATTCAATAATCTACTTTTTGTTCTTTCATCCCTTTATATTTCTATATCCCCCTTCTTTCTTTTCAGCTCTTATCTCCTTACCAACAAAAGAAAGATAAAGGAAAAGAAATACATCCCTGAGTCCAACCTAGTTTTCTCTCTGTATAAGACCAGTAATAACTTATAACCAACTCCTGATGAAAATAAGTATCTGAAGCCTAAGAGAGCAAACAGAAACCCCCCTTAGGGGAAATGGGACATCTTTCTCTTAAGGTTTCTTCAGGCTAATTTAGGGCAAGTAATACCTTTGAAGGGGCCCAAATAAACTTGGGAAAATGGTAAGACAAGCCAGGGATAGCATTTGTGGTCCAGTTTCTAAAGGTTGAGAAATTCCAGGCTTAATAGGAGTCCTGTGTGGGACAGTCTGAAATTCTGGGCCAATTGGTATCAGAAGCTTTCTACAAAGCTGTCCTGGAAGCTGTCCTGTTCTGATGGGTACAGTGACTGAAGTGACTGGGGCTGGGACATGAAGGATGTAGGATGTCAGTATCCAGCCCTTTGAGAGGAATGAAACCTATCAGGTCTCATCCAGCATCAGTGTCTAGTTCTCAGTTCTGAAAACATAGTCAATTATTAATCTATTGTTATCACAAGAATATATATCCTAGGTTTAACAGATACATATAATTGTATAGATTTATAAGATAAAATAGTTAGATGAGGTTTTCAAAAGCCTCAGAGACCTACAGAATATGGCCTTTAAAGATGTTTATATTATTCTAACAATTCTTTGACAAGACAAGTTAACACCTGGCAGTATGTAGCCTATATCAAATAAGATGATGAGCATCAAAGAACCTCCCTATGGAGATGGCTTCAAATGTGGCAAATAAGCCACTGGACAAAATATCCTTGTTTCTGCCACAGACAGAATTCTGCCTAAAAACGGGCAAGCTTGGATGGACAGGGTAAGCAAGTCCTCAATAATTCCTGCCTCACAAATATGTCTGTCAGTTTTATTGGGCCAGATGGCTGAAGATGATGCTTCAACATTATAGAGAATTCTGGGTGACTGTTCATGCAGTAAGCTGTCTATGTCTTTTTTTTTTCATTTTGGAAGCTGCTAACCTGCACTTCTGGTTCACTCAGGTAATTAATTTTATTCCTTCTCAAGTCTCTGATGGGGTTGAAGATCAGATAGTTTAGACTTACAATTAAGCTTAGTTGGTTATGGGTTAAGATGTTCTTAGGTCTAGAAAGATGTTTTAAGTAGACATGAGATATGATAGATATGAACTTTCATTCAGAATTTTAGACCCAACAAGATAGGAAAGATGTTTACTTCAAGTTGCCCAAATAAAAATAGCCAAATCACTATGAATGTAACATTTATGTAATTCCTGATTGTTTATTGGTTCTTCCTGCTGTATGTGGTTTTTTATTTATATAATAATGTAAATGTGTATGTTTTTAAAAGAAATATAACAATAAAAATTTAGATCTAAAAAAAGAATTGATCAAGAGGAAAGAAAAATATTTAAAGCATACTGAATATTCTCTCAACACTATGTTCTATAGAAATGGAAAAAAAACGAAAATGGAAAAATAGTCAACAAAAGAAATGGGAAAAGTCAAAAGTTACATACCAAATGATATAAAAATTTCATATTCTATACTCAAAATTTTGCTAGCTTGTTAGCTTAATCATACATATACCATAGTGAACATCTTAAATGAGTTTACTAAAGAAAATGGTCATGCTTTTTAAAAAACATAAGTGAATTGACTTTCATATACTGGCAAATATTTCAGACTTTTTTTTTTTTCATGTGCTTAGACTCCTGGTTGAAAATACTTGTCATTGTCATTGTCATCATTACCTCATCATCATCACCCTTCTCTTCCTCCTCCTCCTCCTCCTCCTCATGATTTTATCCTTAACAACAAAAGAACCGAAGGAAAATGTAAGTGCCATGTCTAAAGCACATGCCTCTCTACTGCCACTTAGGGGACAGAGTACACATTGCAACATGCTAAGAATATTTTGAGTTTCACACTGTTTTGTGCATGTGTGTGAGAAGTGTGTGGATGTGTGTGTGATATCAGCAAGAGATGTCTGTGTGTGGTATACACATGCTTATGTGAGTATGGTATGTGTACATGTACAAGATATGTGATCATCCATGGATGTGTGTGATTACTTTTTATATGGAAAGGCAAGTGTGTATAAAAACCTTAAATTATGGAATGTTGCATTTAGGGAGATGGTGTAGTGGTGAAAGGAATTTGCTACTCTTGCAGAGGATCAGGGCTCATACCCAAACTCCAACATGGAGCATTACAAATTCCTGTAACTCCACTTCCAGGGAATCCAGCATCTTCTTCTCCATATACATTGCTTACAAATATTCATGCAAAACACACACACACACACACACACACACACACACACACACACACACACATACACACACACACACTCGCACACACATAATCTATGAGAGGAAATGAATAAACAAATCTAAAACCAAAATAGGTTAAAATGTATAAAATTAAAAAATAAGAATCCATGGAAACAAGTCATTTGATATCTAAAAATTGGAATATTGTAATCAACTATGCAGTTGAGTTCCAGATTGTTCTATTAATTTATATTTAGGTAGTTTTATATGCTTTGGTGGAAGAGTGTATGAGCTACTGGAAATGTAAGACTTCTTTATATAAAACTGATATGGTACTGATAGGTGAACCATTTATTCCTATCAAAAATCCATATCAAATCATGGTAAAACTATAAACAATCAATAATTTTGATTATGTGCACATCTATCTTTACATGTGAAATAAATTATCCATGTGCAAAACTACTTTAGTAATAGCTGCCATATTTACTCTGGAAAAGAGAAAAAGCAATCGCATGCTTTTAATATTCATGTGTTTCCTGTTATAGCTGTGCATTGACTTTAACTGTTAAAACATTCTTTTCCACTGTTCGCTTGGTTTCCCTCATGGATTCATGCCATGAAATCTGGGAGATCAAACTCGCTCTCCAATGCCAGGTGCTCTATAAACAAGGATCCTCTGCAGCTCCCCTTAGCCAGAAGAAACAAATGTTGGTTGCTTTCATGCAGCCAACACTGAATTTTGACAAGGAGGCAAAATAACTCAAAGCCAACAAATACTGGAAGAGAAATGCAAGGAATCAAGCCTCCAACTGAGGATTCACAGGCACACAGTGGTGATTTGAGAACGGATCGTAATCCACCTCAGTTTTCAAAACATAACTAAAAAAAAAAAAAATCACTCTTTTCCATGAACTAATACTGTGAGCAAGTTACACTGACAGCCAGTGACCACAATGTATTATAATATTTGATTTTTATTACAGTGCCTCCTTTCCTATCTTGTTTTTCTTCATCTATGCAATTTCTTTAGTGTAACAAACTTTTGCATTCTGGAATTGTGCGTGTACATTATTAGCAAACGAGTCAAGACCACTGTAAAATGCTAAACAATTATGGCGCTAATTAAAAAGATAAGAACATAATGGCAAAAAATCTTTTAATGTGCTCGCTTAGTTTCAGATAGTATATCATGTCCTTTTTATGTAGTTCTCTTTTAATTTCTACAATGTTATATACTGTTGTATCAACTGTCCTCAGCATAAAAAGAAGCTGAGAGAGAACAAAATGAAGTAGGTTCTTCACCCTGCTTCTTAAGAGAATAAACAGGGAATAAACTTTATCCATAATGGTCACTCAGAGGTATTTCAGCACTAAAAATAAAGGAAGTTCTTAGTGAAGAGGAGCCCTCTAAGATCTGCCCCTGCGGAGGAGAGCAACCAGTGTGGGATTATCCAACTGAAGCCCCAGTCTCTGAATAAAGTTGTTCTAAAAATAATAAAATTAAATTAAAATGAAATAAAGGAAAAAAATATTTTGTGTTCCCTAGCTATTTTACCCAGTGCTTCTTTTTTTATTTTTTAAATTTTAATTTATTATAATTTATTTAGGTTACATCCTGAGTATTACCCCCTCACTTGTATTTTCCCATTCCCACCCTCTTTTCCTCTTCCAACCTACTCCCCTCCCTAGACCCCTGACTAAAGGGGACCTCCTTCCCCACCATATGGCCACAGCATATGGACTCATCCAGATAGCCTGCTTCCCTTTCCTCAGTGTGCTGCTGGGCCTTCCCACCAAAGGGAAGTGATCAAATCGGGGGTGCCATAGTTCATGTCAGAGGCAGTCCCCACTCTCCCCATAACCCTGGAGAATGTGCTGTCCATTGTTTAGATATGAACAGGTGGTCTAAGTTTATTGCATGCATTGTCCTTGGTTGGTGCAGCAATTTGTGCAGGACCCCCTGGGTCCAGATCGCTGGCCTTGATGGTCTCCTTGTGGAACTCCTGAATGAGGGATATGCTGGTTATCATCTTGAGTGCAGGATGGATGCGATTAGGAAAGTTTCCTTTTGGCTTAGAAGGAGTGCATAGGCCTTGTGCTAGTTTTTGTTTGTTGGTTTGTTTGTTTGTTTTTGTGGTTAGGAGGTATTCTCATTTTTAAAGACTGAGCTGCTGGGTTGGATGTTGGCTTATCACTCTGGGCAAACTCATTGGTGACAGGGGCATGGAAAGTGTGGTACCTATATGTAAAGGGAAAGGAATGTTCTAGTTGTATCATATAATGTTAACTACCTACTTACATGGGTATCATATGGTGTCATAGCATTTAAAAATACAAAATTAGGGAATCTGTACACTATTCAGGTAGAAGTAAATGGACAAGTAGAAAGGGAGTAGGAAGGGAAACCTCTGAAAAAATTGAAATGTGTATGTGTACAAACATGAAAAATTAAGGTCCGTTGACAAAAGACCATAGCTCGTAAATCATTATTTGAAGGAAACCGAAGCAAAAATTCTTACAGCACTACCACAAGGAAGTGGTGTACAATTGAGGAGCAGACACTACATAGTTGTAGAAAGGATTGTGAAGGAAATTCTGAATTGTGAAGGAAATTTGAGCCTAAAGAGAATTTGTGTGGTTTCCAATACGAGAAGTAAAGAAAAGCTGTAGCCAATGGATAGCTCAATCCTCACATGGGGGTGGAGTGGGGAGGAGTGGAAGACAGCCTCTGACATAAACTCTTGTGCCCCCCATTTGATCAGTGCCCCTTGGAGGAGAGGCCCTGTGGGAACACAGAGGAAGGAGATGCAGGCTATCCTGATGAGACCTGATAGGTCAGATGGTGGGGGAGGAGGACCCCACCATAAGAGAGCTAAGGGAGCAGAATAGGGCTGAAGAGAGAGGGAGTGTGGAAACAGGAAGATGAGAGTAGGGGGATTATAATCCATATGTAATGTGAATAAGTTATAAATTAAAAAAAAAAAAAGAAAATGAAACGACACAAAATCATCTGTGCTTACTAGTTTGATGGGTTGAAACAAGAACATAGCTGCTGTCATTGGAGGCTGTTGAAGTCAGGTATTCAGGCCTCTTATTCATAGTTATGGAGTGAGCATACCAAGCAGGGTATTATTGAGCTGCTCTTTAAATCAGCAGCATGTTTAGAAAACACTTAAACTGATTACATGTACAGGTACTTTATTTTCTGACTGTTTTAGCTCTAAAGCATAAATTTGCTTCAAAAATGCAAATATATTGAGGAAGGCCATGTTTAAAAAATTTTTTTAGATGAGTGAAGCCAAGTATATCAGAATTTCTCTTTAGTTTTCCAAAGCTACTCATAATTTGATTGTTCAAATTTTAAACCATTCAAACCCACATTCCAGGAAATTCTTTGGCATGGTTAATTGTGAGCCTTGTGTTCCAAGTACCTCAATATCAATTGTCAAGTCAATTTTAAGCTGAGAGAGAATTTTAAACAGAATTCACTTGGTCAAATAAAAATACTGTGCTTTAGTCATATGAAATATGCAACGAAGACAAACTTATTGAAAGCCATTCATGTTCAAACAGATTAGAGACACAAATTCATAAATACAATTATACATAATGTATACAGATGTACATGTGTGTAACTTGTTGCTTAAAGATTTTTTCTCTTCTTTGCCAACAATAAGGGCAAGATTAAAGAGCTTTAAAAATGACCTTATGTTCTTATTAATGGTAGATTTAGAAAATTACAACAATATAGATATTATAAAGTCATGGATTATGAGAATTAGAAATGGTTAAAAAGAATACTAAAAATCATTATTTTAACATTTGTAAATTCGACACGACTCCTCTCAAAAGAACATAAAGCTGAAGTAATACTCTAAGGTCTTGTCACTGAAAATGGAGGAAATATCAAGTTAAATTACTCTGTTAACTAATCCAATATTATTGAAGATGGTGTTTGATTCTGTGTATATGTTTATTTTTAAACTGAAAGAAGTAGGCTGTGTGGATACTAACAGTCCTCTGCAACAGAGATATGCATCACTACTTAGTGATAACTATTACGTTCTGATCTACCTATGGGAACAATATTTCTAGGAGCATGGTCATTTCTGTTGCATAAAATGGATTACTAGTGGAATGGGATGTTCAGGAAGATTTAAAATGCCTTTGAACTGACTATGGGACCAAAGAGTTCCTGTTCTATGAATTGCTGCAACAGCCTCTTACTCCTCTCACATGCTGTGCAATTACATGTTCTGCACTGAGAAAAGTAGTGACCAGAAAGAGATTTGTTTGTGGTCTTTATGGCATGACCATGGCCTCAAGAAAAGGAGAAGACAGGACAGACAAGGAGTGTGCATCAAGGATGATATAGTGCCTTTCATGGGTTTCTAGTGCAGTTTTGTATACAATGCCTCAGTGAATATTAGTGACTAAAGTGCACGGTTATTCCACAGAAACAACTGCGTCTGATTGAAGTTTGTTTTGCCACATTATAAAAAGCACTCAGATATGTCAGAGATGTCAAGACCTTGTAAAGAAAGAAGAAAAAAAAAGAGTGGCCGTTAGTTGAGAGTAGTCAACTTTGGAGGTCTAGGGTACATATAGTACCTCAGAAATTAGAACTGATGGTAAGTGAAGGGCACCATCCTATCATCCTTACAGAAAAACTCTCAAATTCATCAAATCTGACACTGATTCAATGAAATGAAAAACTTGAATCTGTCATCTGAGCTTTTATTCGTTTTTTTCTCTCCTCTGCCCCGACAACATAAATCATCTGAGTGTGCATTTAACTCCTGTGAATTGACAAAGATAAAGGAGAAAGGGAATCATCAATACACATTCCTGAACCGGGGTATACATAGGTGGGTAGGCAGACCTTCATCTCTCTCAGGCTCCTGTTCTTGTTCTCTTTCATCTTTTCTCTTGTCTCTTTATTCGACTATATGGAAGCACTAATAGCCAGAAGCAAACCCAGCCAATTGGAAAACATTCAACAAGCCAGGACATGTCAGGTCAAAAACTGCATGTTGAGCACTCACTGAAAGGACTCTTCTGAGACCGGTTACCTCTTAGCCATGCTAGCCTTGTATGTCATCTGATCGTGCGTATTTTCAATTCCCTGTATTTTTAACATAATTTCTGAGTTATTTATAATTACCTCCTTATGTTACAATGCAAGTCGTGTGATATCATATGCACTTCTCCCTGTTATTGGTAAAAAGTAAAATTCTTCCATTGGTATGTGCTCCTTGGCACGCATTGGCATAGACTGGGATGTCTTAAGTGCCAGGTGCCGTAGAATGTGAGTAACCAGGACACTTCTACAATTTCTCACTGAGACCCAAAGAGGGGACAGAACTTACAAGCATGATTTCTATTGCACCCAACAGAAAAACAATATCTCAAAGAGTCTGATTATTAGACCTGGTAGTACTCAGACTTACTGCTGAAGAAAGTGGTGATCTCTAATTGTTTTTTCTAATTTAATTATTTTTTATCTTTACGCCATCACTATGACTGACAAAGAAAAACAATGGGCGTAACTAATAATGTTTTCTTACTAGAGTTCATGTAGAATATGTGATAACTACAACCATTAAGCCGTTCCCAACAATATGTGGTCAGAACTAAATTAATAAAATGTTTTATCAAGAGAATATGCTCTATTTCAGGTTGGCATTGATATTTCTGTATAACAGAGAATGATGCTGAATTTCTGACAATCTTGACTGTACTTTCCGGGCACTGGAATTATAAGAAAACAGCACCAGTCTAACAGTTTCATTTTTTATTGTTTATACTTTGTTGCTGAATGCATCATCTGATCATAAAGCAGAAATTGTTGGATGACATAATAATGCCTAATCTGAAATTGAGGCATTAGTCACAGAGGTTAAATATTGTAGCAAGATAATCAAGCTTCATCTCCAGTATGCAATTTAAAGATTAAATTAAAACAGATATGAAAATTACTCAAAAAAGATAGATATAACAGTCCTGTATGAAAGTCTCAAAGCTTTAAATCCTGAGAGGTGGCTAGAATGAAAATATGGACCATTATCACAGACAACACAATGAACAATGCTCCTTTCTAAAATACTCACAAAATCCTCAATATGCAGAATATTTAATTTTCCAGTATAGGAAAAACACATTTAAATGATTCAATAGCTAGCTCAAGCTAGGAAAGACAAAAATTGCATTACATCTATCTGCATTAATTTAGTGTAAATTATGACAGAGGGGTAAGAGTGCCCACGCGCATCTGGAGATTTGCTATGCACATTTCATTTTTGGTGAATAACTTATCTGTAAACACAAACACTGATGCTGCAGCCAAATATTAGGACGTGGTGGGGTAAAGGGGCTGTATAATTAGTCTCTGTGCTGTACAGTTTTTCACATAGACCCTATCTTCAGCACTGCTCTGGCTATGCTTTTTATCATACTTTCTAACACATGAAAAGGAAGGAGCAGGTGGTATGAAAATATAGGCAGGTTCATGATGATAAGGAATTCTGCTGGATGTTACAAGAAAAAGAAAGGGAGGGAGGAAATAATATGTATTATCCATTTTTCTATACCTATATATATATTTATCTATCTATTATCTACCTATCTATCTATTATCTATCATCTAAGTATCTATCATCTAAATATACATTATCTAAATATATATATATATCCTGTCTCATTTACATACTTTTTGTTGTCTGTTTTCTATATCCACCATCCCTTGATCATCTATCTTTCTGTCTATTATCAACCTATCATATATATTCATATTTAATTCCCAGTGCCTGGTAAGTGCTCACTCTATTCCTGTGTATGAAATATTAAATGAAGTTAAGAAAATTTTTCATGGTATTAAATGTCTTGTTTGCCTTTTGCTTTTAGAAGTAGAAGAGGATAGTGCATAAAAAGCAAATAATAGGCGTAAAAATATTTAGTTAGTGTGTGACAGCATAGTTTGAGGTGCGACTTTTCTGGTCACAAATATTTTTTCATATTTCCTAAGGGAGGAAAAGTATTTGTATAAATACTGAGAGATGAAGATCTAAAAGCATTATCATAAAGTTAGTGAACTAGAAGTGTTTCTTTTTTTGTTTTTATTTATTTGTTTATTTTGTTTTTAAAATTAATTTATTCTTGTTACATCTCAATGGTTATCCCATTCCTTGTATCCTCCCATTCTTTCCTCCCTCCCATTTTCCCCTTACTCCCCTCCCCTATGACTGTGCCTGATGGGGACTTCCTCCCCCTTTATATGCTCATAGGGTATCAGGTCTCTTCTTGGTACGCTGCTATCCTTCCTCTGAGTGCCACCAGGTCTCCCCCTCCAGGGGACATGGTCAAATATTAGGCACCAGAGTTCGTGTGAAAGTCATACCCCACTCTCTACTCAACTGTGGAGAATGTTCTGTCCATTGGTTAGATCTGGGTAGTGGTTTGAAGTTTACGGCCTGTATTGTCCTTGGCTGGTGCCATAGTTTGAAGTGTTTCTTAAGTATTGAGAAACTGAATATCTTCATTTTGAAATGACTCATTAAAGGATTACTGGAGACCATCAAAGCTCAGTAACAGAATACACTAGAATTGATGTGATCATACATTCTATGGTAAACGGTAATTTTTGTTTGATATTAAAATAACTATGCCTGCTTGCTTCTTGTGACCATTTGCTTGGAATATTTTTTCCAACCATTTACCCTGAGGTAATGCCTATCGTTATGGGTGAGATGTGTTTCTTGAATGCAGAAGAATGTTGGATCTTGTTTACGCACCCATTCAGTTAGTCTGTGTCTTTTTATTTGAGAATTGAGACCATTGATGTTGAGAGATATTAATGACCAGTGACTGTTAAGAGTCTTAATTTTGATGTTGGTTCCAGTCGAGCATTTGTGTAGTTGTGTTTATGCCATGGTATAGTTATCTATTTCCTGAGTAGTTTTGGTTGTAGCTTGACCCTTTGGGATGGAGTTTTCCTTCTAGTACCTTCTGTAAAGCTGGATTTGTGGATAGGTACTGTTTGAATTTGTTTTTGTCATGGAATATTTTGTTTTCTCCATCAATGGTTATTGATAGTTTTGCTGAGTAAAGTAGTCTGGCCTGGCATCTGTGGTCTCTTAGGGTTGCAGGATCTCTGTCCAGGCCCTTCTGGCTTTTATGGTTGGCTGAGAAGTCTGGTGTAATTCTGATAGGTTTGCCATTAAATGTTATTTGGCCTTTTTCCCTTGCAGCTTTTAATATTTTTTCTTTATTCTGTATGTTTTGTGTTTTGATTATTATATGACAGGCAGTTTTTCTTTTCTGGTCAATTCTATTTGGTGTTCTGTAAGCCTCTTGTATGTTTATAGGCATCTCTTTCTTTAGATTGGGGAAATTTTCTTCTATGATTTTGTTGAGAATAGTTTCTTGGCCTTAGAGTCTGATATCTTCTCTTTTTTCAATGTCCATTATCCTCAGATTTCTTCTTTTCATAGTGTCCTTGATTTCTTGGATGTTTTGTGTCAGGAGTTTTCCAGATTTGGCATTTTCTTCAATGGTTTCTTCAAGATCTGTGAATGTATCTTCTAGACCGAGATTCGTTCTTCCATCTCTTGGATTTTGTTAGAAAAGCTCACCTCTGTGTTGCTCGCCTTCTTCTCTGAGGTCTCACATTCTCATTTTTCTTCTGTCTGTGTGTTTATCATTTAATCCATTTTCATCTTCAGATCATGAACTGATTTCTTTATTTCTTTCATATGATTTTTTGTATATTCCTGAGTTTCTTCCATTGCCTCTTTATAGGTCTTCAGTGCTTGAACCGTTTTATTTATTTCTTTCATCTGGTTGTTTGCATTTTCCTGAATTTTTTCCCGTTCCACTCTATGAGCTTCTTTTATGTCTCTCACCTGTTTGGCTGCGTCTTCCTACATTTGAGTATGAATTTTATTTGTTTCCTCCATTATCATCCTAATTACTAAGGATTTGAGGTCATTTTCTTGTATTTCCATTGTGTTTGAGTTCTCTGGGTTGTTTTCTTTGGGATAGCTGGAATCTGGAGACGCCATGCTGTTTTTTTTTTTGTTTTTTGTTTTTTGTTTTTTGTTTTTTGTTTTTTTTTTTGCGTATGCTTTTATGCTGTCCTTTAGACATCTTGCTGTCTCTGTTTTTGTTGGGTAGCTTCCAGAGTTGGGTAGAGGGAGTCTGGTGATAGTTTCCTTGTTTTCTCATAATTTCCCTAGGCTGGAAGCTCTGATGCTTCACTGGTGGATGGCAGGAGGCTAGCTCTGTCGTTTTGGACTCTCACAGCCAGTGATCTTCAGCTCCCCTCTACTGTGGGTCCTGCAATCATTCTGGGTCTCTGAATGAGCATTGGGCCAGGACAAAGTATCCACAGCTTTCTGAGTCCCCTGACAAGTCCACCCAGGGCCATTGGGCCCGTACAACATGCTGAGGTTAGATAGAATCTCAGGGCCCAAACCGTCTGCTGAGTTCAGCTAGGGACTCTGGGCCCAATCCACACACTGAGCTCCCCTAGGGACTCTGGCCCCAAAATGCACGCAGAGTCCAGCCAGAATTTTTGGTCTGGGACTGTGCACCAAGCTCAGCTAGGGGCTTTTGTCCCAAAGTGCGTGCTGTGGTCAGCTAGAGACTCAGGGCCCGAACTGTCCACCAAGCTCACCCAGGAATTCTGGATTCAATCTGTACACTGTGTCCAACCAGAGTCTTAGAGCCGGGACTGTGCCAAAAGCTCAGCTAGAGTCTCTGGGACCAGCCTGTCTGCCAAGCACAGTTAGGGACTCTGGCCCCAAGTTGCACACCAAGTTCCGCCCGAGCCTCCAGGGCGGAATTGTGCACTGAGCTCAGCCAGGGACTCTGGACCAACACTGAATGCTGAATTCAGCCCGGGACTCTGGGCCTAAACTGTGTGGGGAGTCCAGCCAGAGTCTCTGGGCCGCTGAGCCTGTGTGCAAAGCTCAGCTAGAGTCTCTGGGCCCAAACTGCCAGGCAAGTCCAGCTAGGGACTCTGGGTTGAATCTGTGTGCTGACCTCAGCCTGAGTCAGAGCAGCAGAACTGCATGCTGATCTGAGCTAGTGTCTCAGGCAGAACTGCTTGCTGAGCTGACCTAGCACCTTGGGTGGAACTGAGCCCTCAGCCCAACCTGCGTCACAGCAGGGGAGCTGCTGCTGAGCTGAGCTAGCACCTCAGGTGGAACTGAGGACTCCGCCCAGCCTGTGTCACAGCAGGGGAGCAGTGGCTAAGCTGAGCTAGTGCCTTAGGCAGAACTGCTTGTTGAGCTGAAGTAATGTCTCCATTGCACTGAGCACTGAGCTGAACTTGGGACTCAGGGTCTGAACTGTCTGCCGAGTCCAGTTTGGGTCTCAAGGCACCCCGCCACCCAAATCCTGCCCAGAGTCCCCTCTCCCACAGCAAGTCCCACTGGCCACCACACCAATCGCCTCCACTGGAGGGCTCTGAGCTGCAAACCTCAGCCGCTGCTGCTGCTGCCGCTGTTGCCACTGCTGCCACTGCCGTTGCTGCTCCAATCTGAGAAAATCCATGCTCCTCCCATGTGCAGGGGCATGCAGGTCCTCTGCACCCTGGTCCCTTCGAACCATGGAGCACTCCTGCTTCCGTGGTGTGGGGACCTTGGTGTTCCTGGTTCAGAAATCTGTGCAATTCCCTGAATTGTTTACTGGAGCTTCTAAACATGGTCCACATTGCTTGCCACCATCTTGGATCTCCTCAATTTTTGTTGAAGTCATATGGCTATTCTTTTTCAATCAAGCTTTACATTTAATAAGTAAATTAATATTCATTGGTTTCATTAATGTCAACATTTTATACTCCCATAAGAAACTAAGCATGAAAAGCCTCATGGAAATGATGGGTGGCATTCAGATTGTGCAGGACAGTGAGTAGCATTCTGATTGTACAGGACAGTGGGTGGCATTCTGCTTATGTATGACAGTGGATGGCATTCTGATTGTGCACGACAGTGAGTGGCATTCTGATTGTGCATGACAGTGGACGGCATTCTGAATATGCAGGACAGTAAGTAGCATTCTGATTGTGCAGGACAGTGGGTGGAATTCTGATTGTGCATGACAGTGGATGGCATTCTTATTTTGCAGGAAAGTGACAGTGGGTGGCATTCTGATTGTGCAGGACTGTGAGTGGCATTCTGATTGTGCAGGACAGTGAGTAGCATTCTGATTGTGCAGGACAGACGGTGGCATTCTGATTGTGCATGACCGTGGATAGCATTCTGTTTGTGCCGGACAGTGGGTGGCATTCTGATTGTGCAGGACAGTGAGTGGCATTCCTTCTATCTCATTATCTTTTAGTGGCCTGAAGAGTCAGATCTCACTGTGACTTTACCAAATAACTTTGGTATTTGTAATATCACAGTCCATATATTTTCTACTCTTAAACAAGCCTATACACTTCTATTGAGGCAGTACATTGATAAGGGAAATAGAAAAAGAGAAAGCAATACATAAAAATAAAATGTAGCATTAAAATAAGCTTTAAACATAATTATATCACTTAAAAGTTATTTGTTCAATGTGAAAATGTTACAGAAAACACAACATGATTATAGTGCTACTAATTTAATTATGAATGTGGCATTTACAAGCTACTGTGAGACAATTTTAAAGTGGAAAAATTAAAAGTGGAAAAAGAAAATGTACTCTACCAAATAAACAAACTTTAAAAACAACAACACATGATCATTTCACTAGATGCTGAACATTCCCAATCCAACACTCCTTCATGATATGTCTTGGAGGGACAAGAAAACAAGAGGAACATGTAAACATAATAAGAGCAATATACGGCAATCCAATAGCCAACATGAAGCTAAAAAGAGTGAAACTCAAATTCCACTAAAATCAGAAACCAGGCATGGCTGTCTACTCTCTCCATATATATGCAATAGAGTACTTTATGTTCTAGCTAGTGCAATAGGAAAACTAAAGATGAAGTGGACAGAAATTGGAAAGGAAGAAGCCAATGCATTGCTAGTCACAGATAATATAATAGTATAATAACTGATGCCAAAAATTCTACCAGAGAACTCCTTCATTAAAGTGAGCAGATACAAGATTAACTAAAATAAACAAACAAACAAATGATCTGTACTCCTCCTATATACAAATTACAAGTAGGTTGTGAAAGAAATCAGGAAAACAACACCCTTCACACTAGCAAAAACCATTACAAAGTAAAGAATAGCCACAATCCACAGACCTGAGAGGCAACATAACAAGGAGGGCTCAAGGTGGGGATGCATGAATCTCCCTGGGAAGGAGAAGTAGAATGTTTACCCTGGATCAACTGGAAGTGGGTATGGATAGGCACAGGAGGGGCCATGTTGGGAGAGAATGGAGGGAGAGAGTACTAGGAGAGACAACTGGAATCCTAGGGCAATGGAAACTCCCAGGAATCAATGAGGGAGATACAGAGCCTGAACCAGCCATCCACTGTAACTAGGCAAGACTTCCAGTGGAGGGATTGGGACGTCAACCCAGCCCCAAAACCTACAATATATCTGATCTACAATGTATGCTGGGGTAAAGGTGGCACAGAAATTGTGGGAGTGACCAACCAATGATTGGCCTAGCTTGAGACTCATCTCGTGAGAGAGATGACACTGAGAGTGACACTGCCTGGAGGACCAGCAGCCAGAACTATGGTAGATTAAACATGCCCTGGGGGGAAAAAGATGATTTCTAATGGTATTATGCTATACTCATAGACAGGAGCTAGCATAATCAACATCAAAGAGGGACCATCCAATAACTAACAGGAACAGCTGCAGACAGAGATCCACATCCAAACATTAGAGAAGTTCTACAGAAGAGGAGGAGTAAGGATTGAAGGAGAAAGAACAATCAAGGACACCACGAGTAAATGGACAAAATAAACTAGCCTGGACTCCTAAGGTCTCATTGAAACTGAACTAACAATCAGGAAGCCTGCATGAGTCTGAGCTAGGCTCTCTGCATATATGCTATGGTTCGGTAACTTGGTTTTCTTGTGGGACTCCTAACTGTGGGAGTCAGGACTGTCTCTGAGTCTTTTGCCTGCTCTTGGGACCCTTTTCCACCTTCTAGGTTTCCTCTTCCAGTCTGACTATGAGGGGAGGTGCCTAGTCTTATTACACCTTGACCTACCAGCCCTGTGTGGTATCTTGGAGAGGCTTGCCCTTTTCTGAAGGGAAACGGAGCAGGAGTGGATGAGGGTGGGCTAGGGGGAGATGGGGCAGGGGAAACTTTAGTCGTGATGTAATATATGAGAGAATAAATAAAAAGTTAAAAAGGAAAACAAAATGTAGCACTAAAATAAACTTTAAATATATATTGCTTAAGATTTTTTTCAAAGTGAAAATATTAAAGAAAACTCAATATTTTACAATACCACTTATTTGATTATGGATGTGACATTTACTAGCTATTGTGAGACAAATATAAAAAGTCTAGAAAGGAAAACTTGTTAAAGGAACAAACAAAATTCACTTAAAAGTTGATTTTTCTTGGTTTGAATAGTGGTTGTTACAGCTATCTAGTCATTACACTTCGGTTCTAAGAAATCTTCAGACACCAGTATTGCAATGATTTTATCTTTCTTGAATCCTTCATTGTGTGATGCTAATAGTCTTCAGCCTTCTTTTCTTCTATAGCAAACAGCTACACAGTGGTAGACCTATGCACATTACAATCAAAATATGTGTCTCCTTTTCCAACAGCATGCTAGTAAATATTTAATATGTGATTGCCTACAGCAGGCAGGGATACTTGGTTCATTATACTTGCTAATATCTGTGGTGAAAATATATAAGTAACTAAATTTCAAGTTCACAGCAGTGGTCACAGCCACATACGATCATCTCAAAAATGTATAATTTGCCCCTAGCATAAGACTGCTACTGCTGCTGCTGTTGATATGCAACATGAATGTGATCTAAATGCATTGAGTGTCATATAAGGTGTCTTATTCAGTGTTCTGTTCCTGTGAAGAGACACATGACCAGAGTAACTCTTATAAAAGAAAGCACTTAACTGGGGCTTGCTTACAGTTTCTGGGTTTAGTTCATCATCATGGTGGGAAGCATGGCAGCAAGCAGGCAGACATGAGGCTGGAGACAACGCAACTGAGAATTCTCCATCTGGAGCTGCAGACATCAAGAAGAGGGAGCTTCTGGGCTTGGGGCGGGCTTTGGAAACATCAAAGCCAACCCTCAGAGACATGCTTCCTCCAACAGGGCCAAGCCTCCTAATCCTTTCAAATACTGCCACTCCTGGGAGACCAAGCATTCAATTCTATGAGCCTATGGTGGACATTCTTATTCCAACAACTACACAAGCAATTGCAGTTAAAAGGAAAGTTATACCTCAAAATTCTATTACTTATCAGGCTTCTCAAACAAGTATTAGATGTTTATGATTTTCTAACCAAGGATAATCACTCATAAATAACACAGATGTCTCCTTTTAATTATTTTTCTTTACTTAATATAGTTTCAATGTTCAAAGAATTTCTGTCTATTTTTCTTCATATTGATGTTGATACAGGTTATAGATTTAGTTGTCACAGTGTCCAGTGTTCCATGTAATGTAAAATTATGTTAAAGTTAACTGGAGAAGTGTGGTCAAACTTAAAAACACATTTTTTTCTTTCACTTAAAGTGTCCTCTATTCCATTTTGCTATATCCTACCCAGATAATAGACATATTATCTTCCAATTTACTGTTTTCATTTGAAAAAATACAAATTAGACCATATGATTAAGTATAAAAATATGTACTTAATTTTTAATGATCACATTTAATAATTTCTAAGGGGATTTAAAAATATTTGTTTTTCTAGGATACATTCATTTTTAACATTTTATTGATTTTTTGTGAATTTTATATCATGCATTCCAATTCCACTCATCTCCCCATCCCTTAATAACCACTTTATGCCCTTTCAAAAGATAATTCACACAAACACAAATACAAACACACACACACACACACACACACACACACACACACACACACAACCCACCACCATGACCAACAACAACAAAAAAATCTCAGCATGAAAGCTGCATGTGAGGCTGTGTGGCACACTGAAAGCTCTTTTGCCTAAATAGCTTTGCTTGCAAATGCTCATTGCAATGAGTCATTGCATACTTCTCATGGGCTTACCAATGTCAAATATTCCCACTATTTAAGATCCCGTGATAAGGTTTATGGCCTCTGGTTTCTGCTACACTGTCAATACAGGATCTTCTCAGGGACTCCATTTGGAAATACTGTGTTGCACTGTGTCATGCAGGTCCCGCAGCGGTAGATCTGCAGGACCAGCTTCTTCACATACTCTAGCAATGCACAGATGGGGTGGAGGTTGGGGTGGACCAACCCAGAGCCCTGGACCTGGACCTGGCTGGAAGTTGAGTTGGTCAGTGCCCCTGCTCTCCCCATGCCAGCAAGGCAAGCTCTTCCACTTTGCTCAGGCAAAGGGTGCGTTGGCTCATCTAAGCCGATGTCATCAGGCCCAACTCTACTATGCTGCCTAGGCAAGGTGTGGCTGCTCTCCCAAATGTGGTAGCCTGTGAGGGGTAGGGCCAGCTTTTCAGTTCCATGACCTAGGGGTTAGTTTCAAATCTTTCATTTCCTTTTGACTTATATCTGCCAACTCAAAAAACTGTCAAAGGACAATGTTACAGAGTTGATTCTTGCCTGCCATTCTGGAACAAAACTCAGCTCATCAGACATTTTAGGCAAGTACCTTTACCTGTTTATCCATCTTCACCAATGCACGGATTGATTTTAAATTTATTTATTTAGTTTATTAGCTTTCTGAGTTTTATGTTCCTTGTGATGTTGCAAGCATCCTTCCCATGAGTTTACCAAAGCTGAATATCTGACCTATTTAACATGCAGTAATAAAGCTCATACTGTTCAGAGAGGGAGCTTTCCTTGTGTGGAGTTGATAAAGGCTAATTTGAGTATTAATGCTTTACATGGATAAAGATTTATTTTCCTTTTCCTTTTTGTATAAGTTTGTGAGAGACTGCTGTGTACATTGGATCCCTGAGGAGCCTTGAAGAGGGCATCTGATTCGGCGATGATTAAGAGGGTGATGAGCAGATAGTAGAGGATATTGGGAGATCTAACTCAGGGCCCCTGAAAGAACATCTGCAGACCCATATTTCACATTTCCCCACATGTATTTAATACTGTATCTCAATGTTTCAATGGGTAAGCAATTGCATTCAGGCCTTTTCAGAGGGCCTTGACATCTTCTGGTGTTTAGTTAAAGAAGTTGACCAGACTCATTGTCTGGACAGGATCATGGTTCTTTCCTCATTACTTGTCTTGGTCCCAGATCAAACAAAATATCCCCAATCAATTTTTTTCTTTCAAATTTCTGATCCATAAAGTATTTCATTGATTCTGAATATAGCAAAACTTGATTTTTTACCACTTATTTACTTAATTTGATCATTTTTTGCTGTATTGGGGGTGTGGAAATTTTTTACACAACAATTCTAATTTCTAGCAGAACAATTTAACAGAATTTTTTAGTACATACTTCCTAATATTTATGACAGTGAAGTTTGTTTGTTTCTGCTTTTGTACAACTCTTCTCTTAGCTTTCTTGTTTTAAATGAACCAGTCTTCTCAGTGAGACATTCAAGGCCATAGGCATCACTCATGTGGTCTTGATCTATTCATCCATTCATGTATATTATACCTCTCTAATATCCATGTTTGCCAGTTAAAATCACATAAAATTTCAAGGTTGAAAACTTTACATGAAATCTTCCAAAGACCAGCAGAATTCGACTTTGCTCATATCTTCATTCAGCTGTTTTCTACATCTTGCATTTTGTCAAAATCCATACACTATTGCCTTCACCATAAGTATAAGAATTGTGTATATGCTTATATTTTATGCTATCATATTGAGGCAGCTGTCTAAATAATTGACATTTTTTATTAGTAGTACAGGTTTTGATAGATACCCAATTCATTATTACAACATCTGTAAATAGATCCATTTACTTATCTGTACTTTAAAAGGTTTGAATTTTCAGTGTTTGAGACATAGAAGGTATAAGATATCATAACAAATAAAAGTTCCACATTATGCAGAATTCATGTTCCAGAACTGATATATTCACTTACGGCATGGAAACTCATTTAATCCACACAGTAGACTACTAAGGCAACCCTATAGGTAGCTCATTTTACAGGTGAAGAAAGTGGGCCACAGAAGATTTTAGTGGACAGAGAAGGGCTCTCTAAGGCTACATAGCAAAGTGTAAACTAATATTTGTAAAGTGGCAGTTTTTCCTTTGAGTCTATTCTTATAGCCAACATATTTAACCTTCTTTCAACACACATACAATGTAGTTTACCCCCTTTCAATACTCACATGTTGCGTTTTATTCAGGCAACCTCATAATAGATTAAACAAATGAAGCCATTTGTCACTCCATGTGGCTTTCAGCAAAGAAGCCATGCCAATGCATGACGGATTTCTAGACTGACTGCACATTCCAGAAGCATTAGCTGTGAGAACTCTGCCTGCCATGATGCTTTTAATGACATTGACATTAACACTAGGATTCTCTTAAAAACTAATTGTGGTTTCATGGCTTAAATAATTTAGTTTTCATAGGTTTTTTCCCCAATGAAGATGACATCCTTGTAACATAAAAGGTATCTTAACAATTTGTGCAAATGGTTATGAAAAATACAAGAATGGTTCTTGTCCCTTACAGACTGTAGAATTTTGCGCACATTAAAGATTATCTATCTTTAATGTAGATTTGGGTTAAACGAGAAAAGAGAAGCTGGTCCAGATTTCTAAATTATTTCATATATTCTATTATACATACTATTAAACATTTAACATTGAGATCAAACTATTTTAGATTTATTGCCTAAAGGAGTGTATGCTATCAAAACTGATCAACAATTTTAAACCAAATCCAAAGTAAGCCTGGGCATGCTGAGGAGGCTTGCAGCCTTCAGGTTGAATTATGAAGGAACATTGTAATCTGTTGTTCCATTAACTGGAAAAGAATAAAAATGACCCCTAGCGTCCTCCCACACTGAGTCATGATAAAGGTTACAATAGTTGGCATTTTCTATAAGTTTCCAAAATTGACCACATAAAAGTACGACATTTACTGTTGTTTGCTATTGATGGAATAATTACCAATGGAATGTCACATAAGAGGTGACCTTTTAAACACACTGGCAATATTAGCCCAGACTTTAATATTTTGAAAAGGGAGACAGTTCATAAAGTAGACCCTTTAAAAATCTATGGGAGTTCAATAATTAGTCATATTCCCTATGGCAATTTTCATCCTAACAAGATTTTCACTCTGGTGGTAATAAAACTTTCTTGACAAACTTTAGTCAAATCTTTACATAATAGATAATCATGAATAGTCTTGTAGCGGTACTCACTAATTATAATTACTGCAGAACTGACTCATTCACTGACAGTCTGGTAAAATTAGCTCTGTCTAAATGCAGACCCGCCCAGTTATGTCACTGATTTTCTCTCGCTGAAGGCCACTCAACATTGGGGAATGTCTCAACTATCTGAAATGAAGATTTCAATGGTTTGTTGATTGTGAACTATCTGATAAATCCCATGAAACAATCCACTGTCTGTTTGCTTTTGAGATAAGGATTTTATTTTTTGAAAATACATTTTATTAATTTATTCATATTACATCTCAATTGTTATCCTACCCCGTGTATCCTCCCATTCCTCCCTCCTTCCCATTTTCCACTTACTCCCCTCCCCTATGACTGTGACTGAGGGGTACCTCCTCCCCTGTATATGCTCATAGGATAAGGATTTTAATTAAAGTTTTGTTTCATTTTTTTTTCAGTCAAAGATGCTTCTCTAGCATTAGCAATAGTATATTGAACACACTATAAAATCAAACTTTAAATATCAAAGGGCATTCTTGTTTCCTGTTATGACATTTAAACAGAATCAAAATATGTTTTGATTTTATTTTCTATATGAAATATTCTTTCTAAGGTGATTTAGTAAAATATTTCCCTTTTTATAAAAAATCTACAGTTCTATCTATCCACAATATCTCTCTCTCTCTCTCTCTCTCTCTCTCTCTCTCTCTCTCTCTCTCT
>OU015748.1:7504787-7568420 GCA_907169655.1 Acomys percivali
TCTCTCTCTCTCTCTCTCTCTCTCTCTCTCTCTCTCTCTCTCTCTCTCTCTCTCTCTCCTCACTCATAAAGGATCTCATTGGCTGATCTTAAACTTAAGAACCTTCTGTTTAAGCCTCTCAGGCTGCCAAGAAACAGGCCCATTCTTCCATGATTCACTAGCACCTTGTATCATTTCAATCACAATAAGAAAACTAAAGAGGTAAAACAGACTTTAAACAGAGAAATCCAATTTTTTTTTTAAACTGAATTCTCATTGTTGTTTCTGGCCTATATCTTTTAATTTCCTTTTTGGGCTCTGCTCCAGTTATGTGGAGTACTCATATATCCCATCCATTTTATTGTGATGGCAACAATCAATGGGCCTTGTTTTGGGTATCTATCTACAAAGTGGTTTGGCTCTTTTCTTCAAGAACAAACTAAAAGATATTCAAATGCCATCCAGAGAATATGAGCAGTTTCTAAACTAGTCACCCCCATATCACAGAGGCACTTGGTCAAGAAGGGAAGATGTAAGATGAGAGGACATATATAGATATGGAATTGGAGCAGGTGACAACAAGACATCACAAAGATGTGCTGACTTAGCTACAAAAATGAAGAGTATCCAGTGCAAATGGTAGATGAAGATGACAAAAAGCCCCTTGAGATGGTAATAAGATACAGTAGAGAGTTTGAGAGCTAACGAATGCCTCAGCAGCGTGTAAACTACAGTACCAAGAGATTACTGACACTTACAGAAAATGTGGTTTCATGATGTAATCTGCAATACTAGATCATCTCTAAGCAGATATTTGATTAATTTTATTTCTTATACTTTACCAAGAAAGTCCAATAAAACCACAACTGAGTTAATTTTCTGGCTTCATTTCTGAAATAGCACGGTATGACACAAAAGAAAGAATTTGTTGTCCAATGTACACCATAACCCAGGCATATTAAATATAAGGTACAGATGGTCCTATGTCTAAATGTCAGATGTTCTCTACATTCTATACCATATTCATAGACAGTGTTATTCCTATGATCTTAATAATTTTTGATTTACAACATGAAAACAAAATTAGATGATAACTTAATATTTTATAGTTAGATGGAAATTAAAACCCTCGTGGTCTTTGAGGATGTTGTTCCCTCTGCCCTCAATAATATCTGCTTCTGTGGCCCTCAGTGATATTTGCTTCTTTAATATTGGCTATTAGTGCTGATTCAACTGGCAGGGAAAGACTCCCCTGCCGTGGTTTCCCTGTGTAAACTTTGTATGCCTTGTAAACCCTCAAGGTAAGAAAGTGGCTGGACACCTTCCTCCCCCTAATCCAACATCCCCCACCCCCAGACTGTGGAGCTTCAATAGGCAGGCTGTGCTTCCCAGCTTTTCCTAATGTCCTTAAAGGTCTTTTTTTTTTTTTTAACGGCTGTAACTGTCAATCCCAGCCCCAAGGCAGGAGAATGCTCCAACCCTGCTCTACAAGAAAAATCCCACCAAGCCCTGAACAGAAAAATCCACCAATCCCTGAGCTCCCCCAAGCTCAGGATCTGAAATCCCACCAATCCTCACCCTGAAAATATCTGCCCTGGAAAACTTCTCCCCCTAAGAAATCCTATAAAAGCTCCTCTTATTGTTCAGTTCTTTGCTGTCTTCTCCTGGGAACAGAGGCAGCCATTTTCGGATTTGTCCCTCCCAATAATTCTCTGTATGAGCTTTGCTGCCTGGTGTAGCCCTTTACTTGGAAAAAGCAAAGAAGGGAAGACTGAAAGACAGGAAGAAGTGGTGCTGGACTGGTGAAGAGCTCCTGAGCTCTGCAGTTCAGCTGAGCATGCCCTCTGATGGAAGCTGCAACACTGAAGTGGCAAAGTGGAGAAGTTACACTGCAGCACTCCAGCTCAGCCTGGGACATCCTCCCTTGAGGCTGCAACGGCCTCAGCTGAGAAGGCTTTGTCTCAGAGCTGTGTGGTTCCTGGGATCCAGTGTCCCAGGACACTCTTCCACTGGAACACTGCCTCACCTGATAGCTGTGTTGTTTCTGGGCTCCTGGGTCCCAGGATACCTGTCCATCCAAGCAGGAATGCCAACACTTCTCTCGTGATATTTATTGTTTGCTGTTGATGATACGTTGGTTAAATCTCATCCATTCAGAAAAATATTATCCCAGTATTCTGGACATACCTCTACCTCACATATCTGTATTATTATAGTCTTATATTTTATTCTAGAATTTGTCAGAAACTGTAATCATAATCCTTTTCGTGGCTTGTATGTCCTTATTTTAGAACAGGTTTCATGGGAAAATGATGCATTCTCCTTTGTATATAAGCATGCTATGAAACATGTAAAGAAGATTTGAGAAACTATGTAAAAAAGAAATGACAAGAGAAGAGAAGAAATGAGAAGAAGAAAGAAGAAAGATAAAGAAGTGAATGAAGGGATGAAAAAGTCATAAAGCAGTTTAAAATGCTATAAGGTCATCTAAATTTGTGATTCTCTTCTTTCCCTCCTTCTGTACTCCCTTCCTTCTCGCTGATCATGGGCTACAACGTTATTCACACTACGTTAAATATATAATATCATCCATGACAATAATGTATAAATTGATTTTGTGTATATTATCTGTAATGGTTTGAATGAGAATGGCTCCCATGGTCTTACACTTGAAAGCTTGTTCCCACATTAGTAGAACTGTTTGGCAAGGTTTTGGTGGCATGACCTTGTTGGAGAAGGTGTGTCTCTGGAGGTGGCTAGACCACTGCCCCTTCTGCTGACTGCTCCCTGTGGATATGGCTGTGGCTCTCAGTCATTTCTCCAGCACCATGCCTGCACACTTGCTACCCTGCTTCCTACTGTGATGATAATGGAGTAATCTTCTGAATCTACAAGCAAGCCTCCAGTTAGATGCTTTTGTTTTTAAATATAACTTGCCTTGGCCATGAGATCTCGTCACAGCAATAGAACAGGAACTAAAACATGATCTATAATATTATAGCTGCTAAATCTTGGTGTCTAGCTGAACTTTGGCTCCTGGCAGCCATTGATACTTTTACACTAATATAGTTTCTTATAATGTAGTCAGTAATAGTTAATTTGGCTGTTTAATTCTCAATTCTTAAATTTATAAATTTATAAAATTCTTAATTTTAAATGTCTGCCTTGCCTCCATATATATCTGCATACCACATGTGTGCAGTGCTCATGGATGCCAGAAGATGGTAGAAAATGCCATTCCAGAAAAACAAAAACAAAAACAGATCCCTGAACCTAGAGTTACAGAAGGTTGTTAGTTCTAGAAATTGAACCTGGGTCTTCAAGAAGAGCAGCTGATGCTCTTAACTGTGCCACCTCTCCAGCCTCTTATCTAATGTTTTTAAGAATGTAAGCTTTAGCTATTAATAAACTGATATGTAACTGCTAGTGGGCAGCCTCCAAAATATTTACCTGAAGAGAAATGTGGTTCTCAGTGAGGCTTTTATGAATGATGCAGTCACCTATTCTCTTACCTTTTATAATTGTTCACACACAAGAACTAGCTTTGCTTGCTTGGCATTGACTCACCTGTAATAAGTTGTATATCAACTTGTAAATGAACTTGTACATCAAACTAAATAAAGATCAAACCTTCTGAGTGCCATTGCACTTTGGCAAATAAAGCTCACATTTCTGATGAGATTGATGTGGCAAAATAGGCACGAGGCATTTGTGAATCAACTTGAAAGAATTTAGGGAAAGATGTCAGATATCCAGGAAATGGTTTTATTTGAGGGAAGTGCTCACTCAGCCAGTCAAAATAACATTAAACTTGTAATCTTTGTGACTCTGCCTCCTGATTGCTAAGAGTAGAGGCCTGTGCCACTGTACCAGCAAAGATAACTACAGTGCTTTCAATTCAGTTCACTAAGTCATTTGATTCTAAATGAAAAATAAAACAAAACAAAAAAGACCACACTGAGTGAACATAGTCTTGGTTTTGAATTTTATGAATATAATAAATACATGTGTATTCTATAGATACTATAAACACTATACTTCAATATCAAATTACCAGTAAGTTATGCCCACTGGAGAAATGTGGCATGCTTGTGATGGGGTAAGTAATCGCTTTATGATGGGGCTTGAGACCTACTCCATAGAAAAGAATCTCATAACTGATATTGTGACCATGCTTAAATCTCATGGTTTAGGGGGTTACAGAACACAGGGAGAAACCTGCTATCATTATTTTGCTATCTGTCTGTGCCATCAAAGTGTGTTCTGAAATGGTTCTATTTATATCGATTGACTTGGGCTACTTTCAACCTTGGTCAGAGAATATTCTATAGTAGGCAGCAGTCAACAGAGAGATTTGTAACTTGTCAAAGTACTTAGAATGAGAGATGGAATACACAGCCCTAGATGAAAGGTATACCTCAAGGCTCAGGGAATACCATGTAAGATAAACAAGAAAGACTGCAAGAGCTGGAAGGTGGGAACAAGTGAACATCTGAATTTTAGATATAACATAGCTAGTACTCTTGAACTCGTCGTAGCTCAATAACCTGTACAAGACCAGTACAAAGTAAAGGCAGCCAAAATTCTGGCATAGACAGAGTAGATGAGCATCTCTACTGAGAAGCTACTGGAAGTTGATGGCTACCGTGGAGAATAGTTCTTTGAGGATGTGGCCACTGGTAGGTTAACCAAGCTTCATGGATGAGAACCAACTAGCCAAACAAATCTGTAATAAGATGTTTTATTTTTATTGCCCTTCTGCCAAATCAGTTCTATTAAGGCAACTTAATGCCCTTTTTATTGTTCACTTTTGTCATTAGGCGAAGAATAACTGTAGTTACAGAACTGTGTTCCTTTCTTGTATTAAAGATACTTTTGATGTGAAAGTGTGTGTATTAGAGATGGAAACCAAGGCTTTGTACCTGATAGGCAAGCACCTTACCCTGTAGTTCAGATGGGTCTGAACTTCTGAGTATCTAGGACTTAGTATGTAATAGGCATCTGGCTACCATGGTCATTTTAAATGACAATACATTCTGTAATGCCAACTGTCAATTCCATTTGTTTGCATAGATTTTTTTTTCCAAAACAAGAAATACATTGACATATACTTAAAAATGATATATTTTCCAAAGTTGTATTTTCTATTAATTTCTTTAAACAGTATGTTGCTTTAAAAGAAAGAATAGTTTTTGAAATGAAATAATTTCATTGCACATTGAGTCAGAGTTTGACATTCTACATGAATATATTTACATAGCTTTCTTTTGACTTAACTATCACGTTGGGTTCCATTGCTGTTAAGCAATAGTCTACCAAAGTATTTTCTGCAAGGAGAGGGCAACCTCCTCCAAGTGGTGACAATAATAGATTAAGATTCTAGATTAAGTGTCAAGAGTCACAACTGGGATATGTTTAGCATCAGCCTTTTCTTACTTTGCAGCCAATTTCCATTGTTATTGATATTGGGATTTTTGGACTAGCTGTAAGGATAAGTCTCAGAATAAACATGGCATCAGCACTTGGGGCAAACAGTTTGAAGACATTTAGGTAATAGGATGCTTTTTTAAAAATTAATTTATTCTTGTTACATCTCTATGGTTATCCCATCCCTTGTATCCTCCCATTCTCCCCTCCCTCCCATTTTCCCCTTATTCCCCTCCCCTATGACTGTTCCTCAGAGGGATTACTTAGGTAATAGGATGCAACAATATGAAATGAAACACAACTAATGAAGAGTTTGAGCTGAGCCACAATATCAGGTAATTAATAAACGAGTCACTAACAAAGTTTTAAAGGATAAGGATTTAGAAAAGGACACCTGGCATGATGATATAATAACTACATTTTCGATATGTTTAATTTGAAGAAAATTATATTGCAAAACCCAACTAACATCATTGTCTGCTTACCATTATGTCAATCAATTTAATTATACAAGGATCAACATTTTTTAGCTTGGTGACATAAAAGATTAGCTAACTCTTTTTTCACTGACAACAACATTCAATTGGAAATGTCCTGGTTTGAATTTCTTGCACAACTGAATTTCTTGTTATCTTTAGTATAGAAAATAGCTTGCTCACATCCTAAGCATTCTAAAACACTTGATGTAAATATTTCTAGAAATTACACATAAATTACCCCTTTTTATTTTGTAAAACTCTCATTCTAAATATAACATGTATGATCTGTTGAGAGGTAAGTTAATTCTGAGGCAATTGATAAAGGAACCTTTAATTTCTCTACTTTGTACTAGGACATTGAGCTAAGGCAAATTCACATGTTCTAGTGAAATATGTTTTCTGATACTTCCTGTGACCTGAGATGTGCATGGGCAACATATTTATATGTAAATTAAGTTAATAGTTACTTTAGATAAACTAACGTGCCATGCTAAGTCATGGAATTCTCCTTGTCTATGTTCATAGTGCACATATATGCACACATAAGCACAAACATAGAACCAAGGATCATGAGGAGTAAGCTTATGTATGACTCGACTTGTGGTTTCCAATATCCTCTGGTAGAAAAATATGAGCAAATAAGGGAACAGGAAATTTTTTTCTAAGTGACTAATGGAGATTTATTTATTGTCATTGAGTGAATGTCGATAGAAGACCCCCTCCCTCTCTCTGCCTGTAGATCTGCCTGTAGCTCTTATCTACGGATGTGGTGCCATCTGAATCCTCTATGCTCTGGCATAATAATAAAACTATAACAGACTAACCTTCAGGGTAGGTAACCTTCCAGAACTGTAAGCGAGCTCCCCAGACAAATGCTTTCATCATAATTGCCTTGATCTCGGTGTCTCCGAATAGCAACAGAACACTGACTAAGAAAACCCCCGCCTCGCCTCTGCTACCCTTTGGGTATTGGGATGAACATCAAGACAAGATAGTTTTGGAATTAATTTTGCATACACTAGCAAACAATAATGCTCTCTCTGAAATATAGCAAATTTCATATTTTCTTCTAACAATGACCAGAATTAGAGTGAGTTTTTGCGAATTCTTCTGAATCTCGGGGCAATAATGAAGAGTAATTTAGTAAAAATGTCAGATCAACAGCAACACTTAGTGAAGCACTTCCTTCTAAGACTGACTTCTGCCTAACAAGCAACAGCTACAAGACATTATGAAAAAAGTTGAAGTATTTATTGTGAAGCACATTTAAAATAAAATGCAAAATATTAGCACAATTGTCATTCTTACAAAATATGACAATTACTTGAATTTCAGTAAAACATTCAGGGGAATTTTCTGTGTATGTACTAATCACAGACTCTGACAGCAGTGTCTGTACCTTGAGAGCTGTGGTAGACATCTAGACATTGATTTACCTCCTCCAAAGAAATTAGAAGATTTTAATAATGCTTACTAATAAAAATGTGTCACATCCAGAAGCCCCCCGGCCTCATTAACATAAATGTTTTTGTTGTCAGTTTTCTAAGGAAACATTGCTTAATTTAGCCAACCCAAATGTACAGTAAGGCACAGAATTTAGTTTGTCCTGGAGGCTGAGACAGAGGCTTGTTCATTGTATAAATTTCTAGAAAAAAAAAGTGATCCTGTGGGATGGAGGAACAAAAGAGGCAGAAACCAGCTCAAGCTAGTATGTGAAGCAAGAGTCCTCAGAAGAGGCCTTGAGCAGTGAGACCTTCCCAGATCCTAGGCGAGACTCAGCAGGGTATAGAAAAGATGGCTTACCACGGGAATGGTGTCTAAGTGATGAAAACCTGAGAGAACAGAGGGAAGGTCAGGAGAAGGCACTCTGGGCTGGAAGTGTTAGAGGAAGACTTTTTAAAAATTTTCTCTATAGAAAGTGTCAGTTTAACTAAGGCACCAGCCTAGGACAATACAGGCGGTAAACTTTAAACCCCCACCCAGATCTAGCCAATGGACAGAACATTCTCCACAGTTGAGTGGAGAGTGGGGTATGACTTTCATACGAACTCTGGTGCCTCATATTTGTCCATGTCCCCTGGAGTGGGAGACCTGGTGGCACTCAGAGGAAGGATAGCAGGCTACCAAGAAGAGACTTGATACCCTATGAGCATATACGGGGGAGGTAATTCCCCTCAGGAACAGTCATAGGGGAGGGGAATAAGGGGAAAAATGGAGGGAGGGAAGAATGGGAGGATACAAGGGATGGGATGTTACATTGAGATGTAACAAGAATAAATTAATAAAAAATTTTAAAAAAAGAAAGTGTCAGTTTAAAAAATGTCGGCAAAGAAGTCAGTCTAAAAATACACATATATTATGTATGCTGAACATGTTGTATTTAGGTGTATGTATGTTTATACATATGCAGGCATGTATATAACAACAAATAATGAGAAATAGGCTAGGAATTTGAAAGAGAACAAAAAGGGATATATTGGAGGTGTTGGAGAAAGGAAAGGGAAGGGGGAAATGGTGTAATCATATTATAATCTCAAAAAAACAGAAAGATAAAAAATTTAAAAATGAAAAGTCTCTGTAGCATAAAAAGTATCTATTATTAAAAGAAAAATTTGGAAATAGAGAATATAAGATATTTAATATGTCTCCAAGTATCTACTCACTCTATTAAACAAGTGTAGGTAGAACAATGACCTCTACCTAATGTGCCTACCAAACTTATCTATACTAGATTTCCTTTAGTACAAGAAGATATTATTTTACATGGCATTGGGAACTTCGAAGATAGCATCTTTATGCTAATTTAAGAAAACCATGAGGCCTTTCTGAAGTGATTACAGAGCCAGAAGGTTGTGCAACTGTTTGTGTTTGTGTGTGTGTGTGTGTGTGTGTGTGTGTGTGTGTGTGTGAGAGAGAGAGAGAGAGAGAGAGAGAGAGAGAGACAGAGACAGAGACAGAGACAGAGACAGAGACAGAAAGAGAGAGGGATGGAGGGAGAGAGAGGGAAAGGAAGAGGGGTGAAAGGAGGGCAGAGAAAAAGGAAGGGAAAGAGGGGGAGAACTAGGAAGAAAGTGAGAGTCAGAAAGAAAAGAAGAGGAAGGAAAGAAAAAAGAATAAGAGAGATAACAAAAGTGGAGAGAGAAAGAAGAGGAGAGGGAGAGGACATGGAGAAGAAGGGAGGCCGAAAGAGGACAAATAAGATGCCACATACATGTGCCCCATAAAGATGCTGAGAAAAGCTATGAGCCAAGTGTGTGGCCCCAGGAGGCCAAAGAGTCAAGGGCGTGGACTGTCTTCTGGGAAGTCAGTCCTACTTGGTTTTAGACATGTGATTCCTGGAGTGGGAAACTCACGAATTAGTGTATAGGACACTGGTTCTGTGGTAAATTTTTACAAGAGTGATGGGGAATTTGCATAGCTTGCCTCTTGGGAGAGCAGCTATATGAAAATCATTTGAGTACTTTATCAGGAAACCCAGCGATTATGAATATCAGCCAACAGTCTATAAGCTTGAAGAGAAACTGACAGAAGCCTAACATGTGTGAAAACTCTGAAGCAGAAGTTTGCTTTGTTTAGCTCTAGCCCTGGAACTGTACCTCAGAGGTCTGAGTTACCAGAGGGACTCAAGGAAAAGGAGAGACCAATTGAAGAGACTTAAGAAGCCATGAGGGAATTCCTGAGGGGGAATCGGAGAAGGATGTGGAAGGAAACATCCAAGGGAACAGAGAAATAAGTGACAGGATAGTAGCGTGTGGTTGAAAATTTCCACAACAGGATATTCCACCTAAATTTGGTTATTACCTTGCAATGGAACCTTCACTAAATTATCAGTAGCTCAACTGCTTAACTATAGAAAAATATGTTAGGAGACAGACCTGTTGATAAATACACTCCAACTGACTCACAATTGCTATACTTCAAGCAAGAACCAGCTGCACTGAATTACTCTACAATGACTTAAATGCCAAGAAGTCTCTATTTATGGGTCACTATTTTAACATTTTTGCTTTCTTCCCTACTTCCTTCCTTGTTATTTGAGGAAAATTACACTTTATGTTTTTCATTCTCTTTTGTGAAATGCCATTGCTTCCCCAAACGGTTCGGCTGCATTTAATGCTGAAGCTGATTAAAGAACTGTTTTGTTTGTCACACGTTGTGATGTATAAAGCACAGCAGCAGCAGGACACCACCACAAATGGATAATATCACTCTGTTCATAGCCTTCTAGCACTGTGGCTCATTAAAACCCCAATGGGTAAATTGCTATTCACCTCCTTTTGAACATAAAGAAATTGAAGACACCAGGGCCATGTGCCCATGTGCATGTATCTTTTCAAGCTTAAGAAATCTGTCACACTTCACTAAAGAGAAAAGCTGAATTTTCTACTTCTGTGAATATAAGACAATGAGGAACTCCACTTTAAGGTAATTTTTAGTATACAAAAAAGTTCCACATCAATTAAAATTCTTTTTAGAGATCAGGAATTCTCTTCTAAAAGAAATAGCTAAGTGGCCTTTTAATGTAATTTAAAATAATTTAAACATGTTATTCCTTTAGAAAAATAAATATAGTCTTATGACTCTCTTATTTAATAACAGAGTTTGCATCTTCTTTGTAGTAAACTAAGTAGTCATATTTTCATTAAAAAGATGGCTTAAGATTGCACAATCATGAGAAATTCATATTTCCATTGTAGACTTCTGTATCATCAGTTCGCCAGCTTAGGGGTAAAGGACTTACTGTTACTTTGCTTGGGATAGGCACTTGAATATGGCAGTCAGGATTGGAGATCCAGGCGGGACCTCCCAGAGTGTGGGGTAGAGTATGTTGTATGTACCTGCGTATGAATCATTCATAAGCCTTTCCCATCTACATAAATGCTCAGTGTTGGAGGAAAGTCCAACTGTATTTCCAAATGCTGATTTCAGTACCTTGAAGCTTAGTTACTGCCCTGCCATGGGCATTGTTATGAATGTTGAACTATCTCCTATAACCATGTGATGGTAAGGAATGTTTCCAATTATCCCGAATTGGCTAAATAAAGATGCTGGAGCCTATAACTAGGTAGAAGAGAGGGAGGCAGAGAGTTATGAACCAGGGCTTGGTGCTTTGAGGAAGGAGGAAGTGTTAGTGGAGCAAGAGATATAACAGGAGGATAGGAAGCCAGAGAGAGGTAGTTGACACAAGGCAGGATGGGGATGAAGACACGGCTGTAAAGACAGACTGACGGAGCAGAAACCATCATCATTTTGGCAAGTGATTGGCTTTTGTGTGCTTTTTAAAGGTACTAGAATTAGAGTAGCTCTGAGTCTACCCGGCGTAGTGGCTACAGCTTAATAATAAACCATAGTCTCTCCGTGTCAATTATTGGGACTCTAGTTGGTTAAAGAAAAGTGCTACTATAATAACTACATGTATTTTAGTTAATATAGAAATAATAATTCTTCCTACAACCAAAAACATAAGTTTTTTTCCAATGCTTCACTCAGAGGAAGGACAGCAGGTCACCGAGAAGAGACTTGATACCCTATGAGCATATACAGGGGGAGGTAGTCCCTCTCAGGAACAGTCATAGGGGAGGGGAATAAGGGGAAAATGGGAGGGAGGGGAGAATGGGAGGATAAAAGGGATGGGATAACCATAGAGATGTAACAAGATTAAATTAATAAAATAAAAAAATAACGATATTTAAATAAGGCTTGTAAAATGTATAGAACATTATCAGTTGAGCAAGAAGCAGAGAACGTTGGTTGGTAGTGTGAGGTATTTGTAAAGTGTGGGCTGTGAGGGATTTCAAACGCTTCTGATGTGAAGAAGAGAAGGCCTATGACACTCAAAAAAACCCATGGAATCCACTTACCCATTTAATATTAAAAGTAATAGTTATGAATTTTTATAAATAATTAGGTGAATTTTTTTCTACCAATCAAAGCTGCTGCAGTCATCCTCTTCATCTGAAAAACAATCTTGATGGAAGAAATTATTACTTCCATTATCAAATTACTTTTAGCAATTCATCATTGATAGAGTGAACTCTAACTTTAGAAATAAACTCTGATCATGTTTATCAAGGAACAATGCCCAAAATTTTTCAACCAATCTAGATAATAACAAAAACGAATGAATACTTGCCCTGTACCATGGTTTCTGACAAAGTGAAAGGATCCGGATTAAATTCAAAGTCTTCCACTAACCCAGTAATTCACATAGAGTCTTTAAAGGCATGCATGGTTCACTGTGAAGACATCTACTGTTCAAAATTATGAAGATATATTAGATATTCCTGTTGTTTTTTCTATGATTAATGTCAGAAATCATAGCAAGTGCATTGACTCTATTCTTAATATTTTCTTTAAACAACAAAATTTTAGTGATTAGAAAATCAAAAAAGTAATATGAAATTCTAGATACACTGAGCTTTAACAAGGAGTATAACTTGTCTTCTCTTTTGTAAGAAAATTTAGCAAATGCTTTCTGGGAAGAAAAGATGAAAGTATGTAAAAATGTCAACATTTTTGTAAATATATGTTTGGTTACATCTGACCTGGATTTGGAAGGGGATATGTTATCCAAAGGAAAAAATCCTAACTATAGCCTGAAATATTTTCCAGTTAAATTAACTCCAAATTATCACTGAGTGCCTATCATGGGCTACCAAGGCCTATAGGTGTGGGAAATTTAGGAGAGAGTAGATGGGTTCCATGGGAGAAATTAGAAATGACTGAATAGACAATCAAACCATGACAGGTGGTAGTTAGTGTTATGGAGAAAAGCAAAGAAGGATAGGTCTGACTGAAGATGATGCAAAACATATTAAAATAGACTAGAAAACCATAGACACTCACTAGATTTGAGCTGAGATCTGAGAAAAAAACAAAACAAAACAAAACAAAAAAACAAAAAAACAAAAAAAAAAAACACCTGTCAGGGCAAATGTCCTGCAAACTATGTCAAGGCCCTGTGGTTAGAGTGTGTGTGTTCTGAGAGAAGAGTGAGTCTGCAGGCCAACCTGAGGTGGGGCTTTCTGTATTTGCTGTGAGGCAAAAATGAGAAGATACTGACAACATCTGAGCAGAGAATTTTCATGGCTTCCATCATAAAAAGAAGCATTTTAGGACTTGTGGGCTCGTTTCTGAGAGCAGGCATAATATGCAACCACATGGAACCAGATGGCCTTTGTGAGACTCAAAATGAGAAATGATGGTGGCAGATGTGATTATCAAACCAATAAAACATTTGAGTTTTTTAAAAAAAAGAAACCTACAAGAAGAACATCAAGACATGTGGATCTGGACTTAGGGAGACTGTTCAAACCACTGTACCAACCAAGGACAATACATGCAGTAAACATTGAACCCCTATTTAGATCTAGCCGATGGAAAGGATATTCTCCACAGTTGTGTGGAGAGCAGGGACTGACTCTGACATGGACTCTGGTGCCCCATATTTGACCACTTCCCGTTGGTGGGGAGGCCTGGTAGCATTCAGAGAAAGGATAAGCAGGCTACTAGGATGAGACTTGATAGGCTGTGACCATATGGTGGGGGAGGAGGTTCCCTTATGTCATAGACATAAGGGAGGGGAATAGGGTAAAAGAGGGAGGGAGGAACGGGAAGATACAAGTCAGGGGATAACAATTGAGATGTAATCTGAATAAATTAATTAAATAAAAATATTTTTAATTACAAATATTTATTAAAAAAAGGAGTCTTTACAATTTTATTTTGTCCAAATAACTCAACATGAGAGTAAAATGGGGATTTATTGTTTTTCAGATGAGCATCTCGAAGACTAAAGTTGTTTCTGAGTTAGAAAATTTGGGGGACGGGAAACAGGTTTGAGGGATTCTTGGGGGGAAACGAGAACAAAATGAGTTTTATTAGAAATCAAAATAGAGATTTGATGGACACAGTGTATTTGAATTTATAGTGAGCCTGAAGATATATCAACAGGAATGTAAGAGACGCAGGGCTTGCTTAGAGTTCTGAGGTTTGCAGTGGTATCCTGTGGAATGGATGCAGGCTGCCAGCAAAAGGCAGCTGGATAAGCATTGGGACATAGCTCACAGCTGTCTCCATGTATCATTCAGTCTTCAGAAGAAATTAATAAGCTTCGAAAACTAAAAGCAACCAAATATCTAGATCTAGATTTTCTGAGATGCTGCTATAGAGACCATACAGGGTTCTGAGCCTGGACCTTCACCCTGTTAGCTGGAAGGTACATTCCTACTAGTTAGCATCAGACAAAGGGAAGAGGAGGGTGCTGGCTTCTATCCATGCTGGACTGGATAAGGGTCTATTTTTTTGTGTCAGGAGATGACAGGGAAGTCTGACCTCCCTCTTCTTCACAGCATTGGCAGTTTCTTTCTCATCTCTGCACTATAGTGCCACAAAGAACCTTGTTGAGAGTCTGTGTCTTAGCTGACATCTATTGGTAAGAGGATACTTCCAATCTTGTAGTGTCATGTGTCTGGTATTAGGATAAATTACCAGCCTTAGTAGAAGTAATAGCTATCTTTCCCATAAGTGAAGCCTGGACTTCTGGCAAAATCAATCGTCATGACTAAGCAATCCTCCTTATACTCCAAGGGTAGTATCCATGAAAGCCTGTTACACAGCAATTTGAAATAATAACTACTGCCCTCTACACATATCATCCAAATAGCCACATTCCAACTGAAAACCATTCATAAAAACAAAAGCCAGGAAGATGCTACCAACACCAGAAGATATTAGAATTTTCTGGAAAAGGCTTTATACATTTTTTCGTAAAAACTCTTCAAGTAACAGTACATATACACCTGGAACAAATGCAAAAGAGAAAAAAATAAGAGCTATAATTCTGAAAAGAACTATGAGATTTAGAAAAAACTTTGATAATAAAAATAAAATAAACAAAACGAGGAGAACCCCCTTAGTGGAATTCATTATGAACAAAGGTACCTTCCTGACAATATTTTCACTGTGGAGAGGGTTTCAGATGCAAGAAGGAGAAAGTCACTAGAGAATTAATCTGACTTCATGAGAAGGCAGAACGAAAGAAGAGGTGAAAGGTGCTTTTTAACTAAAAATAAAATCAATTAGTGGAGCTTTTAGTGAATTTTTGAAAGAATAGGTTCTTGAACAAGAGTGTAAAAATGTGGGGGGAGCAAAAGTGATGTTTCTGTTATAAAGAATATAAATATGCTCAGTGACACAGGGCCAGATTCGCACATTTCTATTAAAGAACATGGTCTAGTTGATTATTTGGGCTGTGAATAGCTAGGCAGAATTGTGTCATGTACACTGAAGTGTTTAGACTGGAGTCCTGTGGTGTATTTTCAGGTATATACATTTTACTTAATCTGTATGATTAAATATCTTACAGTGTGTGAATGGTGCCATCCTTCTACATATTGCAGGAACAATTCATTTGCATGGTCTTTGGTGAGGAAAAACAAAGAAGGTAGACTTAAGAAACAAGTGATTTCCCTTGCTTAAAATAGGCAAAGTCAATGGCACGGCTACACACAGAAAGCATGTGCACTGAAAAGAACTGTCCAGTTCTGGAAGGCGGCATCAGCTCAGTGTAAAGAACCCTATCCCCTATCTCTGCAACAAAATGATTTCATTGGAGATGGACCTCATCTCCAGTCAATTCTTTCTTTTTTTAATGTATGTGTGTTACATGTATGTAGGTATGTGTATGCCCGTGTATCTCATGTGTGTGGGCAAATGTGGAGATTGGAAATTGGCTCTGAGTATATAACTATGTAACTCTCTACTTTATTCATCAGGCAAGGTCTCTCTGGAGATCTTGAACCTGGAGCTTGCTGACTTGGCCAGTGCAACTGGGTAGCTTACCCAACAGATCCTGCATCTCTGCCTTCCATGAACTAGGATTATTGGCAGTCTGTCCTTCATGTGAGCTGTGGGTAACCAAATTCCAGTCCTCAGGCTTCTAGGTCAGGCACTTTATCTACCATGTCTTCCCCATCTCACAACACATCTTCAAGTTTTTCAATGTACAAAAGTGCCAGTTAGTAAACAATATTCATACAATAAGTAAGAATTCATGTTTCATTCATTTAAATTATATCAGTAGTATAATTTTGTTTGTGTTTACTACAAATTAATATTATAGTTACATATAATATGTGAAAAATGAATTTTACAAATAGGTTCATGCTGTCCTTTTAAAAAATAACATTGTTTTTAAAATATATTTTATTAATTTATTCATATTACATCTTAATTGTTATCCCATCTCTTGTATCGTCCTGTTCCTTCCTCCCTCCCATTTTCCTCTTACTCCCCTCCCCTATGACTGTGACTGAGGGGGACCTCCTCCCCTCATATATGCCCATAGGATATCAAGTCTCTTCTTGGTGGCCAGTTATCCTTCCTCTGAGTGCCCCCAGGCCTCCCCATCCAGGAGACGTGGTCAAATATGGGGCACCAGAGTTCATGTGAAAGTCTGACCCCACTCTCCACTCAACTGTGAAGAATGTCCTGTCCATTGGCTAGATCTGGGTAGGGGTTTGAAGTTTACTGCATGTATTATCCTTGGCTGGTGCCATAGTTTGAGCAGGACCCCTGGGCCCAGATCTGCCCATCATAATGTTCTTCTTGTAGGTTTCAAGGACCCTCTGAATCCCTGTATTTCCCCATTCTCCCATGTTTCTCTCACCTAGAGTCCCAATAGGATGTCCTCCCCTCTGTCCCACTTTCCTGATAAGTGAAGACTTTCATGGGACATGCCCCTTGAGCTAGTGTCCAGATATAAGTGAGTATATACCATTTGACTCTTTCTGCTTCTGGGTCAACTCACTCATTATGATCATTTCTAGTTCAATCCATTTGTCCACAAATTCCAGGAATTCCTTGTTTTTAATAGCTGAGTAGTTTTCCATAGTGTAAATGTACCAGAGTTTCTTTATCCATTCTTCTACTAAGGGACACTTAGGCTGTTTCCATGTTCTGACTATTATGAATAAAGCTGCTATGAACATGGTTGAGCAAATGTTCTTGTTGTGTGCTGGAGCATCTTCTGGGTATATTCCAAGGAGTGGAATAGCTGGGTCTTGAGGAAACCTTATTCTCAGTTTTCTGAGATAGCACCAGATAGATTTCCAAAGTGGCTGTACTAGTTTGCATTCCCACCAGCAATGAAAGAGTGTTCCTCTCTCTCCACATGCTCGCCAGCATGTGGTGTCACTTGAATTTTTGTGCATGGTACTGGCACAGCAATTGGCTCGTTGATCAGTGGAATCAAATCGAAGACCCAGATACATATGGCTACTTGAAATTTGACAAAGAAGCCAAATATATTCAATGGAAAAAGGATAGCATCTTCAACAAATGGTGCTGGTCTAACTGGATGTCTATGTGTAAAAAAATGCAACTTGACCCATATTTGACACCATGCACAAAACTCAAGTCCAAGTGGATCAAAGACCTCAACATAAAATCAGAGACACTAAATCAGGTAGAAGAAAAAATGGGGAAGAGCCTGGAACACATTAGCACAGGAGACAACTTCCTGAACAGAACTCCAACAGCCCAGGCCCTAAGGCCAACAATTAATAAATGGGACCTCATGAGATTGAGAAGCTTCTGTAATGCAGGAGACACTGTCAACAGCCTACAGACTGGGAAAAGATCTTCACCAACCCTATATCTGACAAAGGTCTAATATCCAAAATATATAAAGAACTCAAGAAATTAAACACCACCAAACCAAATAACCCAATTGAGAAATGGGGCTTGGAACTAAACAGAGAATTCTCAGCAGAGGAATATCGAATGGCTGAGAAACACTTAAAGAAATGCTCAACCTCCTTAGTCATCAGGGAAATGCAAATCAAAACAACTCTGAGATTCCATCTTACACACATCAGGATGGCTAAAACAATTATGTTGTAATGTACCAGATTTGTGCTGATATTGATGATCTATGGTGTTCTCCCTTTGGAGTGGACCCACACACTTTTGACAGTGGAGGAGTGCTGACTTATGTTGCTCCTCTGATCACTAGGTGGATGCCATCAGAGGTTTAGGGAGCGTGAAGCAGATGAATTGCTGCTGGGTTGGGCTCAGGCAGTGCATGTGAGCATTTCCGTGATGGGGCTCTGGTGCTAAGAACATGAAATAAAAGATACGGTGGGGAGATGGACAGGTAGTGACAAGCTCTGCAGCTTGGGGATCAAATAGAATGGGTAGAGCACATGGAATAGGAATGAAGAATTGTCATAGGGAAATGGATAGTGTCTTACTTTTTAATTAAGTAAATCATGGAAGAGAAACAATAACTCATCGTCCTTAAACCAGGGTAAAAATGAAGTTAATGTGCCTAGAAAATGCTTGAAAAACTAGAGAAATGAGTCAAGTAAGAGCCAAAAATTTAAAAAGAGCATAGTATAAGTTACTATTCACCACCTGTCCCCTGTAGCTATCTTTTAAAACTATCACAGGATAAAGAATAGCAAATGACTTTGGAAATTAGTCACTATCCAACTGTTCTCAGAGTTGATGGTTTTGCTTAATATTTTATATTTAGATGTTTGCAATTCCTTTTTCTCCTTGTCACGACGTTAAAGGGTCATCCTGTCCAGGCAGAACACTTGAAATGAACTTACATGAATTTAAGGGAAGGAACAGCCTTGCTCCCGGAGCCTGCTCTCAACAAACTTACACAGCACATAACAACTTTCGAATATAATTTGTATGATAACTGTACTTGTAACTCTACATATGAGATCATTGAATTTATATTAGAATACCAAATACAAATACATCCTCAGTGTTTGTATTTGATTAATATATCTTATTATCCATTCATTAATTTAGACTGGCTTTTCACATAATCTCCAATGACATGGACAGCTTGTGTTTCTGTGACATCACCTAGGGGCCACTTTATACATTCAAGGTCAAAGGTGAGATCCAAACCCCCCCAAAAAACAAAAAAACAAAAAACAAATAAAACAAAACAAAAAACAAAAAAAAACCCCATATGTTAAGTATTAAGTGACATACAATTCCCTACTATTTAGAACTAGGACAATGTGTTCTTTAGAGAAAGAAGTCTGAGTAGCACTTCCTGCTGGGGTGGATATTGAGTGCAAGGACATGAGAGGGTCTCTCTCTTTTTTTTTTTTAACCTGGGAGGAAAATGATGACAACATGTTATATAGTTATCCGTTGAGAAATAAACATATGTTGAATACATTATGTATCACACCATTTGTATATTTTACTTTATTAGAAAATGAAAAAGTAAGAAAACATAATAATTAATCAGTCTATATGTCAATGCTACCAATAAAGACCACAGGTCAAATAAAATTTCATCCATTTGTAAGAAGAAATAGCAGCAGTGCAGATTTGACACAAAACTATCATCTTGAAGATTTATATAACCAAATGCAAATTTAAAAATTAATGAAAGATCTCATTTTAAAGATTTTATGAGAACAAAACACCAATGCACACCTCTCCTGTCCTGTCCTGGTCTGTCCTGTCCTGTCCTGTCTTGTCCTGACCTGTCCTGTCCTGTCCTGTCCTGGACTGTCCTCTCTTCTCCTCATCCACAAAGCCAAAATTGCCTGCTTTATGCTAGGGACCATGACTCAGCTCTTGCCTCGACGCACAAATACAAACCACACACGATCGATAAGCTATAGACCACACTGGAGTGGCTGATTGGCATTGTTTCTATGCTTGAGAGGAGCAGTGTTCTCTTTTCCTCCATAGAATAGGGCACAGAAGCCAGAGGCAGTGCCATGGCTGTGAGTTAAGGGGAGTGGACGGAAAGGAGCCCCAGTGGTGCTTAAAGCTGAGTAATGTCCCCACCAATGCCCTAATGAATGTACAAAGAAATTAAACAAATTAATTGCAGGAGGCAAGCTTGAGGCAAACGCAAATGAATTGATTCAACTAATTTGTGCTCTGTTCTTACTTAAGATGAAAAGTTTGATTAAAAAGATATCCATTTCTGGTATTCCCACCTAGATGGGTAAAAGTAAAACTGAATAACATCTTAGTCAGAGTCGGATAAGAGCTAATTGCTTAAGGTAATGAATTCCTGCTTGTATCTCCCTTAGAGGAGTCTATGACATTGTTATGTTTTATTTCATTTAATAAAAGAAGTATTTGTTGAGTTTTTAATAGCAGTTTTTTTCTGATTGACAATAAAGAGATCATGAAAAAATATTGCTTATGTAAATTGCGTCAGTTTTAAAGTCAATACATTAGTCAAGACTGGTCATGCAGGCCTTTAATCACACGTATGGGAGCAGGATCACATCAAAATATATGTGGGCAATTTAGTAAGAAGCAGTCTCAGAAAAATAGAAGAGGAGAGGGCAGGGGAGGTGAATGGAAGGGAGGGGACGGGACAGGAGAAGATCCAGTTAAAGAGCAAACCATTTGTTTACCAGATATGAGGCCACCGATTCAATGGCTCAGTAGTGCAAAAAATGACTAATGATATTAGTGCTAAATGCAATTCATCAAATAAGCTTTGATTGATATTAGCTTTTGTTCTCTTAGAAACTAGTCTAGGAATACAAGAATTTGTCTTCTGTTTTCCATTCCTTTCAGGCACTCTTGGTTCAATTTTGAGGGAAAAAAATCTGCCTGTGGTTGTAATGTGGGTAGAATCCTTGAACCAAGGAGTATGGATTGTAAAGATGTAAACTGTGAATTCTTAAATTTACAGGAAAATAGAAAGAAAGGGATAGATGAGACTGTTCTATGGGGAGGTAGCTACACTGATACAAGAATAGTGATGAAAAAAGTCCTTATAGGTCCTGTACAGAGGAATAGTGAACATTTACCTGTAGGCTAAAGGCTGTTTGTTAACTAATTTATACAACTTATGAGCCAAGACTGAATTTCACACATGAATACATTCCGTCAATTGATGGGAACATGAGCTGTGAGCCCAACCCAGGAAAATAGTATTTCTCTTAGAAAGATTTCGATTCTCATTCATAGAATTGTGTGGCCAAAAATGCTATTAATATTATATTTTAAAATCATGCACATAAAATTCCATTTTTGCTTTATACATAATAGCCTTGACTTTCTTATTGGTATGTGTAGCATAAAATATTACTGATACTTTGAAGAAAATGAATTTGACCTCCAGTTTAGCTCAGTAACATTCATGCTGTCACAGAAAAGAACCATACGGACGCCTTGCTGGTTTCCATATATTCTGGTTTCGTCCCTAGTCTATGATTTACTATGTGGAATGTGGGACCTGAGAGTCTTTACTTCTAACTAGCCCTTGGTCAGCACTGATCATGCTGAGCTAGAACTATACTGTATTGGAAGAAATAGAGGCCCCACAAATTATGCTAACTAAGCAAAGTCATATCAATAACTTTTCAGAGTCTCATTTCAAACACAGCTTTTGGTTAGTTTTTTCTACTGAGGTGAAACTCCCACCAGCCAATGAATTCTATATATTCTTCTAATGAAATAAGAAAGCAAACTCAAAGTGAAATCCATTTGTCTGTAGTGGAATGTCTCAAGGATGCAAACCCTATCGTTTTACAGGCCTAATGACTTTTGAAAGGAAATTTTTTTTCAGGGATACATTAAGCAGCCATTAGGCCTGTTCTTATATTCACCAACCTGTATGCAACATCAGTTGTGTCCAGAATCTATAAGCAGACTACAAGAAAACACCTACATAGTGAGTTCTTTGTGGCAGGTTGTCAACCTCGTCAGATTGTTATACAATGATATCAAGGAAATCACCAACCCACCCATTGTTTCATGTTGCATACCTCATTTTACCCAGTAACTGACTATTTTAAAGGAACCGAATATGAAAATAAAATCTGAAAACTCAATGTAAAGAGCATAGCAATTTTGCCATGTTTACACAGCTCCGCTTATACTTAAACTTAACCTCCCCAAACTTAAACCCTAACAAATCATCAGTATGTACCTAAACCATCAGTATGGACATGCTTTATTCAAATTTACTATTGCTTTTGCTCACAAATACAGTAGTGGATTTAGTTGATCTGTTAGAGTGACATATCAATGCAAAGCTTGCATCTTCTCCACATAAAATTAAGATGATTTCTACAAGGCTGCCAAATACAAATAGCCAGAGCACTAAGAATGTAACATTTATATAATTCCTGATTGTTTCATGGTTCTTCTTGCTGTAGGTAGTTTGTTGTATATATGTGTAATAATATAAATGTATATTTAAAAATTTAAAAATATTTAATAATAAAAATTTCTAATTAAAAAGAGAAAAAATGGTTTTATTTGTATGTTCAGCTAATTTGTTTCTCCAGATGAAGCAAAAATACTGTTATTTTTAATTATTGAAATGAGAGGAGTCATTTGCATAAAAGGAGAGTAATAATCCATAAAATAAAATAAACTTGGATGAGTGTGACACAATCTATCTTCAAATAGTTGAAAGAATAGCCAATGCATGATGAAAGCCTGTTGCCATTTGATATTTTTAGTGGGTGACAGTAATAACAACAAATGTATATGTGAAACATTATGTCCTAACATACTGCATGCACTAATGGTCTCATCTTCACGGCAACTTGATCAAATACGTACAATTATTATTTGCATTGTCCTTATGAGGGAGAGAGAGTTTTAGGCATAACCATACCCTAAATCAATGGCTGTTAAAGAAAGCAAAACATTTTGACAGCCATGTATCAGGTTTCAGTGACTGGTAGCTAAGTTTGCCAAAACTGGGATATAGAGAGTGTGGATGGCAGTTGATAGCAGCCAAGGATGTGACTAAGCTTTCTACCAACAGCCAGGCCTTCCTATACATAAGAAACAACTACTACTTTCCAAAGGCTTATAGTGCTATGGTTGAGAAGCTTGTTGCACTTTTGCTTTTGACTACTTATGGCATTGTACAGTTAATTATCTGCTACGAAGACATTGCTTGATGTATAAATGCACCTGTTCCAACTGAACCAGTTTCCGTCTGTTTTTAGACGGTAATTATTCCTGCATTTTCAGTCTTGAACCACCAAGGTCTTGATGCATCTCTTAAAGCAAATATCTGTTTTGACTCTAAACCTGGGCTCACATAAGGGCCAGGCTCATAGATGTGTACTACTGGTCTAATTCCATAGCTGAAGAAATTGACAACAAACCAAGATCATGTGGGCTTTAAAGATAGGTTCCTGTATTTCTGTTCTGTTGAAATGTCTTAAACACACACATACACATGTGTACACACACACACACACACACACACACACACACACACACACACACACAAAGGGAGAGAGGGGAGAGGAGAGAGAGAACCTCAAAACAAAGAAGATTTTCTTCAAAGCTCTCCTCACTTAGATACCTTTACAAATGTTGCCACAAATTGGCAAAGGCATAAAACAGTTGGCTTTCTCTAGATTAGTCTTTGGAAAGTATTAGCTCACGGTTGGAGGTGAATTCCCACGTCTTGGATGCACTTGTAATAAAGGATGAATTATGTTATGGTTTAGTAAGAGGATTTGTATGTATAAATTTTTCATGAACAGTACACTTTGTGCCTCATTATCCCTTGGAGGATCTGCTTCCTACTATAAGCATGCCTATTTTAAGCAACTGGAAAGAATAAAGCCCTAAGACAACATAAGTGATAAGTATTTTCCTCATTCTTTTTTGTTTCTATAGAAATGCTTTTAGTGTGGGAGTGTTGTGGACACAGAACCAGAGAAGGTCAGAAAACACATATTATACATGACTATAAACAAAAGACATTATGGAGTGGCTAATGGCTCAGCTCTTGAGAGGCAGATGTAAGAACATGACATTTCATGCAAACTCACAACCTTTGAAATCTGGGAAAGCTTCTATGCTTAGTTTTGAATGAACTACATTTAAGAATTAATATTCATTGGGAGGACAGGTCAAGTTCTGAGCCCAAGTTATCAACAAAAGTGTAGAAAATTGGATAGGAACCAGTAGGGAATATTACCTAAGTGACTAAGGGCTCCAAGGAATAGCACTGCAGAGGATCAGAGACAAATTCCTATAGTACAGACCTAGAGCTGATGCCCAGCAAGACCTGCTTTTTCTTCTTCATCCTTTCTAGATGTATTTTCCTTTCATTTTTTTCTGACCTTATTTTTACATAGTTCTTATCTTTTGCTTTTCTGGCAACCTTTTTCTCTAGTGACAGAGTTTCAAAAGATGTAGCTCAGAAAAGAAAAACTAAGAGGGACGGGCTTCTGTGGTATAAGATTAGCTTTTCAAAAACTAATGGAAAAGAAAAAGCAAAGTTAATGAATTTGTTTGAGGAGCAACATCATAAGTTAAAGAACTTGTCAGTTTTCTTATCATTTATTAAATGATTAAATAGAAATACTTGGAACTGCTATACATTATTACACATCTGCATTATTATAACCCTCCTTTCCTTACACCAAAGACAGTGGGAAAAATACTGCCATTTCTTCCATCTCATGCAATGAGGGGAAGCAAAACTTAAAATGTCAAGAAGTTATTTGAAAATCAAAGATGTGGTAGAGGAGATATTCATGGAGGTACTGCTGATCTTCCCACAAGCCAACACTGAAAATTAAAATCCTGGTACCAGATATGCCACACTTCCTGACAAGTTGTTGGTCAGAGGCTTCCAGAACAACAGTCTGTTAACGTTGCTCTTGGCTGCTCACTAGAAATAGGTCTTAAGATCTTATTTCTGAAGATGCTACAGATTTGGATTGAAAGCAGAGAGAAAACAAGTTAGAACTTAGCAGGGAATTCAGTCCCCCTTCCTTGGCTTTCACAGCACCAGAAGGTACAATCTAAGTGATTGAGGCCAAGAAGTCATCAGGAGTCATAGATGAGCTATAATAATGACCTGGCTGTCAACATGTACCCACCCACCAGTGCAACAGTGGCATGGTTGCTATGCAGTAACTAGCATTTATGATTTGTGGTTATCTCTCTAGGAGGAAACTCATGCTTGGTATTGAGTTCCTTGATCAAGAGCTCACCCAGGGTTGAAGAAATCCTGGGGAAATTTTACTACTGCTGTTTTCCTAAATGGAAATAGTGTAAAAATTTACATTCTTACCCATAGATTAGGATTGCCCTCAGTGATCATCTGAAAAGCTTCTTTTTACAGTGAGTAGTGGTTATTGAAAAGACTCCTAACAGCTTCCTGTGTAGAGAATAAATGACTCTAGTGTGCTCACCCCTAAATAGGACAGCTATAGCAACCCTCATAAGGCTCAGGGATCATTGTCTAAGAGTGCATGAGAAGAGTATAAGAACCAGAGGACAGGAAGGAGGGCTGTGAAATAATGTCTTCAGGACCTGACATGACATTTGCATCCATGAACTCACTGCAGCTGGGATTACCTGCAAACGCTATAATGGGCCTGCTATCGTTTCATCAATGAGGAAAGACTGGCTCTCCAAACTCTTACCCCACTGAAGAACCATGGTAGTTACTGGTTGCTGGGAGACGGGATGCCACTTTTTCATAAGCTTCCAATGTTCTAGTAAATAAAGCCCAATCCTATTCGTGAAAGCAGCCATGATGAAAAAAATGCACTTAAAACCCAATCACAAATAGGGGCTTATTCTGAAAAGAAAGGTTTCTTCCAGAGAGGAGGGAGATGAGAAAGGGTGCTGGGGCAGACAGCAGCCCAAAGTGCATTAATATACACATACAAAATTGCCAAAGAATTCTCTTAAATATTTGTGAACTATGAAAAAGTATTCTGGCTCAATCTGCCTATTCATCTGTTTATAGAACTAGAAAAATATTCAGTCCAAGTTCAATACGTGTGGCAGCTGTAAATTACACAGGTTGGGGAAGCCAGCAGTCTCTCTGATGATGAGAGAGAAATTCTGGCTCAGAGAATCTGCTGTAAACCTCCCATTGGCTTCAGTGTACAAGGAGTCTAGTCCTCTAACTATTTCTCCAACTCTTCCTCCCCAAGACTCTGAAGATGAGCTAGTTTCTGAATATAATTGTTCCCCTGTCATTAAATTGTACTTAAACTCATGAGTCTCTGAAAAGTAGATGCTTTTCCACTATGATTTCATATATTTACCTTGAACTAAAATTGTAGTATACATATAATTGAAAGATGCTATTGAAAACCATGCAAATTTGTTGACAAAAGCACACTGACAATAATATCAATCTCTAGCTATTTAAAAAATAGCAAAAAGCTTGTCAGGATAACCAACTTCCCTTTGTCTAGGATGCTTTGCTTAATAGTCACATCTTAATGGTTTCTTCATTTACTTCATTAAAAATTGAAAAAACATCCATATGAACTCACTGCAGCCATGGCTGCCTGCAGACAACCCACACAGGATAAAGTCAATTAACATTCCAACATGAATGGACAAGTGCCTCCTGAGCCTCCAACCCTTGCTGAGAGCTTTTGGCAGCTGATCTCTGATGTGACCTGGAAAGCTAGTTTGTTGTTCGGGTGTGGTTTCTGGCAGCTTGCTCAGGCCCCTGAAGATGCGCTACACCCAAATTCACATGGATAGCACCAACTGACTTGACAGAGTGAGGAGAGGGAGGGATGAGTGGAGTCATGGAACATTTAAAAAGGAGATTATCAAAATACACTTAAACACATATGAAAATTTCAAAGTGTAGATAAACAAACCTCAAAATACTTTAAATATAATTCATGATTTTATAGAATTTTTGAGATATAAACAGCATGTGATGTTTTCTTTCTTATGATATATATTTCCAAAAGTGACAATTGGTAAAATTTGCATGCATATAATAACATTCAGGTGATTACTACTGTCATGAGATACCTAACTTTTCCCTGTATTAATATTGTAAACTCTAAGATATAAAGTGTACTACATATGATATAAATCATTTTAATTTTGTATGATATACTTAGCTAATTGCTCTATGATTCATTGGTTTCTGAAGTACTTTTTTGTGGAGTGATAAACTCCCTTATTCTTAGATTCACCTAACTAGCAGCTACATTGTTGTGTTTGTTTTCCAGTTCACAGTTTAAATTCCAACAGTGCTTCTGAAATATCTGAGCATAGATGACCAGTCCCTGAACTCCCAAAGCACCTGGAATAGTGTTAGAAATGTTGGGTCACGAGGGAGATGCAGCCCAATGTTTGTTTCTTACTGAAAAGTAAACACAAAACTAAAGGCTAAATGCAGAGTCGGACAATGATGCACTTCAGACTAAGTCATTATCTTTGGTTTCATTAGAATTGCAAGTTGACACTGATTTTTACAGCATTCATCCATTCACTTCTTAATCCGTCCATTCATTCACCTTCTCACTTACACAGCCAGAAAGTATTTAGGTACCCAAAACAAAATTAAAAGAAAAGTAATGTAGCAATGTTTTAAATAGTATCCTATTCATACATGTGTTGATACTTAGAAAACACATTTCTATAAAAATTAAAACCAAACATATTTAAATGAATTTTGCTTAAAATCAGCTATTTAAATTTTTTATTATAATTTATTTACATTATATCTCGATTGTAATCCCCTCACTCTTCTCTTATTGTTCCCACCTCCCTTTTCTGCTCTATTCCCCTCCCCATGACCTCTGACAGGTGGGCGTCCTCCTCCCCCACCATCTGGCCACAGCCTATAAGCTCTCATCTGGACAGCCTGCATCCTTGTCCTCTGTGTTCCCACAGGGCCTCTCTACCAAGCAAGGGGCAGTGATCAAATCATGGGCACCAGAGTTCATGTCAGAGGCAGTGTCCCTCTCTCACTTCCCCTTCTCCATGTGGAGAATGAGCTGTCCTTCAGCTACATCTGAGTAGGGCATATACACTTCTCTGCTTGAAATATCCATGGTTGGTACAGCAGTTTGTGTGTGACCCCTACCCCCATCCAGATCCACCAGCCTTCATGGTCTCCTTGTGGAGCTTCTGACACCTGGCCTCTCCCTGTTCTTCCATCCCCCAATCTCTTCCATGCAACTCACAGCTCTTAACTAAGAGTCCAGTTTTGAGTCTTAGTATCTGTCCCAATCCCCCACCAAGTGGAGTCTCTCAGAGGACATCTATGTTGGGCTAATATCAACTTATAAGTGAATATATACCATGAATGTCTTTCTCGGTCTGGGTTATCTCACTCAGGATGATTGTCTCTAGTTCCACCCATTTCCCTACAAATTTGTTCCTTGTTTTTGATAGCTGAATAGTATTCCATAGTGTAAATGTACCACAGTTTCTTTATCTATTCTTCTGTTAAAGGGCATCTCGGTTGTGTACAGATTTTGGCTATTATGAACAAGGCTGCTATGAACATAGTGTACTTAACTAAAATACAAGTTTTTGCACATTTGAAGATGTTCCTGGGGTTCACAAAAATGTTCAATTAAGGGCAGATGTCAGTTTCTTTTGCCTTTCATTTGATAATAGTCTTTGCATCTTGTTTTTTTTATTAATAATAATGATACATGCCAACCAAACATAAGTACTGAGTATGTTCTCTCTCTCTCTCTCTCTCTCTCTCTCTCTATCTATCTATCTATCTATCTATCTATATATATATATATATATCACCCTAGCATAAATACTGAGTCTGTAGTCTATGTATATCACTGCAGTGTAAGTACTGAGTCTGTGTTCTATGCATAGCAGCCTAACATAAGTACTGTGTATGCCTGTTCTATGACCTACTCTTAAAGGAAAACTGTCATGCACCATAGCTAGAAGTTTCTTAATGTCTTCTGAGGTTGTTTTGTAATTAAATCATATAGAATCATCTTTTTACTTATAGATTTTTTTCATTATATATCTTTTCATTATATATTTATATAGTTCAGGTCATGGTTTATACTCTCATCTATCTGGCCATTTACAGAACATTGGAGGTACTAATTAGCTAAATAGTATATATAAAATCATGGAAAATATTCAAAATAACTCTGAATATAATGCATGCCATCATGAGCATATCTTATGGTAGACTTGAATGCTTATAAAAGGATTTATATAAAAGTTCTTTGCCTCTTAACCATAGCACTGAGAGCAGCCATATAATAATACACAGTAGCAGCTAATATCTAATCAATATCAGCTCATTAAAGTCAGCAGTATCAGTTTAATCAGGGAGCATCTACATGTTTGCAGTGGTCAGTGGAAGATCTTGTCCATCAATGTCTCTGTCAATTCTTAGTTTGCTTCTGACAAGTTAAAATGGGTTTTGTTAAAAGACTTGTGTGTGAGCTAACGTAGAGCTCATTTGTCATTTTAATACATGATCAATATAATCCATAAGTGGTGTTCAGACTCATTTAGTAAGGGAGGAAAGAGGAGGTCAGTGCATCCCTGGGGACTTGCGTTCTACAGACATTATACATGTTTTCTATACAACACAAAGTGATTTTCTGGTATTTTTTCTAAACCATGTAAAGCCTAATATTTCAACTTATTGGGTAAAGTAAATGGTTATGAAATGCATTTTTCTTTGGTTTCACTTTATTAGTTTTCTTAGCTCTGAATCAAGGAATAATCCAAGAATGCAGCACCAGGCTACAAGAAAAAAAAATGATTGAATTGAATGCCTCTGACACTGTTGCTCATTCATAAATGGTGTGCTTCATTTGTGTCTTGTACACAGAACATAAGCTAGTATTGGTCCAGTAACAGTAATTAAAATGCTAAATACTCATTGACCAATAGAAGATAATCTACTACGATAACGACTCGGTGCTAAACTCTACCGTGTGGGTTTTTGAGATTTCACAGAACTAGGGTGAATAAAAAAAAATCCTTTATTTGCATGCAATCCTATCCTTTGTTGGGTATCCAGTAGTATCAATATCTTCTTTAACGTGTGTCCTTTGTGTGAGAGTAAGAAATGTTGATGGTAAGTCTGATAAAATAAAAAAGTATCAAACAATTTTCTGAGTTTGGTAGACAATGGGCTATTACAGTAACTCATGCAAACAGAAGGCAGATGGTCAAACCTCTATGGAGCCCGTTGCCTCCAGATGAGTCTACAGAAGGTTGACTGAGAAGATGCATCATGGCCACGAATGTTTAATGTGAGAGGAACTGAGAAAGGAAAGCAACTAAAAGTGAAACAAATGTAGGTAGTTCTTAAGAAAACACCAATTCTCTAAGTTTTCAAAGGTATTCTATTGCCTTCATTACTTGAAAATGGAAATCACAGAGAGGAAAAAATATTTATTTTCAGGTACAATGATATTTCTAGAAGTGTGATTAAATTTTCAAGTAAACATTGAGACATGCCATGAAGCAGTTTTATACGGCTACTGTACTGATTTCGTCCATTCCTCTTTTCAACATCTAAAGTTACGTATGTAATACCTAATATCCCATTCTGTAAAAAATAATTTCAGGACAGGACAATGATCATCCATTTTGTGGGACAAGTGAGGGATAAAAACTAATGTTACAGAACTCAAAAGTCACAACAGAGTCTGATTAAACATATAAAATTTGCTAAGTGAGACGTTTTCGAAAGATTAAGTTCTTCAGAAGCAGCTTCTAAAAGTGATGTGCTTCAATCTTATAAATTACAAAATTTAATACTAAGGAAACATTCCAATACTTTTTTAAAGAACATGAGAAATTATGTCCGTGATAGAGAAACAAAATCAACTTAATGTTTAATTTGACAAACAGTATCCAACTAACTTGAGTTTGAAACACTGAACAGTTAGAATTTAATTATTAAAATTATCAGCCTTGACAGTTGGAGAAACTTCTTCTTTGTTACAATTCAGGGTTGAAGCATTAAAAAAAAACCTACATATTCATGTGAGCTAGAGTAACCACAGAAGCCAGAAAGTAGAATAAGACCAAGAAGAGCCCTAAAGAGGAGAGCAGTGCAGCACAGGCTCAATGAAGAGGAAAATGCAAAGCCTGAAGGGGGTCCTCAACAGGGAGGGGTGCGGATAGGGAGGACAAAACAAAGTGGGAACAGGAGAGGAGGGTTACCATCAAGGTGTAAAGAGTAGCCCTAGGATGTTTGAAAGGCTATTATTTTAAACATTCTTTCATGTTTACATTATATTTTATATACTTATAAATATTAAAGGACGTGAGGCCATTTGGGGTGATCCTGCTTTCCCAAGAAAACACAGACTATTAAAAAAGAAATCCTAAGTACCAAGGGAATTCCCCCAGATGAATCCCCACTGATATACGCTGTTGTTGCTGTCCTTGGTTGGCTCCTCAAATAAGATGAGTAGCATGACACAGGATGTGCAGGATTTGGAGGAATCAAGCCTCTTCTATGAGGACTATCCCTCGTGGAACTGGAAGGTGCCATGCAAGCTGGCAAGAGAGAAAGCAGCCAATAGTCTTACCCACCTGTGATGCCTATAAACCACAATGATCAGTATGTAAGATATCCCCTAAAGGTGCAATAGTGGCAATTATACCTTGCAGGCAACCAACAGCTGCCTAAAGCTGACTCAGTAGGTGTCAGTACATTCATATTATTACACATATATACAATAAACTACCTATAGCAAGAAGAACCATGGCACACTCAGGAATTATATAAATGTTACATTCTTAGTGTTTTGGCTATTTGTATGTGACAGCCTTGAAGAAAACATCTTTCCTCTCTTGGTGAGTCTAAAATTCTGCATGTAAATCAATCTCTATCACACCTTGTCATTATCGACTTAAAACATCTATCTAAACACTCTTAAAGAAGTGGAAAAAATAGAAAGTTTGTATTTACTCACTGGTGACTGCATGGGGAACATGCCCAAATCATGCATCTTTGAGCCCCACTTTCTCTTTTATGCACAAAAACCACATCCTGGTTGATACATTTAGGTAGCAAGAACAAGAAGCAAAGCTACAGAAGTGAAAAGGCTATGAACTAATCCTTTGATATTTTAGATCTTACCCTCCCCTCATTTTGGCAGGTATTGGGGCCTACATCATAGGTCCTAAAGTGAGAGTGGCATCAGGTTACTAAGGCCTTGGGGCATGTTACCCATGAGGCCATGGCATTTTCAGAGTAACCTACTATTACCACTTTCTAAGCCAGTAGTTTCTGTGCTCTAAATATATCTCCTTATACTCACAGGTAAGTGTAGCTTTAATTCCTCAGCAGAGAACATTCTTTTTGAAGCAGTAATCCACAACCCATCAAAGTACATAACCCCTACACATCAGGTTCAGGAAACACCAAAGAGTAGGGAGTAGAAAGACCGACCCTAAGAGCTGAAAGAACATGATGGTCTTCTATGTAGAGCAGGGAAACTGTGCCCCTGTAATGCCAACCATAAACAAGTAGGGAAAAATGACAACACCATTTGACACATCAACGTGGATGGTGACAGTCTCAGGAGGCTCCAACCCAAGAGGAAGAGCTACAGGCAATTAATGACTCCCTAAAAAGGGAGAATCAGTCTTCCTCTGCAATGAGCCCTTGAATGATTTTCCAACACCAAGTGGTCAGCAGTAAAACACACAGAAATGAAAAACATTGAATGGACCTAGCATGTTGCATTTATATACTTATAAATATACATGGATATGTCTGAGTTCTTATTATGAATACTTGTGCTAGCCACAAAGAAAAAGAAAAAAAAATCCTATGTACTCATGACCAATGAGCTGAATAGTCTCAGAAAGCACAGCTACCTGAGTTTGTACAAAGAGAAGCTGTTACAGCTCTGTGAGGAGAACACCCAGATCCCTCACAGAAAGGCAATGCCATTCGGATAGGCAAGTTGGTAACTACGAGTGGGGGGAAGTTTCTAAGCCACGCCAAGGCTCTATAAGCTACATTAGCTAAAATGATAAAGAAACCTAAGATTATCTAAGACCTACATGTTAGCAATGAGCCTTCTTCTCCAGTGACTCCAGAGAACTAGAATGAAACATCAATGTTCGAATGTGACTTAACATTTACAAAAGTACCAAGTGTACTGTAGCAGTGCATCCGGTGTCTCAGCACAGGTTGCACCAATATGTGAGGAGTTTTGTGGGCCTTGCATCTCTAAGCACCATTTCAGTGGTTTTCTATGGCTACATTCAGGTTTACTTTTTAAAAACTGGTATTAAGTTAGATGTTTACTTTACATCTGATCACCGCTTTCCCTCCCTCCCTCCTCTCCTCCCAGTCCCTCCCTCCCTCTCTCCTCCCAGTCCTTCCCTCCTCTCCTCCCAGTCCCTCCCTCCCTCTCTCCTCCTCCACACATCCATCTATCTCTCCTTCCATGCACATCAAGCAGCCTTGGCATTTACTGTTTATCCGAGATCATCTCTCTTTCCACTGTGATCACTTCTTGACCTCTTGGCCGTATTTTCAGCCTTTTGTTCTATACCTTCAATTCCTTCGATATATTTATACCTTTGACTCCCAGGCTTGCCTGCTGTTTCTCACTCCTGGATGTTTCTTCTATAACATTTATGTAGTGGGGTGTGTGGTGTGTGTGTGTGTGTGTGTGTGTGTGTGTCCAGGTATGTAGGTGTGTTTACATATGTGCATGAAGTCAGAGGCTGAAGTTATGTGTCTTCCACAATCCTTGTCAAGATCTCTTAACACAGCTTGAACTTACTAACTAGGCAAGTGTAGATCCGCAGTGAGTGCCAGACAGCCAAATGTCTCTGCCTCACCAGCACTAGGATTACAGATGGTTACTGCCTCACCTGGCGTTCTATGAGTTCTGATAATCCTACCTTATGTCTTTATTATTTATTTATTATTTAATCACTGTACAGCCTGATAGAAGCCCCCTCCCTCCTCTCTTTCCAGTCCCACTCTCACACTCCTCACCTATCCCTCACTGCCCCTTCTGGGAATTCGGGTGTCCCTATGGGTACCAACACACCCTGGCACATCAAGTCCTAGTAGGAATAATTTCATCTTCGCCCACTAAGGCCAGGCAAGGCAGCCCAGGTAGGGAAAAGAGATCCAAACACAGGCAACCGAGTCAGAGACAGCCCCTATACTAACTATTACGGGACCTACATGATGACCAAGCTGCACATCTGCTACAGATATGTAAGGGACCTAGGTCCAACCCATGTATGCTGTTTGGTTGGTGGTTCAGTCTCTGTTGGCCCCTACGGGCCCAGGTTAGTTTACTCTGTAGGTCTTCTTGTGGTGTCCTTGACCCTCTGGCTTCCTCAATCCTTCTTCCTACTCCCACAAGCCTGACATGGCCACCTCCTATAGCCATGAGGGACTAACTATTGTATTTGTGTGTGTACTGTAAGCATTTTTTGTCTGATCCATCTTCCTATGCTCACTGCAGTGTGTTTCTGCAGTATTTGTGATATTTTACACAATTTAAGGATTATTTTATTTAACCACAATATACATGATTATTTAAAAATGCAGTTAATATCAAATAGTAACATAGAGTGTTTCATAGGCTTTTAAAAATTCATTTTAACTTGTCTTTATTATTGAGAATTCCATACAGGTATATAGTGAAATATGATCACAGTAAGTGATCAATATTAAATTACTATTCCTATCAAAATGATTCCTCCGCTGTGGCCTTTATCTCTTCTTGAACACCATAGCCCTTCAGTATATAGGGCACCTGTTCCCAGATGGCTGTGCACACTGTAAACTGCATATATCCAAAGAGAGCTCTTTACCTTTCCATGAAGACACACTTCTGTTCTGCTTCCATTCTCTCTGGCTTGTACTGTCAGCTATATACTTGTAATTGTTTTTCTTTAATTTACTGCTTGCTGCTGCTTACCCTCTTTAAAAATATTAGTTATGAAATCTGCCATCCAGCTCGTGTTCAAAGTACATGTTTTCATTTCACTGCCAATAACATAGAGAACTTCCCCAGTCCTATCTCCGGATCCTGAGGTACTGAAACACACTTCTCCACCCTGTCAGGATCTTTCTGGCCTCCCTAGCAGTGTCATTTATTCAGTATAGTGAGGCTGAAGAATTCTGTAGATCAGAGATGGGATCAACTCCTCTTCAGGATGCCCAATGTTTCCTGTTCGCTGATCCTGCGCCATCTCGCTCCAGAGTCACCCATACTGTGTTTGCATCTATGCTGAAGCTGCATTGTGTATAATGTTGTGGTTTGTACCAGAGTGACTGTTTTCCATGACATCTTTCCTAGAAAAAGCCCTTTTTATGCTTTCCTATGAAGTTCTCATTCAACTCTGCAGCGAGGAACAGACAATAGAGATTCTTTTATTAAAACTCCCATGTAAAGTTTTTCACCTTCCTCCCAGAGCAGAACCCTGCATTGGCCCACTAGTGGTCATGTGGAAATAAACAGGTACTTCTCTAGTTTCATAAACAATACATGTTTCTTAATTACATGTCTGTTTACTAGATAGAAATTTCCTGAGCCAGATACACTGTATAGCCGACTTTTTAATTCAAGGATGTGGCACAAAGTGAAATAATGGTAAACATTGACTCACATATCAACTGGTCAATTATACAAAACAACAAGTCAAAACTGGAACTTAAGTTTTGAGGCTTTATCTACAATGATGAAAACATTAAACTCTTTCCAAGAGTGATTTTTTTATTATTTGTTCATGTTCACTAACCCAGATTTTGCTAATTTTTCATTCTCATATTCTCTTGACTAATTTTCCTGTTTCTACTTAAATTGCCATTATTCATTTCTGCCAACCAATCATATCTATACTAATTCAAAAGCTCATTGTAATTTCTTATGCCATACTCCACTCTAATCTATCAAAAAAAAAAAAAAAAAAAAGGACACAGTGGGTAATCAACAAATCTTTAAAGCACTAATAATTTACAGGAAGAACTAAAAGTCTTATGCCTAACACGAACCAATCCCTTAAATACGTGCATGTTTTGTTTTTCACTTTAACAGCTCCACCATGATCAAAAGAGCATTCCAGCTCAGGTGACTGTATGTAAAAGTTTTGTACTGTAAAACTCACATTCCCTTCTTTCGGGACACAGCACCACCACTGTGAGTCCCTTAGACTTCAGTGCTCTGTGATGGTCCTTTAGCCTTCAGCGCTCAGTGATAGTCCCTTAGACTTCAGCACTCTGTGATGGTCCCTTAGCAGACGAGTTGCTAGATTACACTCTACACTTAGACGATTTCCTCCCGTCGATCCTCTATCTCCATTTTCATTTGTTCCACTTCACTTCAGGTACTCATGGCCTCCTAACTAGTTGGAAATAACTGTTGGATTAATCTCCCACACTGCTTCTCTGCTCTGAAATCTCATTGCTGTAATAAAATCTAGGTTGTAAGATTAGTCTCCCTACTTTAGAAGTTGGACTATACTTTCAAATTCAAACGCTTTATTCGGGATTCCATTCCTGTTTGGAAACTCCAATCAACATGAAAGAATCGCAAAGCACGCTTTTTTTTTTTTTTTTTTTTTTGTTCAAGCACACTTTCAACATTCTAGGCTAGAATTTTGCCTGTGTTCATACAGCAAACTTTCATTGAATAGCAGGTAAAACGACTGACCATATAAAAAAAAAGGTCTGTCAGTCAGGCAATATTATTAGAAGTTCTAAAAATAGAGTATGGGATAAAACATACACACACACACACACACACACACACACACACACACTTTCATAAACATATTGACACACATGAAGAAATAGAATTTAGGCTAAAATTAATCAACCCAGGAAGAGCTTCAGAAATGATATTTTAAGGAACACAGAGCCTGCCTCTGAATTTAAAAGAGAAATACAAGATTTGTAAATATTTGAGCAGAAAGACATAAGGGCTCTTCTCCCAATGAATTGTCTCCTTATCATTTATAACCACATTATCCCCTAATATAGATGAAATCCCTTTTCCTCACTATATCCACCCCTGGAGCTTTGGTGAGTATGTGTTTCACATCCCCAAATAGCTCTCCATGTAGATGCCCTACCAGTCTTTCATGAGGAATCCAATGCCATCCATGCCTTCCTTGTACTATTAGTCAGAGAAGCACTATTACAAAGATCAATAAACCTATATCTTTCTCATAACGTAGGTCGTTAATGCCCGGTCTTATGTTTTATGCATGCCAAACACTCAGTGTTTCATTTACTCAGCAAATACACAATGAGTACCTATTGCACACCAGGCACAAATGTGGATACAGCTCAGAGAGGAGTGATGCAATATCCTGTACGTGCAGGTGTGAAGCAAGTGAGATAAACAAGAGCAAATAAGCAGGTAAATATTTAATGTTTGCTGAATTGATAACTGCTGGTGAGAAAAACGAGGCAGGTACAGCATAGTGGGAAGCGCTAAAGTGTAACTTATTTAATTTATGACTCTACTCAGGAAATTCTCAATAATGTGCTGACACTTGGTACAGAAAAGACTCTGAGAGTCCTGAACTCTCTGAGCACAAAAGGAAAGAACTTTGAGTAGAGGGCATGCTGGCAATAAACACCTGGAAAGGGAGAGCGCTTGGCCATGTGACAAACAGCAAAGCGATAGTGTCTGAGGAAGGAGATGCTGCAAGTGATAAAAATGTGAAAGTTGATGTTAATCATGATGAATTGTGTCTTGAAGGGGAGAGAGGAAATAATATTTCAGAACACAAATTTGATAGGATCATGAATTTGGAGGCAAAAAATCTCAAAGACATAATTAAAGTTTAAAGAAATTTTCATCTAACTGTTCAGTTTTACCCAAGCTTATGAAGAGTTTAAAAATTTATTTCTTGAAAAAACAAACGAACGAACAAACAAACAAAGCCCCCCCAAAACTGCAGACCTATGAGCACATGGATGCGCACCCTCTAACTTTACATTGTCTCCTTCCTCAACATACGCTGTGTCAGCTGCATTTGTCTTTAACCGATTAGCTATTGCTGGTCATCAATGCGAATTTCTAGCTCTGCCAAGGAACAGGAATCTGCCAAATCCAGTTGGAATCTCCTCATGTAGAGTGCAGAATGGAATATGAAATAACGTGATTTCATTTTATGCTTAAGAATGACTTAAAACTATGCTTGCAACTAAAATTGGGGCAGTATATGTGCATCTACAAGTCTGTAATGGTCCACCAAGATAGCATTTCATGAGGTAGTCCTATGGATTTATTAAGAGAAAGTTTGAAAATTGGTTATAGCAGGATCTCAATTGGTGTGATGGTCATAGTGATTTTTATAGGGTGAAGATAACAAAGATATGTCCCTTTGATGTTTATCATACATCACCCATAAGTGCCAATCTCAAGTGATCTTTTCTGGATACATATGTATATATGTATATACATATGTATATATGTATATATATATACATATATGCACACACATTTTATACACACACACACAAATAGTGTAGTGATAGTAATTAAAGAAGAGGAAAACATATTTGGGATTGACATGGGGAAACATGAGAAACAGTTCAGGAGAGGTAGGAGTAATATACTACTCATTTATAAAGTTCTCAAAAAAACCCACAACAAAATATTTAAAAAAAAAAAAGAGGACATGATGGTGGAAAGGCAATTTATTGGAGGCGGTTTCAAGAGCAGTAGAGTGAGGAAGTGGGAAGAGGTTTAGGCTAAAATGCATTATATACATCCATGAAATTTTCAAAGAATAATTTCAAGAGTATACTTCAACCAAGTTACTTGCATACTCCGGGCTACTCTAATAGTTTCCTTCGTGTAATTCTGAAAGCCTGTAATTGATTTTGTGTGTGTTTATTCTCAAGTAGGGGGAAAACTATGCATGGCTTCTCAAACTTGTTGAACCACACACATAACCCTCATGTTGGCAAAACTTAACAGGATTGTTGGACTACACTCTTGTTTGAGAAATGTTGGATTATGTGATTTTTGGTCTGAGAAGCATGGTAAGATATGAAAGCAAAACTTGCATGTCTGCCTAAACAGTAGCTGAACTTGTCCACTTTAGTGTGTTGTCCTTGTTACTGTTAGGCAATTAAATGCTCCAAGAGCTGGTATTTATAATAAATTATTAGTTATAGTACTTAAAGAAATGTTTTGCATTCTGTTGCAATGTTTTTTTATTTTAATAATTATTTTACAGTTCTGGAGATAGAATACAGGGCCTTATCTCTGCTACTCAAACTTAATACAACTAAACTATGTGCACCTGTCCCTTCAGAGTATTATGAAGGAACAGGTAAGTAGAACTCATATTATCTTTACCATTCGTTGGGGCGCATTTAAAACATGGAGACAAAACAACCCCACAACACATCTATTTTATATGACATTTCTAATTAAAGGAAGAGCTTCCATTCAACTTTTCTAAATTTCTAGTTTTCTTGTTTTGAAAAGAATCCTAGTTCCTATTCAAAGCACCATCAGTTTCATAGAATCAAGTGAATTTCCATGCATCTTCTTAACTTCCTGGATGTTTGCTTTGGTCAGAATTGCTCAATACTATCTCATGAGCCTACGGCGTCATTGGTTGGCCAACAGGATCGGGGTGTGAATCTCTCTCATAAGCCTACGGCTTCATTGGTTGGCCAACAGGATAGGGGTGTGAATTTCTCAAGAGTTCATGATTTCCTTTGTTGTCTTCTTAGCTATTTTGACTGCTCTTCTATATTAATTATAGTATAAATTCAATTTGTTTCAGTATATATTGATTGACTATATACATGCTGGATCAAAATACTAGACACAAAGAGAAGAAAAATGCATTCATTGCCCATACACAATTATCAGAATTCTAATCCACAAATATTGTAAATATTTGATGAAGATGGAAGGAAGCTAAACACATTGACCTTAAAAGACACAGGGAGAGCTACAACAGATACAAATTCCAGATGACAGCAAGAAGTTCCAATTCTGTTCTTGAGGTGTGGTGCAGGCATGGAAATGTGTGGTGGTTGGTCTTAGGTTCATCTTAACTCATTTAAACCATTTTCAGTCCAGTGAAATGTACCAATGTACCTTTAGCATTGTAGAGTGGACTGTTAAATAGGACAGTGGCTGATGTTAGGGATCCTTTCGGCAGGCAGTTGTTATCTCTCAAATCGCTAGCGACAGAATGAATAAAGTTGGAGGAAGGGAGTATTGGCTTTTTTTGTAAGCCCCTTGAGATTGGATGGAGATGTATTGCTGCTTCCACCCCTGACATTAAACTCCTGTTTCTTTGGACTTTCAATAGTGTCCTAATACCATGGGCTGTCCATGAAGATTCCAGATGTTCAGCATCTAATTGGAAATGAGGAGGTTTCTGGTTTCCTGGATTGGGATGTGGGAGGGGGCGGGGAAGCAGATATTATTCTCTCCAGTGTGCTGATGACATTCTATGAATTACCCAGTCTCTGTCTTGCAAGGAAACCCAGAAAAATCTCATTTTTTCTTTAAAAAAATGTATTATAATTTATTCAGATTGCATCCCAGTTGTTTTCCCCTCACTTGTATCTTCCCGCTCTCACCTTCCCTCCCTGTTCTGCCCTATTCACCTCTCCTAGCTCTCTGACAGAAGGCGACATCCTCCCCACCCCACTTGACCAAAGCCTATCAGGTCTCATCCATGTAACCTGTATTCCCTTCCTCTGTGTGCTTTTGCGGCCTCCTCATCAAAGGGAAGTGATCAAATTGAGGGCACCAGAGCTCATGTCAGAAGCAGTCCTGGCTCTCCCCACAGCTTTGGAGAATAAGCTGTCCATTGGCTATATCTGAAGAGGGGATCTAGGTTCACTGCATGCATTGATCATGGTTGGTGCAACAGTTTGTGCAGCCCTCCCACCCCACTGAGTCCAGATCCCACACCCTTGATGATCTCTTTGTGGGGCTCCTGAACCTTCTGGGCCCTTCTGTCACCCACTCTTCCATACCACTCTCAGTGCTTTTCCCAGGATCTCAGCACCTGTCCTGACCCCCCTCTGGGTGAGGTCTGATACCCACTTATAAATGATTATGTACCATGCCTGTCTTTCTGGTTCTGGATTACCTCACTGAGGATGATGATCATTTCTAGTTCCAGAAAATCCCGTTTTTAAATATATACACCTTTTATTGTTTCTCTGCTCTGTGGAACACTATCTCATACTGAATGACTACCATGTTTGTAACTGACAAAGGTGAATCTGACTGCTCCAAAGAGAATTCACATGGTTTAGACATAAGAATGTAATAGATGCATAATTTTTATAGACCATTAGTATATTAAAAAATGTTGATGGTCCTTATTTTGGTGCAAAGACATGTAAATGATGGCATAAGAATTAGAACTGCAATTTCTTGTACATCAGAAAAATACTCTGATAAGCATTTATGAAAAATGTGGGGGACTGGAGAGATGGCTCAGAGGTTAAGGGCACTGACTGCTGTTCCAGAGGTCCTGAGTTCAATTCCCAGCAACCACATATAATGTGATTTGGTGCCCTTATCTGGTGTGCAGGTGTACATCCAGGCCGAGAACTGTATACATAATAAATAAAAATTTAAAGAAAGAAAAAGAAAAATGTAATGTCAAATATTGGTTGTCAACTTGGTTACACCTGGAATCAATTAAAACCTAAGCATCTGGCAACATCTGGGAAGGACTTTCTTGAGTGGACCTTTTGAGGTGAGAAGACGTAACTCTAAATCTGGGCCATATATTATAGTGGTAGCCTACATAAAGTGACATGGAAGAAAGAAGAGGTGAGATTTGACATTTTATCTGCATGCCTTTATTCTCACAAGAGAGTTTCTCTATTCTTCTGATGAGACACTCCTCCAATGAAAATTCCAGAATCCTGGACAAAACAACTACATGATTCATGGAGCTTCTGTTAGGAGACAGTCATTTGTGACTGGCTGGACCACAGCTATAAGCCACTGCAGAGTACCCTGACTAACAGAGAAGGGAAAAGAGATTAGAAAGAAATACTATACAGTAAATTTCATATTGTTCACTTGTTTACTGTTTGGCAGAAAGTGGGTATCAGTACATTTTCCTGAGATGGGAAAGATGGTATTAGCAGTCAGATTTCGTGCTTTTATGTTTTTTTCTACTTTTACTATCAAATCTATTACATTACTGTGTGCTATTAAGAGGGATCCCATTATTATATCAACATCTCTTTTCAAAACAAACAAGTGTTTCTCTACTACCAGGCATTAAAGTGTTAAGGTATTTTTTTTCCCTCCTGTTTGAAAGACAGGCACTCTGGAGGACAGAGAAACTATAACATTCCTTTCTTGATATGAAAAATCAGCATCAAGAATAGCAGCATTTCAACCCAGGCTTGGATCCAGATTGTGACATTTTCAAGAATTTGCTCAGAAAGTATGAGTGTGTGACCAGTTAGTGTTCTCACTGAATGACCTGATTCTGTACAACAGGAGCAGGGAGACGGCGAGGTGGGTAAGAGCACTTTGCTATGCAAGTGTGAGGACTTGAGTAAGGTTACTAGCAACCACTTAAAATCTGGCATTGTTTGGGATTCTGCAACTCAGTACTGGAGAAGATGGAGACAAGACTATCTCTAGACTTGCTGGTCACTAGCCTAGCTGTAAAGATAAGGCCGGGTCCAGTGAGAGCCTCGGTCTCAAAGGAGTAAGACAAAAAGGGAAAGAAGATGATATTTAACATCATTTTAAAAAATCTTTTGCCTGCATACCCACATGCACATATGAATATATCACATAAACCAGGTGTGGTTCTGCACACCTTTAATCCCAGCACTTGGGAGGCAAAGGCACATCAATCGCTGTGAGTTCGAGGCCAGCCTGGTCTGCAAAGCAAGTCCAGGAGAACCAGAGGCTACACAGAGAGACCTTGTCTTGAAAAACCAAAAAAAAAAAAAAAGAAGAAGAAGAAGAAGAAGAATACATCACATATAGGCATATAGGCATATGCATACACATTTATACACATGCACGCATATGGGCACACAGTTAAACACACACACACACACACTTTCAGAAAAATGTTTTCCTCAATTTACATCATTCTCATAAAGACTAAAATAAAATTTAAAGAACAGAGAATAGGTACTAAAACAGCTACCATAATTTAACAAGGAAATATTGCTTATAAGAACAATCAATACTTAAACAATAGTTATCTATGGCTGTATATAAACTCAGTTCTCAGTATGGGTGTGTTAGTATGCTGGCTAAGCAATGATTTCAATTGGAAAGTCCCATCCCAGAAGAAAAACACAGCCAACTTTCTATTATTTGTCTAAAGGAAAGAAACGACACAGTGAAGAAAGCAAAGAAATTTATTAAATGGACTAATTTCATTTCATTGAACTGGCTATGTTTAAAATACAATAGTATTATTTAGAGAATAAGAAAGCAAATCTCTCAAGGATGTTTAAACATAACACATGACAAGTGGTAAGTATGTGTGTTTTCTTTGCTTTTCAGCAAATATTTTACCAAGCATTTGTCAACAATATGCAGAAAGAACTGAATAGAGAAATGATTTGTTCATTCTAAATCAAAAGAGACCAGAAAAAGAAAACCATGAAACTCAAACTTGTCCTTCTTTCACTCAAGAGAAGCATGTTATTGATAAAAAACATACTTTATCTTTTATAAAGAATCACTTTGGTTATTGGTTTCTATGAAGATATGAGCATGCTGCTCATTGTAGAGAAAAAATAACAGAGTGAAAGCTTGAGGTAAGATGTGAATGCACTTCTGTTCACATCAGAGTGTTATGAATAGTGTCCTTTCTTATCTGCTTTTTTTTCTTTAACACAAACTGACCTATATTTGTGGACTGAAGTCTGTTTTGTTTCTGATACAAAGTAACATTTTAGTACATCACGTCCCACCTGTCAGATCCATTTCCTGCCTGCCCACTGAACTCTGAACCCTGCAGGCCTATGACCAGGGAAATAGACTCTGTCCTGCAACTGTGAGAATAAGACCTTGAAATTGGTCTGCAGCTTTTCTCAGTTTTCTGAGTTAGAAAATATGTGCCTATATGGCACAGAACAGCCTTAAGGGCTGCAACTGCCTCTCCCTCTCTCTCTCTCTCTCTCAACAGTGGTGCAAGAAAATATGTCCCTTAAAATAGCAATAACGGCTAAACTACAATCTAATATCTAGAATTACAAAAACAACATGAAATCAAGGATTTCTTGCTAGAAAATGAAATGTTAGAAATAGTATTAAAATATAGGCCCTACCCCAATGGCACATGGAACTCAATACAGTACCCATCAACAGTTGAAGAACAGACCACATCAGCTATTTAGTGGATAGATCTGGCATCAAAAGTATAGGGGCAGATATTTTTCTTAGGAAGAAATACATCAAAACAAAGCTACAGATAGATTGTCTAAGTCACTGCTCTGTTGCTGTGAGGAGACACCATGATCAAGGCAACTCTTATATGATAAAGCATTTACTTGGGGCTTGCTTATAGTTTTAGAGCTTTGGTCTCTCATGGCAAGGAACATGGTGGTATGGATGCAATCACCACAGATACAGCTACATGCTGATGCTGTGAAAAGGAAAAGAAGACATGTTTGGCCAGCTATACATTCTCAAAACGTACCCTCAGGGAAACAAGTACACTAACATGGCTATATGTAGTCCAAAAAGGCCATGCCTCCTAATCCTTCTAATCCTTCTGAAATAATGCTACTCCATGATGACTAAGAATTCCAATATACAAACCTATGGGAGCCATGTTTTTATGCAATCAACTGCATTCCAATCCTTGGTCCCCATATTCTGTCATAGTCTTAACACTGTTTAAAAGTCCAAAGTGCAAAGACTCTTCTGAGACTCATGACAATTTCTTAACTGTAAACCACTCTAAAATCCAAATTAAAAGAAGATCACAGACCTACAACAAACAATGGCCTAGAATACACATTATCATTCAAAAAAAAAAAAAAAGATAAAGAAAAAGAAAAAGGAGCACAGTGTGGAAATACTGGAGCAAAGTAAGACTGAAAACCAGCAGAGTAAACTCCAAATTCTGTTTCTCCATATCTAATGTCAAAGTGGTCTTCAGATTTCCAACTCTTTCCAGCAACGTACTTCTTCTCTCTCTTGAGCTGGTTCCATACCTGCCCTGCAGTTCTCCTTGACAGATATCTCATGGCTCTCATAACTCTAACATCTTTTGGTTTCCAGTGAAATCCAGAATCCCCTTGCACAGTTTCATGCAGTTGCTTCTCTGTCCCTTTGTGTAGTGAAAACCCTGCCACACAGCTGGCTTCAGCAGCTTTCTTTAGCATTGGAGAGAGATTTCACAACTCTTTTCTTGTTTTCTTGGCTCTAAAGCCAGGACCATGTGAATGAAGCTGTAACATTGTGCTGCTTGATGGGGCTGAAACTTGGCCCCCATTTACAGTGTATATGCATCAACGTTCTGATTTTGATGTTTTTCTCCAGAGAACGTTTTTCTTGAATTTCTTTTCACAGCTTGGAAGCTTACATTGATGTGGTCTTGCTGAAGGTCACCATTCCCTTTATTTCATTTAGAATCAGGTTTTTCTTTAAAATGTTTATCTCCTTGCACAGTGGACACATCTAATGCTCCTTTTCTCACTACACTGTCTGTTTTATTTCACTTTGTTCCGTTTGCCCTTCTCATTTTTGATCCGCACAAGAGTGATTACTAATAAATATATTACAGAGTCAATACTAGGTTGCCTTGAAATCTCCTCTTCCACCAAAACCCTTCAATTTAGCCTTAGACAGGTTTTCAGATTTTCTTTGCCAAAATGCCACAAGATCGGTCTCTAGTTACTAATATTCTTCTCCTCTGAAAATTCTTGAGCTGGGCCTCCACAGTTTAAATAGCCTTCAGCGGTGTCTTCCATGCTCCTACCAGGATGGCCCATTAAGCCACACTTAGAGTGTCCAACTGTGGTTTATTTCAAAGTTCCAAAACCTTCCTTATTCTTCCAAAACAAAACAACAGCAACAACAACAACAACAACAAAACCAGTGTGGCCACGCCTTTAAAGCAATATATTGTACCCTGGTTCCAATTTCTGTCTTGGTTTGTGTTCTACAGCTGTGAAGAGACATGATGAAGTAGAATCATGAGTAGGGCAACTTTTACTTAAGACAAAAACAGAAGCATCTGACTGTGAACCTGTTGTAGTTTCGTAGGATTAGCTCATTATCATCGTGACAGAGAACATGGTAGCATGAAGGCAGTCACTGCAGAAGTAGCTGAGAACTACATTCTGATCCACAGGCAGAGAGAGGGAGAGCAGGACATGCCTGGCTTGGTATGGCCTTGTAAAATCTCCAATCTTACCCCCCAGTGACACACTCCCTGAGATAAGGTGACATTTTTCTCATCCTTCTCAAATTATGACACTCCCTGATGACTAAGTATGAGTCATTCATATGCCAACCACCACAAGGACTATTTGGGTTTTTTAATTTAAAAAAAAATCACTCACAAAATTCCCTAATTCGAAAATTATGTCATATTTTGTAAATAGCTTAAATATCATACTTACATGAATTATTTCAAAACAGGAGGATTTCATTGTATGCTACTGGAAATTGTGCGGGTACTTTAGGATATATTTCTATATATAAATCAAGGGGGTTTGTCTCTCACAATTCTGTTTTCATTTTATTCTGCAAATAATCATTTCTTTAAATAAAAACACCATTTTATTGGAGTACATTATGAATGGTCTTTACAGATTGTATGCTAGCATATAAAGTATCTCCCAGTATTTATGGTTTCATCACCTGGGATTTTAAACCAAAGTTAAATTAATAATATTAGTTTCACCTGAGAGTCTCATGGGAGATGATGCAAGTTGAAGACACCAATATGGGTCCGTGGGCAAGTTGGGGCAAACCTGGAGATTAGATTGAATGAATGAGTTTGGGTCTCAGAAGCTTAGAGCTGTAAGCCACCAGAAGATCCCACCCAGATGATGCCTCTGGACAAATATTTTGAGAATTAAATGGCAAGGAATAGCCTAGGCCATGATTTTCCTGTGGTTAAATGATATATGTTACCAGAGGCCAATACCATGAAGCAGAGTCCAAGATGAAATCTATAGATAGAAATCAAAGCAAGCACTTCAGCAAATTTCATCTACTGCCTCAGATGCTCTCAAACAATGCATTCCAGACCAGACCATTAATACTTTTACATATCAGTAACTCAGATTTAATAAAGCAATTTAAAACAATTTCTCAAACACTCTTACCACAGATAAAAACAAATGACATGAATAAAAGGCACTTTAATAGAACTGAATCTTTGCTGTAGCTTAACAGAACATTATGTTGTTTTGTTAGTTTTATTGTTAATACAAATGTCATCCAAAATGATGCATAAAAAGATAAGGAGGCATACATCCTTCCCTTTTTAAAGCCTAGTGAGACACAATCTCCTCACTTTGAAAGCACATGGAGAATGCCTCTTATGCAGAAGGAATTTATTCCCAGAGACATTTTTCAACCTTGATTGTCACAGCAAGATAATTCCCACATTTGAAATTCTAAAGGTTGTGGGTTTCTGTTACATTCCTTTCATTATATAAATAGTGCTTGTGTTTAATTTTCACCCAACTTATTTTAATCAATTCAGCTGAGCAGGAAGAAGTTACAGCCCAGAGCATCTCTAAACCAAGCATGTTAACAAGGACAACCTTGTCCATGTCATGGACGGATGCTTTTGAGCAACAAGAGTAATTTCAACTTCCTGCCTATTGGCATCAATGCATGAAAGACAAAACACTGGAAGACAAAGATGATGAATTTAGCATAGAAAGAAATTCATCCCCCTCAAATGTGAGAACAGAAGAAAAGATCAAATTCTGATATAATAAAGCAAATGCTTTGCATATCAGGTTCTAAAGAGGTTTTGGTTTTTTGTTTTGTCTTGTTTTGCTTTTGAAACAGGGTTTCTCTGTAGCCTTGACTGTCCTGGACTTTCTTTGTGGACCAGACTGGCCTCGAACTCACAGTGATCTGCCTGCCTCTGCCTCCCCAAGTGCTGTGATTACAGGCGTGTACTACTGCACCCAGCTTAATATGGAGTTTCAATATGCTCTTTCTCTCTTCAGAGTTGTATCAACTTGCTGAAAACATTTGTATTTAGATGCTGTGAATTGTTTTCATTACAACTTCAATTAAAATTCCTTTCTTCCGAACACAAATTCTGATATGATGTTCTGAGTGATGAACTTTCACCACTTATGTATTGAGAATAGGAAAATAAAAATTCTATTGTCCCACTGTGTAGGTAAGGAAAACACTGAAGCATGGTCAGAAGAGCAGGTCAGTGAGTTCAGATGTCAGAGAGCTCCTGGAACACAGAGCACCATCAGCAACCAGGCAGTACTTTCCGTCAAAGAAGGATAGGGGCGAAGTCAAAGTAAGAAGACTAAATTCCAGAAAAGTAAGAACCAGGCACCAGGTGGTCACATCAGGAAGTCTTTTTTTTTTTTTTTTTTTGAGAAGAAACATCTTTATTGACCTGACTTTCTGCTGTCCACATTCATTCTCCCTGATAGTATCTGGACCCCGAAACATCAGGAAGTCTTAACGAGGTACAATTTGAAGGGACAGATGATGGAATGGTTATCATAGCATTGGACACCTAAATAGTAAGGGCATCCGTGTCAGTCGAGAAGGGAAATCTAAGCCTCAAGGCCACACAAAAAGCTATATGTTCATTTTTGTAGTATGTTATAGGACACTTACAGCAATGAGGAAACATGAGTATGACAGGTTGCTATATGTTCAGACTTTCAGATCGTCTGGCATTACATTACATTGTTTCCTTTTCATAATGAGTCCTCAGTACAGATTCACTTGAATTGTTCATTTGGTTTCATAGTCCATTAAAACTTATAAACATAAACAGTAAATAGCCATCAGTAGTATTTTAAATTTTAGGCAGTATTTTTTCCTGTTTCTCTAAAGAGATAGTACCATAATATTCTTGATATTTATGTGAATTAATTAATAGAATATAAATGTTCAAAATGCTTTTGTAGACATATCTTTCATCTATCTGAGGTGGAAAGAATTCTCTTTGAATAGGTGGCATTGGTCCATGTTCTACCTTATCACCGGCTCCTTTTACCTCAGGCCACCAGTCCTTATTCTCATAGGTTTAATTGTGTTGCCACAAGTACAGAGAGAAAACAAACAGTAAGATCCCAGGTGACTTAAGATCTTGGTGAAGACTTCCACTTTCCTGTTCAGTAGACTGATAACTTGAGGATGTTACTTCTGTTTGTGCTCATAAAACAAGTGGAACAGAATAATAAAAAACAAATCTACAATTCTTTTTAGATAAATCAGAGAATTACCACCAGAAGACAAACCTAGCTCAAGAATTGGAAAGATAGAAACAGAAACTCATCACATGAGAATAAAAGAATGTGAGCCAAACTATCTTTGGGAGCCAAGCTGAGACTAGAAATTACTAACCCAAGCACAAAAATCTATGAGAACTCAATGACTTTCTGATGGTTCAAAACAAATCAGAGTAGAAAACTTGAGGTAGACTTAGGTTTTGGGGAAAACATATCGCTATGTTTTTAGTTAAGAGTTTTATATCAATAAATGTATCAGGTTCTCACAGTGAATATCTGATTCAATTTTCATTATTTTTTGGATAAGGAGAAAAAAGAAAATACTTTATAATAAGTTCAGAACTTTCTGTTATTATGGACTCATGGAAGAGAAACCACTCAGCCATAATCCAACTGACTGGGAGCCAGTTCTGTAGCACACACAGGGAGAAGAAATCAGTGACCTTTGGTTGGATTTTTATTTTACTTATTTATTTACTCATTTATTTGTTTATAGTTTATTCAATTATATCCCAATTGTAATATCCTCACTCTTAGCTTCCTATTCCCACCCTCCCTTCCTATTCCACCTTATTACCCTCCCCTAGACCTCTGACAGGTGGGGTCCTCTTCCCCCAATATCTGACCACAGTCTATCAGGTCTCATCTGGAAAGCCTGATTCCTCTTTCTCTGTGTACCCAGAAGGCCTCTCCACCAAGGGGAAGTGAGCAAATTGTGGGCACCAGAGTTCCTGTCAGAGGCAGCCTTTGGTTGCCCCAGGGGTTGAGAGTGGGTGCCTACTGTTAAAGACACCACACACTTAGGATTGAAGGCTTGGATGCTTTGAACTAGATCTGACCTAAAAGCCTCGTCCTATAGTCTAGCTTTCATTATACCAGAGATTACTTTCCTATGCAGCCACAACAAGCATGAACTGTTGGAAAGTCCCTGCTGTTTGAGATTGCAGTCCTCCCTGTCAAGATAGCAATTTTGAGCTCAGCTTTAGGTGGAGGGCTCCCTCTCTCTCTCTCCAGCAGGCCTCTGATTCTCTGCCTGACTCCATATGGAGAGTGTGTTTTGACACAGATGCCCCTAACCACATTTGGTATATAGCCCTTGGCACAGCTTCTTGATAGCTCTCCCCTCCGTGTTCCTATAGGATAAACAGGTGCCATGTTCCTGTTCATATGATAGGAGCGTGCTGCCAAATGAAAAACTAGCATCCTTAAAGTGCCTGCTTTCAACCAATTATGTACACCTATCGTGGAAGCCACTCCCACCATTACCTAAGGGCTATACAACCTTTGTTCTCCTTGATTAAAGTTGAACTAGTTCGGGGAGTGGTCCCCAGTGTGTTTGATCTCCATTGTGTTTATGGCCTTCCAAGCCCCGAGCCTAGTCTTCTGCTCCTCTTGCTTCAGTGGCCTGGTGGCCGTCAGCCCCCAGGGAAGAGGAGAACCGCAATTAACCATGATGATGACCAGCATGGTAAGATATTCATAATATATGTCAATCATGTGTCTGTGGAAAAGATTGGTACTGGAAACCAAAACAACTTCCCGGGACTAGTGAGAACACAGACCTTTGGAAAGAGTCTCTGCTATCACTAGCTTGTCAGACAGCACAATTATTAGCACATCTTTATACCCACATATAAGGGTAGCTACCACACACCCACCAAAACAAAACAAAACAAAGCAAAACAAAAACAAAAAACACATTACAGCAAATGAAAACTATCACCAGAAACCCAAACTAGGTACAACACAGAGATCAATGGATCATGGGAATCCCAGGCCCAATGTACACACCAGTGTCAAAGTACCAAAGCTCCTGCATCTATGGCTCAAAATACAGGTGGAAGAGAAAAGATCTTAAGAGCCAGAATGCCAGGAAACCCGTGAAGCAGTCTTTCCTAGAAATGCCTATATAAACAAAAGCATAAAGATAGGCATATCGATGGACACACTAATGTGGATGGAAGAACATTTCATCCTGGCTCCTTAAGACAAAGAACTACAGGCAACCAAAGACCAGTGATGGCTGGGAAAAAGAGAATTAGCCTCTGCTAGGAGTTTATTGATTGTACAATGTAGGGTGGTCATCCCTGAAACTATATACACATAAACAACAATAATAACAATAATGAACTCAGCAGGTTACTCACACACACACACACACACACACACACACACACACAAACACACACACACACACAAACACACACCACAGGGGGACACATAACACACATATATACATACACATACATATATACATATACATGAGACTGATAGTTTATGAAAAGGCCTGTTAATTTTTGGTGATGGGTATGGAAAGGATGGGAGGGAGGCTTCCTGGAAGGGGCTAGAGAAAGGAAAGTCAGTGGACAACGTGATGTAATTCCATTTCAATGTAATTTGACTTGATATAATCAAATCTCATCTCACAATATAATAATTGTGGTATGAATATGGTATTGTTTTTAACCACAGCTGCACATGCTGTGTGTATGGTACCATTTCAGGAGTTCTAGAAACATTCAGAGTCAGGATATGTCTAAAATTAATAGGTATGTAGTTGCAGAAAATATCTTGTCCCAGGCTACCTCATCACTAGCCTCAAGTTTTGGGCTTGAGGGTTTGTTTTGTATCAAACACTTTCTACCGTGATATGATGACATTCCTGAAACTCTGAATCAAAATACATATCTCTTTCTCTTTTATTTCTTCCACCAGAATTGGAAGCTAAGCGAGAGTCAATGATGTTACTGAAGCTGATGTCGTGGTTCATAAGTCTTTAGCAGTGGGTTGCAGAAGTAATTTGGAAGAGTTTGGTGATCTGGACCAGACAAGTTTTATTAGTGCTGTAAACAGAGCTTAGTGGGTGATTCAAGAGGGAAGCTCAAAGGACCAGATGCTAATAATAAAGGCCGTACTTAAGGAAACATCACACACTATTGACAAAGATAGAATAGTCACGTGATATTGCAGCAATGACCTCATCTACATTTTACTGCTGGCATTGAGACCTTGAGAGGGTTTAAAGGTACCAGAGTAATTAATTTGTTAGAAGTAAGTACAACAGAGTCTAACATTTAAGCTGTTGCTTGGCTGTTGTTACTGTTTCAGCAATGCATCTTTGTCTCTTTTCCTATTACTGCCAGAGACAACTTAAAGGAAAAGGGATTTATTTCACTTCAGAGTCTAAAGATATTGTCCATCATGGCAGCGGAGCAAAGGAGCAGGGTTTTGAAGATGATGATCACACAGCATCATGAAGTGGGAAGCAGAGAGTGAGAGATGCTTGTGCTTAGCTGACTTTCTTCTTCTTAAACAGTTCAGGATACAAGTTCAAGGGAGCAGAGCCACCCACTCCTCCGACAGGTTCTCCTAAATAAGGGAATTGCTCACACAAATGCCAAAAGGCCTATCTCACATGTTCGAGATCTCACCAGAATAGAATCAAATTTCAGAATCGCTCTAGGCTGGCCATAAAAATGAAAGAAAAAAAGAAAAGAGAGAGGAAAAATCCTATAAATACCTGAACAACCTTGCTGTTGGTCAGAAAAAAGAAAACCAAAAAACAAACAAACAAACAAAAACAGAATAAATTGAGAGTTATTGTATAGATTTTAATAGATCAATGTTATTTTTTTAAAAAGACAAGCCCTTCACATCAGTGCAAATGAGATTCTCAACCATTATCTATGCCCCATGTGTGTCAGGCTTAATAACAGAAAAAAACAAAAACAAAACAAAACAAAACAAAAAACAACGAACTTGTTTGAAAGAAGATGATTCTTCCCTCACCCAAGAAGCTGTTTCCTTGACATTCATCCCATTGTGGTCAGTAGAGCAAATACTCAGGAGCCAGTGTGGCCACAGCCCAAGGAGCCCCAGCTACTGTTCAAGCTGTTAGCAGAACAAGGCACCAGCCACACGTGAGTTTCACTGGGCTTTCTAATGAGAGGGTTGTGAGGTTTCTACATAGCTTTTAGTAGGAATCTGGACAAGTGACAGGATCAAAGTCACGTCAGGCTGCGGTAGGGAATCATAATCAGCCATAGACACACAGGGACATTGGAAAGGCCAGAAATGTGGGAGATATCTGAAAACAATGGCTTGAGCCAGAGCAAGAGAAAGTCTTTGTGGGCTGCAAATGGCTTGTGGAGAGGAAAAAGGCTTCCAGGCCCTGGGGAGCTCCCATCAGATTATCCTGAGCCCTGGGTATGAGGAACATTGCCCCAGGGCTTAATGATTACCCTACTGGATGTCATTCTTGTTTTGGTACCACTCAGCCTTGTTATTTTTTTAACATCTTTCCCTTCTGTGTCTTGCTACATACTCGAATATACTGCTGTGTCTTGAATATACTATTTTATTTTATTTTTTTAATTTTTTTAGTTGACAGGAGTTCATGGAAAAGAGATTATTCCTTAAGTCTTAGAAACTTTCAGATTGTGCTTCTGAACAATTTTGTAAGTGTAAAACAAACAAACAAAGCTATAGAGGTTATTGCAAAGGGACTGACTTCATTTTGCATCATAATATGGTTGCAAGTTTTTCCAGGTCAGGAGTAGAAAGTTATTGAGTTTGAAATGTCTTCCCTAGGCTCATATACTGAATGCTTGGTCCCCACTGGTGCTATTTGGGGACACTGAAAACTACAGGCACGGCCTTCAACAGAGGAAGTAGGTTGCTAGGAGCTTTTTGAGGAACTATCTCGTCCTGTCCTGAGACTCTCTTTTTTTTCTCTGCTCTCTGGCTGCTACAGTATGAGCTGCTGTTTTCTGCTACATCCCCCATTTGATAACAAAAAATACCGCCTGTAATCCATCATCCAGAATAATTCCCTCCTCCTTTTAGTAGTTTATATGAGGCATTCTGCCACAGTGAGGACAAAGTTAGCATAGGGGTGTATTCTTTGCCTCCTAAGCTTTTAAAATGCATGGTGCTTTATACCTAAGGCATATTTCCCCTTTCAATGGGTGGGTTTTATGGGCTCATTTGAAACCTACACCTACCATCTCCTCCACTGAATAGTATAGGGCAATGTGTAGAGGAAACATGAAATAAACTGTGGAAACTTGTAAGGCGGAAACACAGGATGACAAACCCTATTTCTGTCCTTTCAGGACATCAAGAAATGCTCCTTTAGTTTTGATAATCACGTCTTAGCGGAGAAATGGCAAGTGTCTTAGTCTTAGTGAAAATGATAGAAAAGCATATCCTTTTAGAACAGTTCGTGGCTAATGTTTGCCATGGACAGAAGGAACAACAACTCAAAAGCCACTTTGACACCAAGTCCAAACAGTGTTACAGAAATGATTTTATTAGAGAGATAAAAGCAAACTCAGTGCCCTAACTGTTCTTTACTAAATATGCTTTCGGACTTAAGTCATGTAAACATATTCTTTCCAGTTCCTCTCCCACCCACTATAATTATAAAACTGAGGAATAATCTCTAGATAATCCCTAGCTGTTCTTACAATTATAAATGTACTGTGCAAAAATGACAGTATATAAACTAAAACAGCTGAGGAATTAGATGCACATAGGGATATTGTAGATGGCATTTGGATGAAGAACAGTACAGTTACACAACATAGTTACTTAATCCTATTCTGGGAAAACATTATGATAGTAAGTGAATAGTGAAATAATAATTGTCAGTGCTGTGTTTTATAAGTGCCAGGATTTATTTTTCTACCCCATTTTCCTAGAAATGGAATCTCTTTTAATATAGGTAATAACAGAATTTTTTTAATTTGGCATGTTTAATAGGTTCTGGATCTTTGAGTCCACTAAATATGTTTTCCTGAAAACTCTTCGGTTAAACTTAAAACATAATATATTGATGCTAATGGAGACTCAATAGAAAAAATTATTCACTATCTTCATTTATCTATGCAAATTAAGTATCATCTGCCTGATATTCAAGATGTAGATATTAAAATTAAATTAACAAAGTACGATCTAAGGGAAGTAAGGTCATTATAGAGCTGACTCATTATATTAGGAAAAAACATAGCTATCACTCTTTCCCACAGTCACCTTTAGAATAAAGTGTGGTTGGATTTAGAACAACAAACAAATCACTTAGGAATGCTTACACTAGGCCTTTGACAGGCAAATTTTATGAAATATGGGTAGTTCTAAAAGGTGACATATTCTAAAAACCTTGTTCATTCTGTGTCAGTTTATTAGAAGATTTTAGCTCTATTTACTTAGGATACTATAGAACAAAGAATTGGCTCACACCAGTAATAGTAAATAAAGATTATGAAAGACACAAAAACATGGTACAAAAACAAGCCAGTGGCAGCATGGGTTTGGGAGCCAAGGATCAGTGCCTAAGGGCACTTGCTGCCCTTGTAAACTGATGATGTTTGGTTCCCAGCACCTGGTGAGAATGATTCAGACTGTTCGTAACTCCAGCTCTAAGGGAGCTGATATCTTCTTTTCTCCTCCTAGGCATTTGCATGCCTGAGAATATAACTCTCAGACAAAAATATTACATGTGCACAAGAATTCAACACATGTGACACAGCAACACATACTTACACACTTCCACGTGAGATGGGACTGTAGACCGAGTCAATGAGCTAGAAAAGTGGAAAGTCTGGCATTGCAGGTAAAAATGCCTAGGAGATGCCGTGATTGAAAGATCAGTATACTAAGCTGGGCCTGACAAGAAATAGAAGAGGCAGGTCCCAAGGAGACAGTAGGATAAAGACGGCCATCTCCAATGAAGTCTTGAAGATGAATGGCGAGCCCACAGAATCCATTAAGGAGACTGTCTTTTCATGAGTGAGAGAACGGGCAGCAGGATTCTGCACAGCAAATGGGGCCTGAAGAAGTACCCACCGAATTGAGAACATATAAAGAAGATGGCTGATAATGAAGAAATGGGTTCCTTGGGATTTCTGTCAAGATGGCAAGGGGCCCTTTACAGCCTTATTCTCTAGGAGGGAAGCATACTAGAAATTTAAAGGTAGATAGCAACACAGAAAATGGATAGACAGGAGACTTGGATTCTGGGAGGTCCCCGACATGGCAAAGCAGAAACGCGGTAGAGAACTGTGCATCTGGATTGAAGAGAGAAGGCAGGAAGCAGAATGATGTTTCCATTGGGTGTGCTCTCTTAGCACAGGGACCAACATCTGGCTTTGGTTACATTTATCTGAGCCTAGTGAAAATGTTTGAATTAACCAGAAAAGATTAGACTAAATTTCATAACAGTGTTTACATAGCCGAATAAATGACAAAACAGATACATGGTGAAAGTGTGTGTTTATGCACACATTTCAAAGAGTACCCCAAGCTACATTATCTTAGCGTGGCTGACATAAACCAGGGCTCTGAATCAACTCCTAATGATAGCCGTTACAAATTATGTTAGGCTAAGGTGGTTTAAACATAGATATCCCATGTCTGTGTTTATTGCTGTGATAAAAGGAGTCTGAATACATTCCTATCAAAAGTAAGCGAAAACATGGTTAGGAAACATATTTACATTTTATTTTGCTACTTCCAGTGTAATTTCATGTGACATCTTTATCCTCAAGAATTATGGCTCTCACAATAAGATTTTTTTATCCATCCTTTTATCCATAAGCAAACATATTTAGAGTCTCGATTTCTTAGCACATTCACAGGATTATTACGATCTTTAGGTCAGCAGTCTTGAGTTTACTTGACTATCCTGACTGGATTTCAGAGATTCCACAGAACATTAATAAATGACATTGCTTATCTTGACCTTGTTTTAGAATTTGAACTTCTGCTCTTGACATGGTATTTTCTGGTTTTAACCAGGAAACAAAGGCAAGTGACCGTTGATGGGGAAAAATGATGCAATCCCCTAGCAGGAAAGAAAGCACATTTGAGAAGAAAGAGGCATTTAAAGCTTTTGTTTCTTTGCTAAGAGATAGTTTATAATGTCTGGTTCTAAAGGAAACAACTAGGCTTAAGGGTGGCAGTCACTGCCTTGTAAACAATCAGACAGACTCTCTGTTTGAAGAAAAGAGAAGCATTGATTGGTCACAGGTTTATTAAACAGAACCTAATAGTTCTGAGCTAGGTGCTTTCAGTGAGTCCTAAACTATACTTACATTAACTGCACTGAAATGAAAACAATGTAGCACATTAAGCTTTGCTGCTCAGGGCCAGAGGGGACGCTCTACTGCTTTTCTACAGTTCTGACTGTTGTCTTATCTGAGAGGGAGCTAAAGCTTATGCCACAAAACAATGGGACTTTGAAAGAGTCTAGAAAACCCAGCTCAAGGCGACATTAGTGTCAACCCTGAGTGCATGGTGGTGACATGGTGATACCTGATACTGCCAGGTCACTCTGGAAAAGCCTAGAACTTCATGCGATTTGACACACTTAAACAGCAAGAAACAGAGACAAAAGAACTGATGAAATCTAGGGCATCCTACACAGCACAAGTTCGTAGAAAAACCTTGCCAAAAGGGGACAGTAATAGGAAAATAATCCAAAAAGGGAAAATAAGAAGCAAACAAACAACTGCAATGGTGTATTTTAAAAATCTCAAAATAAATCTCATCAAAACCTGTTAGTTGGTCAGTATGGTAAGTTCACCATGAACCCACAAACCATATATTTGTGTTGTATTCTACTAGGAGAAAGTAGAATTTTTGAAAGCCAGTAGCAATTTTACTCCTCTTAAGATTTTAATTCTCTCAAATTCTCTTTCATATTTCTCATGAAAAGCTCTATTTTAATCATTTCTGATTGGCTTCTTGCAAAGCCTACTATTCCTTAACACTTAATGTGAGAATTTACACAATGTTTGAATGAGTTTTGTCTTTGTGTTTTATATACTTTCAAGGCATTTGAATTATTTAAAGTTCATTAAAAATTAAACTATATCAGATTAAATTGATCCTGGATAAGTTACTGCCAAAGGAATTACATATTTGTACTTAAAGACAAACGTTTTTTCCTATCATAATTCTTGCCGAATCCTTCTCAAGCCTGAAGGAGGGTTATGTATTTCTCAGTTGTCTGTCCTCACAGTGTTGTCTAAATCTTTTTTTTTTTTTTTGGTTTTTTTCGAGACAGGGTTTCTCTGTGTAGTCTTGGCCATCCTGGACTCACTTTGTAGACCAGGTTGGCCTCAAACTCACAGCGATCCGCCTGCCTCTGCCTCCCGAGTGCTGGGATTAAAGGCGTGTGCCACCACGCCCGTCTAAATCTTAAAGGTGGATCTTTAAAAACCCAAAGAAAGCTGGGCGTGGTGGCGCACGCCTTTAATCCCAGCACTCGGGAGGCAGAGGCAGGCGGATTGCTGTGAGTTCGAGGCCAGCCTGGTCTACAAAGTGAGTCCAGGACAGTCAAGGCTACACAGAGAAACCCTGTCTCGAAAAACCAAAAAAAACCAAAAAACAAAAAAAACCCAAAGAAACACCCACTAAGGGTGATTCCCCTATGAAGGCATGATTGTCAGATACTCAGCTTTAAAGGAGTGGAGCAGAGTGGGGAGCATCTGTTGGTCTTTGGCGGCATGTGCCACTTCTTTCTCCCCCCCTCTGCCTTCTCAGCCATGAGGTAAGCAGCCTGCCAGCCACACACTTCTCACTGTGATGTCATGTCAAGGACAACAGCACAGTGCAGTGAGGAAGCAATGGGCTGCAGCCTGACATTGTGCTTCTACAGGAACCTCCTGTCCATAGCTGATCAACTTGAGATTCCTTTCCAGGAGTACAAACCTCCTGGACCCAGCACTTTCATGTCAGTACAACAGGTAACTCATAAGAAGACTGTAATTCTAGAAAGCAAACGATGCACCAATTTGCTCCCATCACAAATGAGAGATAAGAAGAAAAAGATGATATACTTATCTTCTAAAATTCTATACTTAAATATCAATTTTAGGATGACTATGAAACAGTAGGTTTCATTTGAACTCAAAATAAAAGATCATTATAACATTTCTAATGTTGTTTTAAAATGTATTCAGCAGTTTTTAAAAGTGAATTGCTTTTAACTGCTGCTTTTGTAGAAATATGGTCTGATTCTTTGTATACCTCAATGCTTCCTTTTCCTTTCTCCTTTTCCTTTTTGCTCCTTTCCTCCATCCTCCCCTACTGATCTTTCTTTTCCTATGGTAAGAGCACTTAGCACTGATGCGCCGTCTTGGCAAATATGTAGGTAGACATAGCAGCAGTATTAAATATAGCCAACATGTTATATATCAATTCTCAACAACTTCTCTTGCACAACATAAGCCATGTGGCCACTGAATTTCAGGATCCTATTTCTTCTTCCCCCTAGAAACCACTAGTTTATTTTCTGCCTCTCTGAGTTTGGTTCTTTTCAGTTAACTTACATAAATAGAGTCATGAAGAATTTACTTTTCTGAGACTGCTTCATGTCCCTTAATGTGATGAACTCAAGACCATCCATGCTGCTAATGGAAGAATTTGTTTCTTCTAAAAAGCTTAATGATATCCCATTGTGTGTATATATACCACATTCTCCATATCTTTTCTTCTGTTAATGCATATTTGGGCTTAAAAAAATCACTGTTATGGAGGTTACTTGAAACACTGCACTAGTGTTTTGTATTTATTAAGAAATTGTTGGGTGTGGGGGTTTGAGAAGGAAGTGGGAGGATTTAGGAGAGGTGAAACCATGATTGTTATATAGTGTACTAAAAGTATTTTTCAATAAAAAGAAAATTAAATAAAATTATCTTTATACTATATAACCTTAGAATTTAACTCAATTCTATAGAACCAATAATGGAACTTTACTTCTATTTTTCTAAAGAAAGTTACTTAAATTTAACAATAAAAATTAAGCTAAACTAATAACATTTGGAGTTAAAATATAAATAAACTTTGCTCCATAGCTGTCACATCCTTTTCTGAAATAAAAAGAAACGTCAAAAGTGCCATTCTTTATGGATAAAATAAGAATAATTAGAAGACAGAGAACAGCGTTTTTTGCCCTTAAACTGACCTATAATCATTTAGTCACAGAAATGCATAAGTAGGAAGATTCTGAAACAACTAAACCAAATGGAAATTTTACAAGCCATGTGAAGGCAATGCTCATTTCCTTCAATGAAATGTCCCGTTTAAAACATTTGGTTAAGAGTAGAGAGTATTGAGGAAAAGTGGGAGGACGGATAGAAGGATCTGGCGGTGTCAGGAATGCCACAAGAAGACCAACAGAGCTGACTAAGCAGGGCCCAGAGGGTCTGGTTGAGACTGAAGCACCAAACACGGACCATGCAGAGACTGGACTTTGTCCCCCTCCATAGATGAAGCAGATGGGAAGCCCAGGATTCATGTGGGTGTCCTAGTAAGGGGAGCAGGGATGTCTCTGACATGGAGTCTGTTGCCTGCTTTTTGATCATTCCCTTCTGGCAGGACTGCCTTGACAGGCCATAGGAGAAGAGGACAGGCTGAGTCCTGATGCAACTTGATGAGTTGTGCTGGGTGGGTAGAGGGCATTTCTTTTTCCTGAAGAATAGGGGAGGGGAGATGGAGGAAGAGGGGGGAGTGTGGCACTGGGAGGAGAGGAGGGAGATTAAGATCAAGATGCTAAGAGAGTAAATATATAATTAATTTTAAAAAAAGAAAGAAGTGTCTAGGCAAAGCCATAATGGGAAAAATAACATAGAGACTTCCTTCTGTGAAAAATAGATATATTAATTATCTATAATAAATAACTTAATTTGTTGTTTGAGTTTTTTCTAAGTCTCTTTGACCTTGTAGTTTACTTGGGGGAAGGACTAGTGAAAAAGTATATGGTGTTTAATGACTGAAGAAAAAGATCTGGGTATTATACCAATGCAGTTCTATTGCTGACACATCCTAAGAACAAACTGTAGCTTATAGTGGATATATATGGTATATATATATATATATATATATATATATATATATATATATATATATATATATATATATATATCAGTTACACTTATAGACTATATATAGTCTTTATTCCTATCAAAGGTCAGTAAACTCATTGCTATTTTTTATTTTGCCCATTTCTCATTCATCTTTCCCTTTACCTCACAGTAGAAAACATTACTTAGATAGGATAAAATAGACTCTTTCTTTGAATCAGAAAACTATTGAAGAAATACATTTCTCTCCTCCAGAAATGTACATGATCAAGTGGATTTTCCTACGTATATTTCTCATGATTCCTGTGGACTACAGATTAGCCCATAACTTTAATAGTGTTTTAATAAAATAAATAAAAGGTTCGTTGTTCCACATCATATTAGGGCAAGTGTCCTCCCTTTAAACTACTTACCAATGACGTACATGTTACAGTGTCATTCCTCATTCCTTCCCTTCCTCCATCCCTCCTTTCTCTCTCTCTCTCTCTCTCTCTCTCTCTCTCTCTCTCTCTCTCTCTTTGCTCTTCCTTGCCCTTCCTTCCTTCAATCTATCCAACCATCTGCTTGTCTTCCTTTGTTTCTCTGTTGCCTACTCAAACATCTATAATTATAAGATGTCTGTTAATATTTTGGCACTATTCAATATTATTGTAAATCAAAAAGAATGTGGAACTGAAGCCCATTTTAATTGAAGAAGCAGAGGCAAAACTGGACTTAAGAATAATAAAATTCAAAGAAAGATACAAAATGGTGGTTTCAGAATTCTAGCTAAAGATTATTTTATGGGGTATTATCTAAATAGCCATTCTCCTAATTTACCCTTGAATTCTTTAATGACTTTTTAAATGGCAATGACCCTGAATAGAACACACAGGTTTTTCTTGCCTCATTAAGCCTGGAAGAGGTGACTGTTATAAACCTCTCATGTTTTCTTCCATAAGACAGAGAGTTAGGACCATGTACGAATAAGGCACTTGCTTAATCCATCATATCAAAATGCTTTTCCCCAGACAATAGTAATCCCAATTTATATACACCATTTTGTTATAAAAAAAGCCTCTTGATATTACTTAGAGGAGAATTAACTCATTTCTAAGCCTAGTAGGTCAAGTGAAGTGTAAAGGTCTTTTTCTGAGGGCTTCATCATAGGCTGTGGTCAATGGTTGGTAGCAGACGGTATAAAGACAAGGACTAGGTGACTTTTCAGATCACAATCTTTTTAGGTTTGAACATAACACTCATTTCTCTTCCTAGTTTTTGATGTCCTACAATACAGCTCACATTCTCATTAATCCAATAGATCCAATAAATTTCAATATCAATAAATGGATATGGGTGCAGTTTAAAAATCTGATTTTACTTATTTATATATTAATCTATTTTTGTTCTTTGTCATTGGTGACTGTTCATTTTCCTTATTGGGTCACATTCTGCTTTGGAGTCTGGGTTCTATTATAGAGTGTTTGGAAGTACATCCTTTATTTTCGTGGGAAATCGACTCACATGGTGTAAGTCTATTTTTTTATTATTATTATCTTTCCTGGGACCAGGGTGTGTTTCTAACATTAGCCTCAGTTCTTTATGTGTTCATTTCATTGTAGCAGTTGGAACTGCTGTGGAACTTTGCTGGCACCTTTCTGCTGCCCTTATCAAAAGGTATCTCAGCATTGATTAGTAGATAAAGTGTAGTATATGTGTATAAAGTACTCAAAATATCCAGAAACTGAAAGATAGCACCATGCATAGGAAATCAGCCCCATTCTATGAAAATACAAACAAACTTAGGCTCTCATTTTGCTTACAAATTATCTTAATGGATGAATAGTTGTTGATTTTTAGAAGAAAAAAATCAGTTGGTGGAAACAAAGTCACTTCCTTGTGCAAGTTTTCAGTACTCTGTAGAAAGGAACATTGCTAAGTTTATTCTATCTTTCACTCTTCAAAAATTAACTTAATTTAATCTTGCTTTTACCTATGACCACAAACACATTGTTCTGAATGAATGCATAATTCTTAACCTTAATAAAAGGTAGATATAGACTTATTTTAAAAGGTATATATATTCATGCAGAGACTTTTCATTATTGTACTTTCTACAAAACAAGTATAAACGAAAATTTGATATCAATTACAAAATATTTTTCTGTTTATGTTAAATATTCTAGTACATCTCAACTAATAAGTATTTTGACTAGACATAATGATGTATAGGTGTATAACAAGTCAAATATTTGTAGAGCTCGGTCCTCACCATGAGATCAGTTATTGAATTCATTTCACTGCACTTCAAAGCCTTCCTGTTCTTGCTGTATGTGAAAGCATCTTTAAATCATTTTCTCATCTGTTGGTTTATAATCTCTGCTTTCTATATGTGTGATATGTAAATATAAAGAAAAGGGCAGCTATTTGCTGCTACCTCAGGCCCCTGAGAAAGACAAGTGCTTCCTTTGCCCTTGACTTATGTTAAGTATTCAGCTCAGGTTAGAGGAGATGCTTGTCTGATTGTCTGCCCTATTTTTCTTTGCCAGAGCAGATAGGGTGTGCTTATCTATTAAAAGCACTCCAGAGCAGTAAGCCAGGACACCTGTGGGGCTTGCCATCCCAGTTCTCAGACAGGTCACTGGCTGCAAGAACAGCCCAAAGAATAGAACAACAAGGGTGTGTGTGTGTGTGTGTGTGTGTGTGTGTGTGTGTGTGTGTGTGTGTG
>OU015748.1:7568430-7594303 GCA_907169655.1 Acomys percivali
GTGTGTGTGTGTGTGTGTGTGTGTGTGTGTGTGTGTGTGTGTGTGTGAAATTAGCATCTCTATGCTTTCATGTGGTTAATGAAGAAGGGAAATTGATCAACTAACTGGAAGAGAGAAAGGAGAAAGTATTCACTTTCTTCCCATTTCTAAATTGGTCTGTAATCTATAGCTTTGTTCAGAAGTCAATACACTAGGAGGATTGCCATTACCAAAATTTAAGTATATGAACAAGATCTGGTTCACATGTAAAGGATTTTAGTATTTGGAGATTTGAAGACCTGTGACATTATTTTGTTGCAAATAGTGTTTGGGTTACATTTATAACAAGAAGTGATTCAAATAAATTGAGAGATATGATTTTTCTACTCAATTCATTTGCAATTTTCATCATAATCAAAGAAGCTTTTCTTTAGGCTAGGAAAATGTTTTAAAAGTTTTGGATTGTACAAAGTATACTAATTCACATTTAGACCATTGGATTAGCATTTAATAAATAACAAGATAAAATAAATTCCAAGGAATATGATATAATTACAGCCATTATTCTTGCATAGGCATATGGTATTCATGTATGTACAGTGTTCATATGTGTGTTCATGCATGTGTGTGCAGATGTGTGTTTGTGTCAAGGCTCAAAGTTGATATTGAATGTCTTTCTTCATTAGTTTCTACTTTGTTTATGAAAACATAGTCTTTGCTAAAGGCAAAGTTTGCCAATTCTGGCTAACCTAGCTATCCAGCTTGCTCCAGATCTAGTGTCTCATCCCCTCTGCCTCCCTAGTCCTGGGATTTCAGGTGGCCACCATGTTTCCCACCCCTGCCTCTCTGCAGGCTACCAGAATTCGAGTATTCACACATGCATTGCAAGTATTTTATCTACTGAGTAAGCTCACAATCTTTATTTTCACCACTTTATTCAACATCTGAGTATGTAATGACAGTAAAATTAGAGAAATTACAAATTTTTTATGAGCAAGATTGTATTATAAAGGCTAGACATTTTTATTTTAATCTATGTGATTATATTTTCTCCTATTGGAACAAAATCATTATTTCAGAGGCAGTAGATGCCAACCTTATATTTACAATAAGTTTTCTAGCATTCAGAAGGAATGCCACTTGTTAAGCAAATCAATATTTTAGCAGCAAATAGCAAAGAATTATGTCCCAAGATACTTGAGACCAAAACCCAGTGTTTAAAAGAAAAGGGAGAAAGAATAATTGCAATCACTAAATTATTTCCCAAAGGTTTTGTGCTTCTGGCTTTTTAATAAATTGAGAATTTCAAAGGAAAAATAATTTACTATTTGCTCTGACAGTTAGATTAATTTCTATTTAATGAAGTTGATGAGTGTGGGAGAAAATATGCATTAGGTGTATATTAGCATAAAAGAAGATGTAGAGCCTTAAAATGTAACAACAGTTTCCCAGCAGATGGAACATAACTAGATTACTTCTGGATCTTAGAACATAGTTTTATAAAGTCAACATAAAATTGTTCCTTTAAATACCTTAATGGATTACATGTCAAGTTTATTTTTAAATTATTTTCTAAAGTTTAAAAACATATTATGTTTATGTTATATTCCTAAAAGTGCAGTCATATGTTTGCTAATCCTATAGCAAAAGCTATATCCAGGAATTCACATAACCAACATCTCTGCCTGTGCTTCTTGATAGAGCCCTGTATTCTGTAAATAATAGACAATACATCAATATGAACTCATTGAATACATACAGATATTCTAGGACATACAGGGAGCTTCAGAGCTTTGATGATAGACATGAGGAATAAGGTGATAGTTTAGAAAAGTAACCTTAGCCATTCCTAAAAGGCATGGCTTGAGAAATTTCATGAACTAGCACCCCAGAGCACAAAGTATCTGTGAATTAGAACTGCACTTGACTTTTGACTCCTTTTTACTCTATATGCAACTGTTGGTGAGTCATGTAACTCTTTACATTTGGCAAGTAACCACACATGAAAACCCAGAATGCTATGTGTGGGGTCCTCTGTATGGTTGATAGAAGAATTCCACAAGATAATTAAATATCTTGAGAGCAATACCCATCTTTTAAATAAGGTTAAGGAAAACTTACTACTGATCACTATTGTTTCAGCATACACTTGGCAACATGTGTAGGTTGCAATACCAGCTAGCCAGATTTCTGTCTGATTCTTACCTTTTCCTGGTTACCTTATCTATGTCGCAAGATCATCTACTAGTTTTCTGCATATTCTACATCATACTAGACATATGATAAGTTACCCCAAATCATCCTCAGTCATGTATGTTTGATACTATATTAGGTACCTAGAATCTGGTGATTTTAATGTTCAAATAATTTACTTCAAGGGGTTTTCAGTCAAAAAGTAAGAAAAAATTGACATAGTCTAGAATAAAGAAAGGTCAAGTAGCCTTAGCATAATTGCCCGAGAAGACCTTGATGGAAGACTTACCAAATTTGATCAATCTGAATCTTCAAAGATGAGAGGTATGTGGGATGACATAAAAGGATAAAGAATATCTATATGGTGAAAAAGGTAAAAGTCACTGAAAGGCTTTCAGAGAGATTTGGTTAAACCTTGATCATTAATATACAAATCAAGAACAGGACATTCTCCACCATTGAGTGGAGAGTGGGATCTGACTTTCACATGAACTCTGGTGCCCCATATTTGACCACATCCCCTGGATGGGGAGGCCTGGTGGCACTCAGAGGAAGGATAGCAGGCTACCAAGAAGAGACTTGATACCCTATGAGCATATACAGGAGGAGGAGGTCCCCCTCAGTCACAGACATAGGGGAGGGGAGTAGGGGGAAAGCAGGAGAGAGGGAAGAATGGGAGGATACAAGGGATGGGCTAACAATTGAGATGTAATATGAATAAATTAATAAAATATTTTAAAAAGAAAGAAAAAAGATACAAATCAAGGCAAGAAGTAACTTTCAGTGGAAGACTTACTAATAGGAGCCCAGTCTTTCAGGAATATCAAAACTCATCACTGTTATTGCTGTTGTTATGATCAGTGACAGATTATGTGGTCAGTAAATCCGTGTGTGTTGGGCATCCACATAAAGATGAGATGGCATAGATGTGCACATTCAATGAGTTCAGTGCTCAAATGAATCCTTAGCACCCCCCACCAACCATTGAAAATGTTGCCTCATTTACATTAAGGATACAGAGGACAACCTCAATAAACATAAATGAATGAATGACTCATTCTGGAAAGAACTAAATGAGTCAAACACTTGTTAAAATGATTGTGTTTTGGTGTTGGGGAGATGGCTTAGCACATGAGAGAATTTGCAGCCTTTGCAATGAACCTGAGTTTAGTTTCCAGTGCTCACAGACTGGCTCTCAGGCAACTGTAGCTCTTGTGCTAGGGAATCCAAGGGTCTCTCCTGTTCTCCTGAAGGCAGGCATGTAGTGGGCTCTTGCAGGCAGGCATGTAGTGCACATAAACTCATGGAGGCTTATATGTGTATACACACACACACACATACATATGTATATGTACAGAAGACAACCTATATACATATATATGTATGTATATACCAAAATAACTGCTTAAAAGTCATTAGATCCAGCAATAAGTGATGAATTCTGTAAGTATACATACATACATACATAAAAATACAACATATGAGTTGAGGATAAAGATAAAGGAAGGAGAGAAGGAGGGAGGGAGGGAGAGAGAGAGAGAGAGAGAGAGAGAGAGAGAGAGAGAGAGAGAGAGAGAGAGAGAGAGTTTAATGGTTTAATGCCTTTTTTTTTTTTTACAGTATTCTGCCCACATGTGTGTCTGCATGCCAGAAGAGGGCACCAGATCTTGTTATAGACAGTTGTGAGCTACTATGTGGTTGCTTGGAATTGAACTCAGGATCTTTGGAAGAACAGACAGAACCTCTGAGCCACGTCTCCAACCTCCTAGTGCCCATTCTTTATAGAGGAAAAAAATATCCATAGTAGCCTTTTTATTGCTCTGCTTTTCCTCTTCCATACATACTCTAGGGTCATCAATAGTTTAAGGTCTCTGCACTTCCTCTATCATTTATAGTATTTAATTCTTAGCATAGTATACTAGGAGTTAAATGAAATTCCCAAGAGTTGAGGAAAAATTTGAAAGATAAAATTCCAAAGCAATGGTAAACAGCAAGCCAAGTAGTAATTTCCCCGAGAATGAATGAGGTCACCATGTTTTCTTGTTAACTGTTAATCTCTGTTTCACTTGCTGTCAGGAGACTGGAGCCACACTGATCAAATTAGCTTGCATATTTATTCATTTGGAATTATTTTTCTTCCTCACCCTCATATCTCACTGTTTTTTGAATATAGATATAAACTGAGAAAGTGACACATAGCAACAACTTTGATTCATAAACAGCCTTGGGGAATTGGCTATTAAAACATGTTCAAAGTGGAGGAATTTTCTAATCTTACATTTTAGATTAAGTATTTCCAGGCTGATATCTGAACAAGAAACATGCATGCACTCTGTTAGAAAAGGCAAGTTCCTTTTTTTCCCCTGGAAAACAAATCTCTATTCATCCTCGTTGAGAATAATGCCTGGTCTTTTTTTTTTTTCATTACAGCATGTGTAAATACAATATCTGAGCTCTCAGCCACAGAAGAATTGGGGTTATCGTATTACTTGACCGTGCTAGTTTATTATGTTTTGTCCAACCACTTCTTCTAGGGAAGCAATTCTTAAATAAGATATGGGAAGAATATCAGCATCGAGAACCAGCTTTAGCCTGTTGGAATTGGATTGGCTTTGTATGCCATGTGACCTCTCTGAGGCCCACTTTGTTCATCTATGAAATAGGACTAGCAGATGTCTAATAAAAATGACATGACGTTTAGGTGGATAAAGGAGACAGAAACACTGTGTGACTATAGATTGCTGTGTTCCCATGACTTAGCAAGCAATCTACTTTACTCAGATAATGTGGTGAGTGGAGAAAAAGCTCAACAGTTAAGAGCAAGCCCTGTTCTTGCAAAGGACCCAAGGTAGGTTAACATCACCATATCAGGAAGTTCAGGACACTCTTTAATTCAGCCACAGAGGACCCTATGCCCTCTTTGCCCTTGAGAGCACTTGCACTCATGTGTACACCCCCTTCAACACAAACATGTACACATAACTAAAAATAAAAGAAAACATCACCTTAAAATCTCCATCAGATAGTGCAAGTAAACAAAAAGAAGACCTGGCAAAAATCCACACATCACTGGGAACTTTTCAGCTTAAAGTTCATGGACCCATGGAAAACCATTTTCAATTAGCAAGTCATTCATACTGCTTTCCTTATAGTTGAAAACTCTTTCAAAATCAAACTAAATCTATTATATCTGTCTATCTATGTACCATGTATCTATGTATCTATCTATGTATCTATCTATCTATCATCTATCTGTCTCTTTATCTATCATCTATCTATGTATCATCTATCATTCACATATCTATTACATATATATCATAGTTCAAGACCAATCTTTTGTGTAGGAGAAAAAAATTCCATTTATTATAATGACCCATGAAAAATGCTAATTTTCATGGATATCAATCATATTATTTATTAGGAGGCTGGTTTCTTCTCATTCTATACATAAATATGCTGCTAATAGTATCTTGGTTGCCATAAGACAAAATTCCTGGCACAAGCATAATGTGGGACTAACAAGATGGAAAGACAGAGGCCATTCCTGACATTGGATCTGTGATTTTGAAGACAGTGAATATAATTTTGAGAGTCTTTGTTTTAGGGATAAAAGTATTACAGATAATTTTATAAGACGCCACTACCGGTTTCTAAAAGCGGGTATAGCATTTTTCCTCTCCAAAGCAGTGGGAATAACTCTCATCTCTGAATGTTGTCACTATTTGTGTTGCCACATTTTCTCATGTGAGTATTCTGACACATGTGTAGCATTACCTGTGAGTTTACTTGTATTTTCCTAACAGCTAAGATTTCTTTAAAAAATTTCCATGTCCTGATTTTTATCTGTAGCATCTCTTCAGTGAAATGCTTCTCAGCTCTTGCTTATTACCCAATCCATTCATTTCTCCTGCAGAGTTTTGAAACCTCTTTGTATATTCTTGATAGCAGTCCCATATTAGCTGTAACATTTATTAGTTTGTTGAGACTGCTATACCTAAATATATGGCCTACACCACAAAACATATTTTTCTCACAGCTATAGATGCTGAAATCTCAGGAATATATTTATGTGTCTACCTAATCTCTATTCTAGAACTATCCAATATATTGGCTTAAGAGTCACTTGTATCACTGCATTTTTTAAAATATTTACTTATTTATTCACTTTACATCTCGTCATAGACCCCTCCCTCCCAGCCCCACCCTCCCGCTCTCTTCCCTTAGCGCCCTCCTCCACTGAGCTCATCCTTTTTCTCTGTGGCCTGGCAAAGCAGCCCACCAAGGGGAAGTGATCAAAAATCAGGCAATAGCTCTTATGTCAGAGACAGCCCCACTCCCCTTACTAGGGCACCCACATGAAGCCTGAGCTGCCCATCAGCAACCTCTGTGTAGGGGGCCTATGTCCAGTCCATGCATAGTCCTGGGTTGGTGCTTCCATTGCCGCAAGTCCCTCTGGGCCCGGGATAGCAGGCTCTGTTGGTCTTTGTGTGGAGCTCATGTCACTTCCAGGTCCTTTTCTTCTTCCCCCCATTTTTCCACAAGACTCCCTATGCTTCTCTCAATGTTTGGTGTGAGTCTCTGCATCTGTCCCTAACCTGTTACCACCCTGAACCCACCCAATCTCATCCAATCACTTTATTTCTCTTTCTTTAGAAATTCTATGATCACATCTAAAAATGTCACATTCTAAGTATTTAAAAGTAGGACTTCAGAGTATACACTGGACAAACACAATTGATCTAGACAACATAGTTTCAATTATTTTTAAAAATAAGGTTTGTGAAATAATAGAAAATATGTGGCTTCCATTTTTTTGGAATTTCATATTTTGTTTTTATTTATCTCACAAACACCCACTCCTGTTGCCTGCATGTTTTACCAGGGCTCTTTTCTCCATTCATGTCACATGCATTTTATGGTTTCTCCCTATTCCTTGGAGCATTTATAATTTTATGCTCTATTAGCACACACACACACACACACACACTCACACCCACACACTCAGATTATGATTAAAATTGAAGATCAGCATAAAAGAGAAAATATACTGTGTTTATATTTCTGAAGTTTTCTTAAATTTTACTTAAAATAACTTTCAGTTCTGTGGAGGAATGCTGAGTGGTGAGTGAATGTATTAAAGCGCTGTTTAGCCAATCAGCTGGGCAGAAGGACAGGAAGTGGAAGGCGGGACTTCCTGGAGGGAAGGAGAAAGTTTGAAGGTTGGGGAAGGGAGAGGAGTTTGAAGGTGGAGGACTCTGGGGACTTGACTAGGACTGGCCCAGGGGACATAGTGGCAAGTGCCTGGAATATATGTATGTTATAAGGTTTAGAGTAGTTTGTTTAGTTTATGAGTAGATTAGAATCAGTTCAGATTCTGCCTGGCGAAGTGCTGGCAGCTTTAAAGTATGTTTCAGTCTCCCTGTGTCAGTTATTTGCTTTGTAGGCCAATAGGATACAAATTACTGTAACACGGTTCCATCCATTTTACTGCAAATATCATGATTTCATTATTCTTGACAGCTGAAAATGCCATTGAATAAATATAACATGATATATATATCACATTTTCTTTATCCATTCATCTGTTGATAAATACCTAGGTTGGTAGGTTGGTTCTATTTCTTAGTTCTTGTGAATAACATAACAATAAACATGGGTGTGCAAGTATTTCCCTGGCAGTTCTTAGAGATCTTTGGCTGTATACCCAAGTGCAGTAGAGGAGCTTGGGTATGTGTTGCCACAGCAAACACGAGTTCAGAGGATGTTCTTTTGGAATTGATTTTCTACTTTCTTACTGGGTTCTGGGGAATCAAATTCAGGCCAGGCTTGCATAGTAACACTTTTATCCACTCCTACATCCCACTGCCCTTATCTTTAGTTTTTATAGGAACATTCTGTGGTGGTTTGAATGGGAATGTACATTCCTGGAGAGAGGTCTTGAGGTTTCAGAAAATTTTGTGTGTAGGCATAAGGTTATTGCATAACTCAAATGTTGACTTCTGTACACCCTGCCCCCATTTTTGTTTTAAGTCCTTGTTCTGAGAAGCTCCTATCTCAACAAGTTGTCTTAACACTGCTCCCCAATTGTCCCCTTCTCTGCCAACAAAGCGGCTTACAGCCAATCACTGAGCAGGGGAGAGAACAGGGCGGAACTTCCTGCAAGACAGGGGAGGAAGAGCTAGAAGAAGTAGTGAAGGCTTCAGCCATGGGAGAAGTCCAGCAAACACCAGGAAAGGGGAGCTGGAGCAGAAAAGCTATAAAGCCCAAGTATTGCTGGGATGTAAACTGGAGGAAGTCAAATTAGTTAGAGGGTTAAAAATAAAGTAATAACTGCTCGGTTATTATAACTGCCATATAAAGCTTGTTGAAATAACATAATAGAGTCTCAATTATTAGTGTGATATCCAGGTTAAGAGAGAAACTAAGAAACAAACACAGTTGTATGAAGATAACTTTAACATCTGGGTATTCCTAATCCTTCTTTTTCTGCCTCCTACTTGTGGATCAAGATGTGAGTACTCAGCTGGTCCTTCCTGCCACTGTGCTTCTGCTCTACCATTATGGACTTCAACTGGACTACATCTGGAATGAACTAACATACAAAACTGGAAGATACGCCTTTGAGGAATTTTTGAAGTATGGATATGCACAGCTTTAACCCTGACCTTGATGTAGGAAGACACACCTTGAGTCTGGGCTACACTTTCTGGAGAAAGCTATATAAAGGCATGGAATATAAGGAAGCCTTTGTTCTTTGGCTTCTTGCCCTCGCCTTGCTATCAAGTCTATTCCTTCACTGGTATTAGACTTTACTACTTCAGTATTCCAGTGTATACTGAGGATGATTGAGACATTCAGCTTTCTCGACGGAGTGACTACTGGATTCCAGGTCTTTCCATTTACAGTGAGAAACTGCTGAATGGATGTCATTCTAATATATTCCCTTTCTATATACATAGAAAGATTCGTCCTATATGTTCCAACTCCTCTAGAAAACCCTGACTAATACAAACACTAACAATCTGAAAACATAAGCCCAAATTAGAAACCTTGTTTTATAGGTTGCATTGGTCTGATGTTTTAGCATAGCAATATAAAAGCAATTAAAACATTGATAGAAAATTGACACAGGAATGAGATCATTGCTGTGACTGCCAGGCAATGTGCTAACATAGGCCTTTAGAAATAGTTTGTCAGTTGAATTTGGAAATGTTTGGGGACCACAGAGTGGCGAGCCCTCAAGTGTTATAAGCTCAGTTTCAACAGATAATTCCGTTTGGAACTCAGGATAAAGGGCCAATAGCACCGTGGATAGCACAGTCTGTATTCTATAAAGTTTCACATACAAAAGACGACTCCATATGGGAAAAAGACCTGACATTCATTCTAGTAAAGCAAGAAAAATATTTTAGCATATTTTTGAAGACCAAGAGTGAAGCTAAATGTTGCTGTTAATTTAAAAGTATGCACTAATAACTCTATTTTAGGTTTATAATTATTATGGTGGTATTATTTAACCGACTTTCACAATCAATAAAGACATAGACACCTGCTATATTTTAGAACAGCCTCTACGCCATGCCATCTGCTCCTAATAGTTCCTACTGGTTTACCTCCCATCCATAATTCCAAAACACTTGCTAATGCTGTTCATCTGGGCCATTCCTTTCCATGTGGAACTTCAGCCTTCCTCCTCTTGGCCCATGTGGCTCTTTCCTATCCCATGGCAATCCCCTTCCTTCTCCCTCCTCCAGTACCTCCTTCCCAAGATCCCTCTCTTCTGCAAGACAACAAACTTTCACTCTGCCCTTTTCTTCTGCCCTCCCTAGGTGTTGGCTTTTTGTCTGCCAGTCTTGGAGGCAAGATTACGTATAAGTACTTGGGAGACATGAGAATGTGCTTGTCAGGGCAGCAACTAGATCTTGGGAGCCAGTAATTAGCATCAAAATATATAGCACTGGGCCAATCTCCAACACTGAATTTATTTTTTATTGTATTTTTTAATTGAAAAAAAAAAAACCTTTTCTCATATAGTATACTCTACAGTTTTCTCTCCTTTTTTTCCTCCCAGTTTTTCCCCACCTCCTCTCCCCTCTGGATACACTCTCTTTCTGTTTCTCACTAGAAAACAAAACAAACTAACAAATATAAACAACAACAACAAAAAAAGCAAAAAACAAAAACAAATGGGCTTCTATGAGATAACAACCAACATGACAAAATAAAGTACAATAAGAAAAAACAAAACCCATCACGTCAAGGCTGGACTGGGCAACCCAACAAAAGCAAAACATCTCCAAGAGCAGGCACAAGAATCAAAGACAGACTCATTCTCAGACTCAGGAATCGCATAATAATGCTAAGATGAAATCATCATATGTAATATATACACAGATGACCCAGTGAAGTCACTTTGAATTCAAATGAGCCTTGTTCATTGATTCAGAGGGCCTTGAGGCAGAACTTAAAAGCAATGGTTCAAATCATTTGGCAGAAGAAATTTCAAGAAAAACATTTAAGCTCTAACATGGTTACTGCTGGATTCTTTTAGCCAGATTTGTGGTGAAATAAAGAATAAGAAACACAAGATAAAAACTTAGTATGTTTTCAGTGTGCCTAAAAAGCATTCAGTGGTAATATTGGAGCTGAGGATATATCCTAAGTTGAACAGATAAGGATTTTTTTTTTTAAAGCTAAAAATTTCGCTTTGCTTTGGGACAATACAAAATTTGCCCTGAAAGCATTCCAAGAGTTGATGAAATTCTATCCATTTCAGGTCCCAAGGTAAAAATCTGTGCACTTGGCATGCCTGTGGGATGCCCTGCTATCATATGGCACTCAGATATCAAAGCCAGGGCTAGGAGGCTATAATGTGAGGGGAGGTGTCACTGTACTTCCTGTAGGCATCTTCTGAGAAGGTAATGTCTACAGTGGGAGGGACAAGCCTAGGCAAATATAGAGACTGGATGTGTTGCCAGAGATACCAAGAATTTGAATGCCCAGAAGAATAAATCCACAATCAGCCTGAGATAGTGGTGATGTGGACTCTGCAAATGGTGACATTATAAAAGTAAGGTGCAGGAGTCCTTTGGACTTCGTATTGCGATGCTGTATATTCTCGATGCCCCACCAGAAGTGTCAATATGCAGTGTTATTCTGCTTATGTTGGCCTTGCTTCAGTTAAACCCCTACTTCCTAGGCCCCTATTATCACCCCTCCATTTTAATTGGCAATAATTTATTTTGCACCAATATCTCTTTGGAGAATATAACTTTCCTTTTGAATTTACAGTACCTCACAACTAAAGGTTGTCTTGAATCTCAGAAGAAATTTTAATTATGAGTAAAATAAACTAATAGTTTACTGATTTAAATGGTTAGACTATAGGGATGCATAGGAAAGGATGAATATATTTTAAATTATGAGATAGACATAAGTCTTTTGGGGTGACAAAGAATGAATGGTATAATATATTATTAAATTTCTCCATTGATAGCTCACATGTTTAGGGATCAGTTCCCAGATTGTAGTAGTCTCTTTGGAAGGGTCTAGAAACCTTACGACTTGTAGTAAAGATGAAAGACACAGGTTGTTGGGATTATGTTCTTAGTGGTTTCTTATCTTCTTCTCAACGTTCTGAGTCTCATGAATTGAATAGCCTCCCTTGCCACACTGAATACTCTTGAAGTTTCTGAGATATGGAACCAGATGAGAACAGAAGGCTCTATCTGAAACCATGAAACAAAATAAATAATCCTTCCTAGAAAATGATTTTTAGTATTTTAGTCATAACTGTATATAATAAGTGATAACTCTTGTGATTAGATACACATCTTGTAGATATAGAACATTATTTTACTTTTTAGGGGTTCAACACATATTTCAAATTAACTTAGTATCCAAATGGAAAATTTATCTTAATAAATTATCCTGTACAAAAATTGCACAAAACTAATTTTCAGTATAGTACAAAATTTTGACTGAAGAATCATTAGCTATTTTCATAATTCAGAATGATGTTAAAAGTTTTGAGCCAAAAAATAGATTAAATATCTGCAAATTGAATTGTTCAGTCTTCCTGGTAATCAATCAATTACCATATACAAGTAGCTCTTCATTATGAGTTTATCTAAAAAGTATTAAAGGGTCTGATAGTCGCTTTAATAGTTTGTTTGTTACAACTAGGTTCTCCATTTTCATGAGATTCGTTTCAATGCTCATTAAAGCCTTGATGATTCACTCGAACCGGAGCTGCCTAATTAATGTCCTTGGATCAGAGCCTACAAGATTCCAGGGAATTTTCAGACATGCTTCCAAAGATTTTCTTTTTCTTTTTAGTGAACATTAAAATGCTAAAATACTTATTTTTTGCTACTTAAAATCTAATGTACATCATTCACTAACATATTGAAGAATAAATGAATAAAATAAGACTTAGGACTTTTAATTACAACTTGTTCTTTTCCATTCAAAGGGGTAACCAAGTAGCATTATGCATCCTTTTTGCAATTTAAACATATTGTGATTTTTCTCATTTTTGTTCCTGTTGCCATCTTGCCTCCATCCTCTAAATTCTTGATTATCTCAGGATGGTAAAGCAACTAGAAAGGTTCTAAAATAAATTCAATATTTATTTTCTATTCTCTTTTGAGTTAGTATAACAAATCTGGTAAATTTCCCTACTTTCTTTCCGATTTACACAGTATTAATCACTTACAGAGATACTTGAAGGTCACAAAAGAGCTAAATAGAGAGTCATAGACATCTCCTTTTCTTTAAATTCTTAAAAATCTTAGCCTATGAAGTCCTCTTAGTTTATCATGTCATCTGAAACAATAGAGGTTAAGGCTCAATGCCAGTTCTTTGGAACTGCTTATATCTGTGTTTGCATCATTCTTTGGTACCTGGGTACTGATTGTCATGTCAAGTTTGGGCTGTTAACATAAAGAAAGTTAGACATCTCTGTCTATTGCCTTGTCATGCAAATTACACCCTTTAAGATAGAATATATAATCTTAATTTCTAGGTAATGCCTCTAATATGAGGCATGAGACAGAAAAATGTTGGAGAAAGTAATGGTGCAACTTTGTAGTAAAAGTTTTTGTGAACTCCCAGGGCAATCTTTTCTCTATCTTTCCCTCCCCTGGTCTCTTCTCACTGTAGGAAAACCCCCGGTGAGGCAGCCTCTCCTCATGCATTAGCCTTGACATGCCAGTAACATGCTTGAAAGAGATTGTTCTTAGAGCTTCTGATTATGTTGATTTAAACAATTGTTGCTGGAAAATGGAATAATGGTCTGAGTGATATGTGAATAATAATACCGTTATATATTAACATGATCTACTACTGTCTTGAAATGGTTTCTACCACTGTCTCAGGTATGAGTGGCACTGGTCTCTGTCATTTTTATACAACTTACAATATTTCGTTGTTGTTGCTGTTTTAGGGGTAGGTTCGTGCTTAATAGAGTGTCTAATTCCATGTCTTCCCTTATTACGTGTCTCAGAAATTTTTCTGCAGTCTTAGTCTTAAACTTTCACTTTTGCTCTATGTAGGACATAGTGTTGATAAACCAGAGCTGTCTTTCTCACAAACACAATAAAGAAAACGCATTGGGGGACTTTTGACCTACTAGTTGAAGCACACCTTCTCAATTTATAGTGTTTCTGTATGCAATAGAGACTGGAATCACTTCTATTGCCAATGCTTATGATCTTCAAGTACATCATAAACACTCACGTGCACTTGTATCTGTGTGTTGTATGGCAGAAAATGAAGTTTAAGGCAAGTACACAAGAGGGAAAGGTAATTTGTCTTGGAACATTTAATTATACCTCAAAGAATATTGTGATCACAGACACAGTCATAATCGCAAATAGCTCACCCTTAATTCTGCTAATGGTGAAATGGGACAAATTCGTTTTATATTATTTTTATTTAATAATAATTTAAGATATTGAATCTGATGTTTCTTATACATTTTCTGCCTCTGCTGTTGGATTTTTAAATATGCATTCCTTCTTGGAAATATTTGAGCATAATAGAACCTTTTTTGTTTGCTTTGTTTGGGACATGTTCTATCCCTTGCCTTTCATACAGACACTCAGGATTATTTTGCCCTGTGCATATCTACCCTGAAATACTTGTATTTCGATGCCTAGTGGTGGGTTGTGATTTGGAATCTTATTGTCATCTCTTGGCTCATTTCCTCTGCGGAAACACCCCAATTCGGTGAACATCCGGAAGGATGAGGGCACTTCCAAAGTCTTCTGATCACCATGCATCACTTCCAGCTCTCAATGCACACACTACCAACATAAAACATAAATGTAGTCTTTCTAAATTTATATGCTACGTGATTCTGGAGGATCTCAGTCGAAGCTGCGAGCTACTGAAGGTTAATTAGTACTTGACTGATACTTCCCACATTAAAAAAAAATGTAGTTCTTTTAATATGCATGTATATGAAAAAGCATACATGTTAAATAATTATAATTATTTTCTCCTGATAAGATTACATACATAGGAACCCTAGCTGTGCTCCTCAACTACACCTCACTTCATGCTACTTCTACATGTCTGCACAATGAGGCTTTGGTCTTCATCTGGCTTCTCATAACACTTGATGCGTATTGGCTGTCGGCAAAGTCAAGGGTGGTTGGAAAAATTATAAAAGCAGCAGAAACAGGTCTTAGTAACAGACTCCTGGGTGCAAGTCTGCATCATTGCCATAGGCTGGAGGGATAGTTCCAGGATAGTTCCAGTGAAGTTCGTTCCTCAAAGCAACAGATTTCATCCTTTATTTCTAGAGGATTTCTCTCTTATTTCTTGGGATTTGAGAAGTGAAATGTCCAAATATGAATATTTCAAACTGAAGATTAATTGATTTTGTTGCAATCTTTTAAATTCAAAGCACATACATGAGTATGCAAATAATCACAATTAATGAAAAGAAAAAAAAAAGAGGCCATGGGTTTGAAAGAAAGCAAGATGGAGGCTAGAACATGGTCAAAAGAACGATGCATGGTTAACAATGTCTTGCGGTGTCCTCCCCTCTATCGCACTTTCCTGATAAGTAAAGATTTTCATGGGACATGCCCCTTGGGCTAATGTCCAGATATAAGTGAGTATATACCATTTGAGTTCAAACTCTGGTGCCCCATATTTGACCACGTCCCCTGGATGAGGAGGCGTGGAGGCACTCAGAGGATGGGTAGCAGGCTACTAAGAAGAGACTTGATACCCTATGAGCATATACAGAGGGAAGAGGTCCCCCTCAGTCACAGCTATAGGGGAGGGGAGTAGGGAGAAAGCAGGGGGGGAAGGGGGCGGAGGAGGGTGGAATGGCAAGATACAAGGGATGGGATAACCATTGAGATGTAATACGAATGAATTAATTTAAAAAAGTAAACAAACAAACAAACAAACAAACAACAACAACAAAGAATCAATGCCTTGGGGAACTGTGAGAGAGGCTCAGAGAGATAGCTGAGGCACTTTTACCTCAGGTGCATTTTGTTCCCTGGATTGTTCTTAGACATGATTTTCTGTTCCCTGTGACAAAAATTTACATTCAATTTATAAGACATGTTTGTTCTTTTGGTTGTCAGAAAATAGCTATGAACACAATTTGATCAGTGTACCCTGAATCTGGATATGACCTTCTGCTTCACTTTTGTGCCTTCCCAGTTATAATCTATAGTATATGCCAGGCAACTGCATTTAAGTTGGTTTGCCCTGAGAAAGCTCTGGGAAAGAGCTGCTCTGTTAATATTTAATATGTGCTTACTGACATTTATTTACATGTTTTTCTGATCATGTTTTTTTCTGAACTCAAGCAACCTTCCTTGGATCATTGCTTTCTTTGTTACATTTGTGTATAAAAAAATCACCTAAGTTTGAGCGGGACCCCTGGGCCCAAGTCGGCCTATCATAATGTTCTACTTGTAGGTTTCTAGGACCCTCTGGATCCCGCTCAAACTAAGGCACCAGCCAAGTAAACTTTAAACCCCTACCCAGATTTAGCCAATGGACAGAACATTTTCCACACTTGAGTGGAGAGTGGGATATGACTTTCTCATGTACTGTGGTGCCTCACATCTGACTATGTACCCTGGAGGGGGAGACCTGGTGGCACTCAGAGGAAGGATAGCAGGTTACCAAGAAGAGACTTGATACCCTATGTGCATATACATGGGGAGGAAATCCCCCTCAGGAACAGTCATAGGGGAGGGAATAAGGGGAAACTGGGAGGGAGGGAAGAATGGGAGGATACGAGGGATGGGATAACCATTGAGATATAACAAGAATAAATTATTAATAAATAAATAAAGTTAGACAGTGCAAAGAAAAAATCACCTAAACTAAAGTGAGGTTTTCTACAACATCATATTCTCCCTGCCCTCGTCATCCCTCCTCCCCCAACACACATCCTTCTTTCAGATCCTCAGAGGCCTAGTCTTGAAGACATAGATTTGCAAAGGTCAAGAAATTCAACAGAAGGTTAATGGGAAGGTTCGAAGGGAGGAGGAAAGGGAAGAGAGAAATATTCTCATATGATAGTCTTAAAAATAACACTAGATAAACAAAACAAACAAGAACCTTGCATAAACTATAATTACCAACACTCCACTACCCATGACTGCTTCCACATTAATGATTTTATGATCTTCAAAGAAGGATCATATACAAAGAAAAAGTGCCTTGATAAAAATTTAAAGGAATCTTTTTAGAGGAGTTTTACTTTCAACAGTTGCAATGGGATGAATCATCTCCACAAAGGCTTTTCTAAGAGAACCAAGGGTCCACCTTGCAGTTTGAAAGGGACTAGAATTATGTCAAATTAAATATCTGTGACCTGGTAGGCTTTCATTCTAAATGAGTTTATTGAGACATTGCAGTTTTGAATCAAATGTACGTGTGGATTTAAGTTAGAAACTTCTTGCACAATTACAGCCTTCAAGTCTTATCTTTGAGTTGGTATAGAGAAGAAAGAGCAGAACTTGTGGGTTCATAAAGAAGAATACAGTGTAATAATTTAAATTCTAGAGCTTTTTGAAATGTGATATACTTTTATTATGAATATAAAATATTTCTAACAGTAATTTTTAATATTGGGATGTATTATATGTCCTAAAGTTACATAAAACTGGCATATTTATTAACCAACATACTGCAGATTATTCATTCATATGTTATTGAATATATGTAATCAAGTTACTTGGTGAGATGACAAAAGCTTTAAACATCTTTGGAGAAAACATCAAAGAACTAAGACCAATACTACAATCCATGAGAAAATTTTGTTTCCACAAAAAGCAAGTAACACAAAACAGAAGGAAAATAACCAAAGCCTTGTGAAGAAAGAGATTTGAAGCCAGAGACAGACACTGAGCTAAACGAACTGTTTTATGGTATGTCAGTTTCCTTCCCACTTATGGATCTAGTCAGCACAGTGTTAACCTAATTCCTCGCTTTCTCCAGCAAAGCAGGAGAACTTATAAGCTGAATAAAGAAGGATGGCCTCACAGATGACCTTAGGATTGGCAGGGAGTTTATACAAATAAATGACTCAGTGTATTACATCAGCATATCCATAGATTGCAAAAGAAAAATTAGCCATTGAAAGAAAAACAAACAGATGGGAGTAATTTTAGTGTTTTTAATGTTGTAAAATTTTGAGAACATGGGTTATTTTTGAATTCATAATGCTCCATATCTCAAAGACATGTAGTATACATGAAAACAACAGACGTATTTGGAGTATATTCCCTTAAATTTAGAGAAAATATATGGGCACAATTTTTATTGCTTAGGTTCAATATAGTAATAAAAAGCATCACCAATATCATGAAAAAAGCACGGCTATAAACATGTAGAAGAAAGAATACTAATGTCACAGTTTTTAAGTGCCATAGTAACTCATAATACACTCAAAGAATTGCAAAGCCTTTAGAAATTACAAACAAATTTAGCAAAGCTGTTGATAAATTTTGAATACACATGAATCCTTACATACACAATGTTCTGTACTAGAAACAATTGAACCTAAGGCTGGAATAAAGGTTGGTTTTTATGCAAACAAACCGACAAACTGCAAAATGTCTAGTTTTTCCTCACATGTGTATGTGTTCACATGTATACAGATGCATGTACACGTCAGTGGTTGGTATCAGGTGTCTTCCATGATCGGACCACTTATTTACTCAACCTGAACATCATTTTATGGCCTAGTCTCAATAGCCAGCTCAGTCCAAGAATCCCCTATATTTGATTACTGGATGCTGCGAATTCCAAGGTGAGTCAAACAACCATGCTATATATTTATATACGGATGGTGTTCTCACCAAGCTACTAACTCAACCCTCAGAGTACCTTGCAGCTACACTATAAAGGAACACCACAATCATGTATCTGCATGGAAATTTTTAGAAGTTATTGGGGTCCTAAAGACAATAAAATCAAAAGGATAAACATATTATGATAAGGGATCTTCTCATGTAATATTAAATGCCATAATTTCATCCAACACACATATTAAAAATATGTTATTTTAAAATATTCATAGAGAGCTTATAGGTAAATTGTAAAGCACTTTGTTCCATGCTAACTCCTCCAAAATAAAAACTGTAAGATGTGTATAATTTCTTACAAAAATGTGGTTAAGGTTTTAAGTGTAGAATTTCAGAGCTGCTCTATAAGGCATTGAAACTTGAAGATAAAAATTGTATCACACTATTATTGTCTATTAAAATATTGAATGCCCAGCCTTAAATCATATTCTGTATCAGCCAAGAACACACTAAGGCTCATGGAACATCTGTTCTAAGATGTTCTAAGAGGTGTTCTTATATTCTTGGAAAAAAGAATACAAGAACCAGTAGACAGAAGTTCTGTGAAATGCTGGCTCTTGGGAATAAAATGGCCATAGTATTCGGCCAATGAACTCACATCAGTTGTCATTACCTGCTCAAGACAAAAATCCACCAAAACTCTGGCATAAATGGGACAGGTGCTCTTCAGACCACCTGGTTACTGAGGAGCTGTTAGTAGATAGTAACTGTTAAAGGAAGGAGACTCATTCTTTTCTGAAGGCAGGCTTCAGTGGATCACCCTACACCCATGAGCATGTTCGTAGTTTTAATTATTCCTATTGGGCTATCAAAGATAAACAAAAGAAGAGGGCATAACGTTCATAGGAAAATGTGTGGCAAGGATATTGGGGCTTCATATGGAGAAAATAGTGGGGCAATATGTTCATATTTCATTTCACAGAGTCATGAACTTATCAAGATAAACAAAACTTAAGTCTTAGGTTTCTATCACTGTGATAAAACACCATGAGCAAAAGCAATTTGTAGAGGAATAGATTTACTGCAACTTACAGACTGCAGCCCATCATCCAGGGATAATAAGTCCCAATTATTGGAATCTGGAGGCATAATCTGATGCATAGGCCATGCAGGGCTGTTTACTGATGTGCTCCTCATCGAGCCTGCCTTCTCATTGTACACAGGGCTGCTAGCAAAGGGGTGGCATCTCACACAGTGAGATGGAAGAGACCTCTCATAGCAATCATCAAGTAACAGCAACAACAAAATCAAAGTACACTGTAGGCTTGTCCATGGATCCATTAAGTTGAACATTTTCTCAAGTGGGGTTCCCTCTTCCAAAATGATTCTAATTCGTTCCAAGTTGATAAAAAAAACTAACCAAAACAATTGATTAAAAAACAAAAAGGAGAAAAGCATACTATATTTTACTAGCAAAATGAAAGAATGCTAGTGATGGCTGCAACAGGTTTAATTAAAAAAAATAAGACTTTCATAGTTGATCAAGGTTGTATATCATTAGAGTTGCAAACTGAAACAATCGCATGCCAATGGCATTATATACCTTCTAGTGGTGGGAATCCCCAATTCTGACAACGTCATATGTTGGAGAAATAAGTATAGAAACACTTATGGGAATATGCTAAATGATACAGCCAGTGCAACTACAAAGTATTCATTTGTTATTAAACTAAATATATCCTTAGCATATGCTCCTTGGTATTTGCCAAAGAAGTTAAAAACTTGTCCAAGAAAAACATGCACACTAGTGTTTATAACAACTCCATTCATAATTACTAACACTGGAAGTAATCAAGATGCTCTTCATTATATAGGCAGATAAACAAGCTACACTATAGTAAAACAATGGAACATAAATGCTTTCAAAGGACAAAGCTTGAAATCCAGCAAAGGACACAGGAAAACCTTAAATTATTACTGCAAACTGAAATAAGCCAACTTGAAAATGTCTGATTTTAATTTTATGATGCCATGATAAAACAAAAGTATGGAGACATTAAAAGGGTTAGTCAGTGTTAGCGACTCTACAAGAAGAGAAAAGGGATGGATAGGTGCATTTCATAGAGTTTAAGTACAGTTAAACTAAAATTCTATATGGTATTGTCATGGTAGACATATGCCATTGTCCACATGAGCTGTGCTTTGATCATATATTTTTAGTTAATGACAATACATTAGAATTAGCTCATCAATTATAAAAATATAACAAATACATTAATGTTAAAAGTACCTTGAAATGCTAAAAATTACTGTAATTAAGGGCACAATAGGATTGTGGGAGCTTTTCACTCACTGTTATATGAAAAGTAAAAGATCTCAAAAAAGAATACCTAGGAGACAAAGACACATATGGTTATGAATGCTTTATCAACATGTTATGTGAGATTTTCTACAGTGATATAAACAAATATCTATTCATAAATAGATAGATGACAGTGGGAGTGAATCCAAGAAATGATTTTACTTATGTCTACACAATGCATCAATGAATTTAGTGAGGTTACTTACAGGAACATGATGAGGGGTTATTTACAACACCATGGGTGGCTTGTGTAACTAGATCAACAAAAGTCCACCCCAGCGTGGTGACAAATCACAGAGTCTTCATCAATGTAGTCACCTGCAGCTGTATCAATAAAAAGTCTCCTCTTCCCCAGTAATTGTATACTGTTATTTGACCTCACAGAGGAGTGGCTTGTGTCCATTTAAGTTTTTTTCTTCTCTCTCTCTCTCTCTCTCTCTCTCTCTCTCTCTGTGTGTGTGTGTGTGTGTGTGTGTGTGTGTGTGTGTGTGTGTGTGTGTGTGTGTGTTTCATGATCAGGGTGAAGCATAGCCCATCTATTCACAAGTGAATGTTCTAATCATAAAACCTCAGCTACATTGTCTAAATTCATTTATTCCAGAATGAAAAATTGTGTCCAGAAAACAGAGATAGTCCTGCATTTTAGTGCCAATACTAAAAAGCTACCTTCATGGATTTAGCTCCAAATTAAGTGAATGCCCTTTAATCTAGCCAATGGTCAGAACAGTCTCCACACTTGAGTGGAGAGTGGGATATGACTTTCTCATGTACTCTGGTGCCTCACATTTGACTATGTCCCCTGGAGGGGGAGACCTGGTGGCACTCAGAGGAAGGACAGCAGGTCACCGAGAAGAGACTTGATACCCTATGAGCATATACAGGGGGAGGTAATCCCTCTCAGGAACAGTCATAGGGGAGGGGAATAAGGCGAAAATGGGAGGGAGGGAAGAATGGGAGGATACAAGGGATGGGATAACCATTGAGATGTAACAAGAATAAATTAATTAAATTAAAAAAATCAAAAAAAATAAATAAAAGTGAATGCCCCAGTTATCTTCTCTGCTGCTGTGACAAACACTGGCCTAAACAAACTTGGAGGAGGAAAGGGCTCATTTCACTGTACTGTTTATAGTCCAGCCATCCAGCCACAAGGGAAAGCAAGGCAGGACCTCAATGCAGGGACCCAGCGGCAGGCACTGAAGTGGAGATGGCACAGGAATGCTGCCTACTGGCCAGCTTCTTCCAGTTTGTTCTTACATCTCTTATACAGCCCTCTTTAGGGATGGCACCGTGTACAGGGTCGGAGCCCTCAACTAGCAGTCAAGAAAATGCCCACATGCCAAAATGGAGGAGACAATTCTATGTCTAAGATTGTGTCAAGTTAACAACAACAACAATAACAACAACAAACACAACAACAAATTGTGACAGTAAATTCATGCCTTTACAGAGCAATTACTTGGGGTACATTTCTACAGAAACAACACACATAAAAGTTCTTATCTACTATGAAAACTTCGACTAGTAACTACCAGCAGAGCAGGCCCTTCATGCATTCATACACTCAATGAATTTCTCTTCATTAGATCATGTGTATGAATAGTTCTTTCAACAGACAACAAACTCTAGCAAAGAAGTACAAAGATGACCTTCTGTATATAGCCACTGACCTATGTCTCAGATATACATAAACATATATATATATATATGAGTTTTATATGTATGTATACATGTGTGTGTGACAGTGAGAGAGAGAGAGAGAGAGAGAGAGATCTTAATGATCCTATGCCTGGAAACAGTGTGATTGCTCCATGTATCTGCATAACTGCCTTCCTCCTTTTTATTATTCTTATAGTTCTTACCATTTCCCCTTTTCTGTCTATGAATTCTTGTCATGTCTTTGATCCTAGGACTCACCTGTGCTTAATTTGAAGGATATGAACCAAACTCTGTTCTAAGACTATGCACGTTTTATCTAGTTGTAAATGCATGTCATCTGCCTTTAGTGTCATTCACCCTTTCAGAGCCCAGCTTCAGCCCACATTACCAGAGCTCTGTCTCTCTTTATGACGCATGGTTTTGTCCAATCTTCATTCTTAGGTCTTTGCGTCTTTTCCAGTTCTGGGAATGAGAAAGGAGGGAAAGCTTGATCTAATGATTTAGTATTATCCCTGTACAATATTTAAGCTAGGTTGTCAATTTGGTTGGATCTGGGACCAACAGAGGGGCGAGAGACATGCCTCTGAATGGCTCTGTAGGACAGTTTCTGGAAAGGTAAACTAGAGGTAAAACTAGTCTCCAGCTTTGTTGGCACCTTCTGGCTCAGCCCATACATAAAGATGTCTGTGGGCAGAAGCTGGCTGTTGCCTGCCTATTTTCATTCTTTGCTAGTAGGTGAGTCTTATCTGTTGCTGCTGCTGCTGCTGCAGTTGTTCCCTGGCAACAGAACCTTATTTCCTTGATCTTCTGGAGTGCCCTATCTAGGGTTGTACAGAGGAGAAGAAAGCACAAGAATTCAGAAGAAAAGACAAATCTGTTTCTAATAAAGGTAGTTATGCAGACATGTAAGAGACCATACTGTTTCTATGTTTCTAGGTGCAGTGTCAGTCGTGTATGTGTGTGTGTGTGTGTGTGTGTGTGTGTGTGTGCACGCGTGTGCGTGCGTGGGTGTGTGTATGTGCATGTGTGTGTGTGTATGACTTAGGTCACTGAGAGTCCAGGATTCTCCAGATCTTTCATGCCAGAATGGGATGGCAGTGGCATCTAACCTTGCAGACTGAGCAGATCCTGGATTCTCGGCCTTTCCAATACACAGACACACTGGACTCCCTAGCCATGTTGCATAAGCCACTGTTGTATTCTTCTCTTCTGGAGAGGAATAATAACCCACAGTATTACTAAATACTCCCTAGAAAGTCATAATTTTCTTTTTCCATCACACATTTGCTTTCTATCTCTTATGATTCAAGTTTTTGCAGAGCAAGAAAACAATGTAAAGTTCTAAAAAATATCATGACTGATTTGGTAAACATTTGTGGATAGAATTCATACATTTTATATCTAATAATTCACAGACATCTAAGCAAGTTGCAGATCTCTGTTTCATCATACACTAATTTAATATTTCTTTTGAAATTCAGCTAACATTTCATATATAATTTGCTCTTTTCCTGTGTTTTGCTTATGATTTCATTATCTTCTAGAAGAACAGTTTTGTATATTTAATTTAGAAGCTTTGCCCTAACAACAGTTTTAAAAATCCATTAATCTACATTTCTACTTAAAGTAAGATTACAGTAACATAATCTACCACATATAGGTCTTCACGAAACATAAATAAACATGAATATTTTGTAATAGACCCTTATGAAGAAAGAATAAGACTCTCATTACATGGAATGGAACAAATTAATCTGCAGAGTCATAAGCACAGGCTTTTTATAGTAGCAATAGGACAAAAGGAGAAAAAGGAAGTAGCTATAATGTTGCTCCTAGAAAGAACTGAAATTATTACACTGAGAAAAATTGGGGATGAAGAACAAAGATTTTTATCTAACATATAATACAATGTAAATAATTATCTGAAATTTCTATTAAAGTCAATACATATAGTCAACATATATTGATATATGTTAATATATAGAATCAATCTATAAGAGCATACAATGAATAAACAAGATGTTCAGTTGCTGCCCTCTTGTTTTTCATCAAAGCACAAGTGGATGCATAGCACACTAGACTGTGGGGCACAGATATATTACAACACCATTCTAGTGTTTCACAAAGCCACAGGGGAAGAAGCCTATTAAAGAATAGATCATATTCTGCTTCACTGGACAACTGAAGATCGATTTATAAAATACAAGATTACTGTGGAGCTTCTGACACTCCTTTCCCTCATCCTCCATTTTTCTGTCCCCCATATCTTCCCTACAACTTATAGCTCTTAACCAAGAGTCAAGCTTTGAGTCTCAGTATCTGCCCCGATCCCCCACTGGGTAGAGTTTCAGAGAGGACATCAATGTTGGGCTAATATCTACTTATAAGTGAGTATATATCATCATGTCTTTCTGGGTCTGGGTTATCTCACTCAGGATGATTGTCTTTAGTTCCATCCATTTGCCTGAAGATTTCAAGATTTCCTTGGTTTTGATAGGGCTGAATAGTATTTCATTGTTTAAGTATACCAGAGTTTCTTTATCCATTCTTTGGCTTAGGGACATCTAGGTTGTTTCTAGATTCTGGCTATTACAAATAAGCCTGCTATGAACATATTTGAGCAAATGTCCTTGTTGTATGGTGGAATGTCTTTTGGGTATATGCCCAGGAGTGGTATAACTGGGTCTTTAGGACATATCTGAACCTGGGGAGTAGCACCAATCAAGGGCATTGCAAGCAGAGAAGCTAGACCTCCTGTTAAGATGTAATCAATGGACAACTCATTCTCCACGTGGAGAAGGGGAGGGGAGAGTGGGGAATTATCTCTGACATGAACTCCATTGCCTGCGATTTGATTACTGTCTCTTGGCAGAGAGGCCCTGTGAGAAGGGGATTCAGGCTATCCAGATGAAATCTGATAGTCTGTGGTCAGATGGTGGGGGAGGATGCCCAGACAGGTCAGAGGTCTAAGGGATGGGAAAAGGGTAGAAGAGGGAGGGAGGGTGGGAACAGGAACATAAGAGTGAGAGGACTACAATTGAGATGTAATGTAAATAAATTATTAAAAAAGAGTTCAACCCCCACAAATCATGTATAGAAATGGTAATGTTAATTTATCTTCATAGAAAAGTGATGCCTGACTCTGTAGTCTGAGAGGAGGAAAATGCAGCAGTGTTTTCCAGATCACTGAGGAACTGTCATTATAGATGCCAGAACACTGCATTAGGTACAAGGATGAGGAATTGAGAGGCTGGGGCTAGAACAATACATCTGAATGGACCTACATTGTCCTCACAGTCATGGAATACTTGGTGAAGAGCTATGAGCCAAGGAGATGATGTTGGAAGGGGAGATGGTGGTGGAAGGGGAGATGGTGGTGGAAGGGGAG
>OU015748.1:7594313-7605844 GCA_907169655.1 Acomys percivali
AAGGGGAGATGGTGGTGGAAGGGGAGATGGTGGTGGAAGGGGAGATGATGGAGAAGGGGAGATGATGGTGGAAGGGGAGATGGTGGAGAAGGGGAGATGGTGGTGGAAGGGGAGATGAAGATGTACAGGACCCTGAGGCAAACACTCCTGATTATCAAGAGTTCACCTGTGCCTGTTTGCCAAGGCTTATCTTAACTGGGTTGTTGACTGCTGATGTTTCCCATAGAGGAAGGAGGCAGAGAAAGTCATAGAACACTCATTGAACATCCAGCTACTCCTGCCAACCAGATGGATTGAATTCTGTGTTAGTTTTATATGGCCTTGTGATGTTGTGTAGGAGGTAGAGGGCCACCTTCTATACTGCTTTGAGGAAATCAACATCCATGCTGCATAAAGATTATCTAGTGCTTTACCTTTTGGGTAACCCATGCTCACATCACTGTCACTAACACCTCACCCATCCTCTGTAAGTAAGTCCAATTAACTCATGGCTTCCCCAGGAGGAACTTTTCTGGAACCAAACTGATTCATTATTACAGCCTCAAAAGGAATAGGCTATCATTGCATGTAGACTATGCAGGTCTCCCCAGGGTAGAAATTTCCACAATAGATGGGTAGGAGGCAGATCATACCTGATCGGGGCCACCTCAAAGCTCAGGGCTTTAGTTAGAGTTTACCCTGAGGCAAGTGTGAGTTTCTGAAGCAGTCTGTCAGCTGCTATGTTGACTGTGCCTTTCTGAACCACGTGCTTAGTAGTGGCATAATGTTAGATCATTGATGGGGAAAGTTATAGGAAGTGGGATTCTGGATAAGGGTCATAGGTGGGGCACAGGAGTGAGAGTGAGTGGACTTAATAAAACTAATAAAGATAATTGGGCCAGAACACAGTGTTAGGAACAGATATAACTGACCTAAAAGGAGGCAAAAGTGATGGGCCTTTGTGAAACAATGACAGCAAATGCCATTGAGAAATCATGACTTCCAAACATGTTATTTCAAGGCACACTATGATTAATTGAAGGAAAAACAAAAACAAACAGAATAAACCAGAAGTTTGGAGTTGTAGAAAGAAGTTAAAATCCATTGCAATGGGATGCAGAGCTGGTGTCCTTCCAATTGCTTTGTAGGGCCCTTAATAGGCTCAAACCCACAGGAGAAGGCAAAGACTAGAATAGCTCAGGGTTAGTCCTCTGTCTTGGACGCTGTTACTGGCTGGGAAAAAGAACGGATTTAGTAGAAGTACTCGAGGGATATACAGGCAGAAAGGATGAATGAGCAACTGCACTGGACAGGCTTGAAGACATCTCTTGATGATACTGTATTGTAGACGCAGTGGGTCAGAAATACCCTGGCAATGAAGAGTCTGTTTACTTCTTTACTTTTGTTGTTTATGGGGCAGAACAGTATATATTGTCCTCTATATTCAGGGAAGAATTTATAACACATACCTATTGGTTACTTCCTTAGGCAAAATAGTTACTTCCTTAGGGGGCCAAAAATCCTTCTGGCTTTTCATTGCTCAAGTTATTTATTAAATCACCTTCAAAAAGTATGTATTGAATAACCATTGGGTGCGTTTTGCCAATTTTTGTATTGGGTTGAAAGAATGGGGTCTGTACTATGTAAATGATTTCCTTCCTCTACTTTAAATACGTACCAATTTTCTCTTGTAACAGTGCATTTTTTAACTCATTATTCATTCTATTGCAGTTTCCTTTACCTTAGCTACTTGAATGCCTGTTTTGCATGACAAAGACTAACTGGAAACACATGTGCACACATCTATAAGTACTTATAATGTTATAGATAACACAAAGGGAATTGCAAAAGCAGAGATGAAAACATTTATTTGTTCTCTTGTTAGTGTGAGTTTTTTTTAAATTGACAGCATGAAAACTGAGTGGCCAAAGGGCTCTGACTATAGAGTAACAAAAAGGAACTGCAGGGACAAAACAGAGAAGACAGTTGTATTCCAGGCTCATTCTACAAGGGCAGATCTTGGCACTTTCCTATAATAAATTAATTTCTGGTTTAACTCAAGGAAACATGAGACTTTCTCAAGTTTGCTGAGAGCTGTGTGCAGCATTCCACGCTATTAGTACTACAACATTAGCAGGGCTTTGCTGATAGTGCTGTGTTCTGAAGAAGCTTGTTAACACTTAGCTATGTGTATCATTTGATATAAAAGTTATTCTTACTTAGTTGACCCCAGTCAGTGGAGGTCACTAAACTCTCATTCTTTTGGAAAAGAGGTAGGTAGGAAAGGTCTTTTTTGACAGACTAACTCATGTTAACACATGGTCCAATAGCCCTGAGAATCATTAATTAAATTAATTAGATTTCATAACACTCTCTCATGAACCATGATGACAAAATTGGAAGGGAACAGAGATATATACACTGCAGCATATGGCTTTGCTAGTGTTGGGCCCCTGAGAATTAGGAAATGATAGTTTGACATAATTCACATTTAATAAAAATCTGTCTCCTCTCTGGAAGTGTATGCCTTTGCAACTTATGTGACACATGCAAATTAACTCTTATCAAAGTGTGCACTCTGATTTCTTACCTGTGATACAATATTGTTTCATAATTGGTGAAATCATATTTCTTTGAAAGTAAGTGATATAGTTATATCTGATTAAGAGCATTGTACTTGGGGAGCATTACTAATACATATAGGGATGGTTTAATACCTTTAGAAGTAAACATAATGAAATAATGAAGGCTTAGTGAGGTCATATATTTAAGAAAAAAGAGTTTCCCTATGCATATGTAGCAAATGTGCAGCTTGGTCATCATGTGAGTCCATTAACAATAGGATAAGGGGCTGTCTCGGACTCTCTAGTCTGCCTCTGGATCCCTTGCTTCTAGTTGGGCCCCCTTGTGAGGCCCCAGTGTGAAGTGATGCACACCTAGTTCCACTGCAACTTGAGGTGCCTGGGTGGGTTGGTATTCCTTGTGGGCCTCCCCTTCTTTCAGAAAGAGAGGGGAATAGGGAAGGGGGCTCTGAGGGAGAAGTTGGGAATCAAGGAGGGAGAGGGCTGGGATAAATCTGTAAAGAGATTAAATAAATTAAAAGATGGAAAAAGGAAGATAGAAAGACTCAAGGTCTTATTTAAATGGGGGTTATGGAAAAGTTTATTTATTGTCAAAGAAAAATCTGCCATGATTTCCTGAGTTATAGTAAATGGAAATGCACTAAACAAAGATCACTTGGTATCATTTCATGCCTTCAAGTTCCAGTTAGATACTCGATATCCACTTTTTATATCTGTATCTATAAACTCAGAATTAGATAGGCAAAATGTCTATATGATATCTGTACTGAGTCATGTAAAAATATCATTCTTCCCCTACAGGTCCACTCCTTCCCTTATTTTCCTTTTTACCTATTTGAATGAAACATTTTCATATATTTAAAAAATTCCATCAAAGAAAAAGAGTGTTCAGAAAAAAAATACCCCAGATATGAACAAATATCATGATTTCCACATGGCTTCAACTCATCCAGCCACTTTTGGGGAGGACTGAAATCCATATTGTGGCCGGATTCTAGACTATTGTCAATCTATAAATTAGCAATGATTGAGTGATTTAAAATGTAAATTGAATACTGATCTACCCATATGGTAGTTTGCATAGGTATGACCCCCGTAGAGTTATGTGTTTGAATGCTTGGCCCATAGAAAGTTGCACTATTAGAAGGTGAGGCCTTCTTGTAGTAGATGTGACCTTGCTGGATGAAGTGTGTCACAGTGAGGGTGGGCTTTGAAGTCTTCTATGCTCAAGCTCTGTGTGGCACACAGTCCCTTTCCATTGCTTGAAGACTGAGATGTAAAACTTCCAGTTCCTTCTACACACTGCCGTGCTTTCTGCCACTGTGATAATGGACTAAACTTCTGAATCTGTGAGGACCCTTGACAAATTCTGCCATGTCAGAAATCCTGTGCTTAGGCTGTATGCTGTGACCTTCAAGTTGCTGACCTTTACCTCACCACGAGGTCTTGTGTTTTAGGCTATCCTTGGACTATTTACCTTTGAAAGAAGTAGAGAAGTCTCAAGTTGGAACCACCCAGAGGATCTAGGAAGATCTTACAAGGAATTATTCAGAGAACTAGGAATTTCTACAGGGAGAGATTTAGGCTATTGCATTCTTGCCCGGGGGCTAGGGTGAGTGAGATAAGAATAGATCCTATTGACCTTGCCCTATATATGTTCCTGCTAGTCGGCAATAAAGTGAATCTTGATCAGAAATTTCCTGACTTGATTTGTTATTTCTCGCATCTCTGTATCCTACTTTCAATCCCCACTCCCTCTTTCAGGTGAGCCCTGATTCAATTTTTCACCATGGGCTGGGACCAGACATGAATCTGTAAGCCAGCCCTATTAAATGATTTCCTTTATAACAGTTGCTTTGGTCATAGTGTCTATTCATATCAATAAAACACTAATCATGACAACTGAAAACTAATCAGTAGTTTCCATTTCATCTCTAACAAAATTAATTTTTACAAGTATATTTAAACCTTTAGTGCTCTTCCTAGAGCTTCCATTCAAAGCTTGTTTTATCACTTCCAGATTCAAAACCTTTATGAAACAATCTAGGTATCAACTAGTGAAGAATCAGCCAATTATTCTCACTTTAGAGTCAGTGTAGCCCATAGTATAGGTAAAGAATACAATCTGGGGTTAAGTTACAACCATGATCCTACCCAGCCATCACTCATCAACAATGCTTTCCTTTGAGTCAAAGTACATATGATTCTATGGAGCTATATGCTGACTTTTCTCCTCATTTAGTGAGCCTGGCTATTCTCATCATTTGATTGCTTGCATCTCTGAAAGACATATACAATTTTACTTGATTATGAAGCTTCTAAAATTAGTCCAAGAGCTCTTACTGAATCTAAGTACACAAGCAAAACATAAATTTACTAGCTCTCATAGACTAATTGTTCAGGCGGATTCTAGTCACATAATATACTCGGTGAACTGACATTGTACATTCTCCCCATAAAGGTAACACTATGTCCTCTTTGCTGTATACTTCACTCTATTGGCTCGGCATGGTCTTTTCTTAAACAAGATTCTAATATGTTTTTTCATCCTGGCTCTCAGTTATTTCAGAAAAACTCAGTTTGACATATTATAGCACAAATGACACCGATAATATGATCTTGAAATAAGAGACTATGTCTATTAAAATGTTGCAATCTGAATATATTAGAAAATGTTTGACAGGAATGACATAAATAACAAGCAACTCTAAAAGTGAGAGAGGAATTTATGAAATCCAATCATTATAATAAAAGCACTCTCATCAGTTGAAAGGTTTTAACTCATTTCACTTCAAATAATGCTGATCGTAAATGAGTAGAACCTGTGAATTACAATGGAGAATCCTAAGAATGTAAAGAACCTCTATGTTTTCAGAGAGATGAGCAAAAGTGCCATTTACACATTTACACATTTACTCTGGCTTTTTCGGGATTTCTACCCAACAACTGGTCTTCCTGTGCTTCTACTCTCACTGCTGTCTAACTGAGTGTGCTGCATGAGGTGTCATGAGTTCCCACCTGATCCTCACTTGGATCATACCTTCTACTCATATGAACGCTCTCTTGCACAGGATAAATCCAGGGCTGGTCTGCAGACTACAGCCTGTATACCTGTTTTCTAAAAAAAAGCTAAGAAGATAAATGAGGGAAAAAAGTGGCACCTTCATAAAGAATGGAGTTTTAATGGCAGAACAAAACTAACCTAGCATGAATCCAGATTTCTCCCATTCCCTGCATAGAGGATGTTCTTTGTGAAAATTACTCAATGAAGATGTCATCTGAATTAATAATATTTTATTAATATTAGTCCTGAAAGCCTCACAAGGCAAATTTCTAGAGTAGGAAATTCTATGAATTGTGCCCTATAGGTTTACTAGTAATCTTTGTATAGTGATAAAATTATAAATTAAAAATCTCTGAAAGCTTGTATATAATTTGCAACAATAATCAGCATCTACATAGAGCAATTCATGTGTAATAATAGCTGTATTTCCAAGGTTGAAACAATATTTACCAGAATCTGACAGAATTTTACAATGATTAGAGTAGGTCTGTACTAGTAAGCTAGTGTTTACTAAGCAATGCCAAGCAATATGTAAGATTCCAAAACAACAACAATTGAATGAAATAGTGCTATTTACTTTTGGAATGAGGGCACAGTTTTGATGGAAAGGTATAGGCTATTCTGTGAACAACAAAATAATCTTTGAGCTACATACATATGGCAAATGTTCACACTTAGCACTGTGAGAAAACTAGTGGTCATTTCTAATAAATAATGTGTGAAAAATCAATAGAACAGTTCCACAAACACATCCTGCTTATCTGTGGCATAGGGCCAAGCTCTGCTGCATGCGTATTGCTTATGTTTGTGACAAAACATTGAATCTTACATTGAGACAAATTTTTAGTTTCTTGAAGAGAAATGTAAATCAGGTGGTGAGACAAGTGTAAGATCTATAAAGAAACTCTAGTCCTAGGGCCATTTCTATTTATTTTAGTCTAAAAATGTCATTGTTGGACAAACACTTGCTTTAAAGTTAAAACAAAAGGAAGGAATTAACCAGCCAGAAACCACCACAAGAATCTAAAGTAAAAATATGAATGATATAATTACAAGGTTGTTTCCACGGCATAATGAGGATACATAAGAAGAATGGCACCAATGGTGATAATTGAGAAGTGAATGAACAATTTCTTAGAGTGTTGTTGGTTAACAAGCAAATATTTAGCAGTAAAATAATATCTAATCAATTAAAAGTGTCCAGTTTAGGGATGCAGTTTTGATGGAAGATTTTTATCATGAATCAACTTAATTTTGAATTAATAAAAACCAATGTAGTGCTAGGAATTTAAGTTTTTACTATATTAGCAAAGAAGTTTCTGCCTATGGAAAGCCTATTTGTGTTCAATGCTTTCCTTACATCCCAAATAAAGTCTGTAAATTAATTTCCTAGACAAATATTTGTATCCAAAAACCATTATTATTTTGAGATCAGACAAGAGAATATTTCATGTGTTTTCCTTTGGTGGTTTATATATAAAGAAACAGAAATAAGTGCAAAAATTACTTTTTTGGGGAATAAGATGATGAATAAGACCCTTAGGCAGTTGGTTCTCCACAGACACATAAACTGTAATAGATATTCATGCATCAAAGCATTTTCTTATGTGCTAAGGATATTAGAGAACAATGCATTAGGCTCAGCTTGAGTACAGTCAAAAGTAAAGACAAATGCCAGGAAACTGTACCTACTTGGAGAGGGATGCCTCCCCTTACAGAAACAGAAAAGAACTAAGCACAGGCTTTTGATGTTAGAGCAATGACAGTCTCTTCACGGTGAGGCCTGGTGGTGCTGGTTAGCTTGTCCCATTCCCTGATGTTATACTAATATTTGTGAACTAAACTAATGGAAATTCATTACTGTATACACAACTACATGCTACCACCATTCTGCCTCAATCTCATGGAAGAGAGGGAACAAAGTCTCCACCCAGTTAGGAGAAGAGCACAAAAGGTATATGACACTGGTGTTGATTCATTGTGACCCAACACCAGCCAGAGTAAATTTCCCATCCTCAGGCCAGTACTCTCAAATGGAGAAATTAGACCTGCCTGAGCATGAGGAAGAGATGTGCACTCTGGAGGAAACAACCTGAGCTGTGGCCAATACACTGTCAGCCCTGAAGTGTGACTTAAGGACCCATCCACTAACTACCATGCTCAGTAACAGCCTTGGAAGACAAAACAAGTCTATAAAAAATAGGGAATTCAAAACTCTGGTGGTTCTGACAGAGACACTTAACAAGGTTATGGAAGCAGCTTAAATAAAAGCCCTTAAGCTGACGGTAATACTGAGTGAAAAGTAAGATGAACCAGTAACAATCGAGATAAAATATAAGAGCTAAGGAGTTTGAAGTAGAGAATGTGAAAATAAAGAGCTGGAAGAGAAGAAAAGGATGAATAGAAATCCCAAAAGCTTATGGAAATACTGGGAGTATGTTGAAGGTGCAAACACTCAGGTTATAGGGAGGAATGAGGGTCTAGAAAACACCACAACCAGTAAAAGATTATTAAAAGAAACCAAAACATAAATGTTTCCAAATTCCTTAAAACATGCAAGATTCTAGGTACAGGAAGCTCAGTGTCACTTGTCAGAAAGAATATTCAGTCTATTCCAAAGTATCAATTCAAAACTAATTCAACAACTAAATGGAAAACATAAATCCATGAAACGAGCAGGGGGAAGTTATATGCATCAAGGCACTGGAGTGTGTAAAATGTCATTTGGACAGAACCCCCAAAGTACAGGAACCCAAAGAAAATAAGACAAATTGAGTTACAGAAAACCAGAAAGCTTTTTGAATAGCAAAGAAAATTAGTGTGAAAAATCAATAAGCAGAATGGGAGAAAACATTTGAAACTATGTATCTGAAAAACTATTTCTGACAAAGATAGAAAGAGTAAATTCTGGTGAGATGGGAATAAAGAAAATCCTTGTAGACTGATGTTGGAAGATCCATACAGCCATTATGGAAAGCACTGATGGTTCTTCAGAAACTCAAATTGAAATATACTTTGACCCAGTGGTCCAACCAACTGGTATAAATCCAAAGACATTGAAATCAAGAACAGTGTTTCTTGCACACTATTCATAACAACGCCCAAAATGTAATTAATCCCACCGCCCATCAAGCAATGAATGGAGAAAATATGTGGTGCATGTGAATTGACACTACCATCCCAAAAAAGGATGAAATTATTTTATTTGTCAGAATATGGATGAAACTAGTTAAGGCAAGTATTCAGTTCTTGACCAAGTGTCTAATGAGAATAAAAGAAAACCTATTACTCACAAAGGAAAAAATAAGTACATATTCAATTCAGTGGAAGGTTACATCTAATAATCCAATCCAAACATTTCTCATTTCTTTTATTAGTTTATCATGTAAGCCACGTCTTATAGATATGTGGTGCCATGAGATATTTTAAGTTAATGGTCTTTCTGTACTAACATTTTCTAAAATCAAAATTATAATGATAATATCACAGGCATTCTCTTCATCATACTTATTTAATAGAGAATCTAAAGCATGCTTCAAATAATTAGCTTTTTGAGGTGCTACTCAAATGTCCATCCAGTAAGACTTTTGCTCCATAAAACATCCTAATAATGGGTCAGCAAGAGCTCTTTAAGTGCTGAAATTAGAGTAGTTATCTTGTCCTAATTTTAAAGTATATTTTTATCCGCCGTGGCATCATGAGAGATTTCAGTAGAGCTAGGTATAAATAAGCTTTTCTGAGGTAAAGTGAAACTGGCAGGAATTAACCTAAATGTGTGTCAAAGTAGCCTACATTAGAAAATGTGGCATTTCCTCAATGTCTGCTCTATCTCTATCCCTGCACATCTTGTAGGCAAGGTACTATTTGGATCAAAGTTTTTGTAGGTGGGCTGTTGTTCCCCTTCCTCCACTAGGAGTCCTGTCTAGTTAGAGGTTGTCCTCTTCAGTCCCCATGATCCCTGATACTAGGTGTTTCAGCTAGAGTCAGCCCCATATTCTCACAGAAGCCTACTCTAGCCTAGGTCTCCAGCATGTCACAGAGATGCCTCCACTCATAGTTTCTATTATCTCTCCAGGCCCTCTGTCTTCCTCACCTGCCCCTTGCTCTCCCCAGGTCTTATCTCTGCCTGTATTTCTCTATGCATTCCCTCTCTTACCTTGTAGACACTGACGGAATGTCTAACCAGTGGCTGGCCAATCTGAGATGCACCCCATGGGAGAGAGCCAACCTTTGGCACTATTAAGTATATTCTGCTATGCTTGCAGATGGGGGCCTAGCAGAGTTGTCTTCTGAGAGGTTATAACCAGTAACAGATCCAAATAGGTGCTGAAACTTACATTGGGGGAAAGTACAGGGAGTCTTGATTGAACATAGGGGGAGGTGAATAGAAGAACCTGGAGGTAACAGGAGCTCCACAAGAAGACCAACAGAGTCAATGAACAAGGGCCCAGAGATGTTTATGGGGATTGGAACACCAACAAAGGACTATGCATAGATTGGACCTACGCCCCCTACACAGATGCAGCAGACGGGCCACTCAGACTTCATGTGGGTCCTCTAGTAATGGGTGTGGGGCCTGTCTCTGATGTGGGCTCTGTTGCCTGCTTTTTGATCAATCCTTCTGGTGGAGCTGCCTCTCCAGGCCACAGGGGAAGAGGGAGTGCTCAGTCCTGATTTGACTTGATGATATGGGATGGGTTTGTGGCGGTGGTGTCTCCCTTTTTTTAAGGAATAGGGGAGGGGATGGGGAAGAGGGAGGGAGGGTAAGACCAAGAGGAGGGGAGGGAGGGGCTATCATTTGGATGTAAAATTAATACTTAATCAATTGATTAAAAAAATTAAAATTTGAAATCTTACTCATACGTGACTTTTTTTTGCTTGTTAAATGTGATAATATTTCTTTCTTTGGGTTGCTTTCACCCAGTCCTAGAGTAAACCAATGGTTCTGATCTACATTCCATCAGAAATATTTCACAATGAATTTAGTCCAGCATCTCCATCATGAAAGATCATTTGCACATTTTTCTTTAACCATCCCGTCTCTAGTGTCTTCTGTTCCTTATCTGGACTGATCATGGAACAGTTTGCTAATCTTTCTTAAGTAATACTTACCTATTTAATTATTAGTTGTTTATGGGATAAAAAACAAAATGTTTTAGCAGCCACTCAAGAAAATTGGAAAAATGTAGTTCTTTTGTTTGTTGTCTCACAAATGCTAGCACATATTTATTTACCTCTGTTTGTTTCATATCTTCGCAATTACTTCTCTGTCTCTGTCTCTCTGTCTCTCTGTCTCTGTATCTCTCTGTCTCTCTCTCTGTGTCTGTCTGTCTGTCTGTCTGTCTCTCTCTCTCTGAATTCTCCTTTAATTAAAGCCTATTTGACAAATTCACTTGATCTGGCTAAAGAACTTCACCAACTTTTGGAAATCTAGTAACCAATTTCCTAATAAATAGGAAATACTAAAGTACAGTGGGTTGCTTTTCTAATGACAGACTGACTGATAATAAAGGGAGAATAATAGCTATCAGAAGAAAAAAGGCAATAACCAATCTCACCTCACTGTGTACCCTGTACATTACAATAGCCAACCTAACAATACATGATCACTACTACAATAATGGAATAAATGTTGTAATCCATTTTCTGGTTGGACCCAAGGCTCATTACAGCGAAATGGAACCCATACACTCACTATTAAAGGAGATAAAAACTGAGTCTAGATAGGTCCTAGGTATGGGGGTGAGAAAGACCCAATGCTATTATTAGGCTAAATTATATAATATTAAAACAATCACATTTAAGACTCATCATACCTTCAGCAAAGTGGCTGGATACAAAAATCAAGTCAAGAAAGTCAGTAGCCCAACTTTATACAAAATACAAACAGGATGAAAAAGAAATTA
>OU015748.1:7605854-7625160 GCA_907169655.1 Acomys percivali
CACACACACACACACACACACACACACACACACACACACACACACACAAATCTTGTAATTCTAACCAAGCAAGTGAAATATCTGTATGAAAAAAAAAAGTCTCTGAAAAAAGAAATTGAAGAAGATATTAGAAGATGGAAAGATCTCCCATGCACATGGATCAGTAGGATTAACATAGTAAAAGTAGACACCTTATCAAAAGCAATCTACAGAGTCAATGCAATTCCCATCAAATGGCCAACACAATTCTTTACAGACTTTGAAAAAACAGTTCTCAACTTCATTTGAAAAAACAAACAAACAAACAAAAAACCAAACAATGCTGAATAGTTAAGACAATCCTACATAATGAAAGATCTACCAGCAGTATCTCCATCCCTGATTTCAAGCTGCACTATAGAACAGAAGTAATAAAAATGGAATAGTACTGGCATACAAACAGACAGATGGAGCAATGGAATCTAATAGCCGACCCAGAAATGAATCCACACACCTATGGACACTTGATTTTTGAGAAAGAAGCCAAATCCATAAAATGAGGAAAAAAAGATAGCATCTTCAACAAACAGTGCTGGTCTAACTGGAGGTCTACTTGCATAAAAATTCAAATAGACCCTATTTATCACACTACACAAAACTAAAGTTCAAGTGGATTAAAGACCTCAATATAAAATCAGAAACACTAAATCTGTTAGAAGAAAATTGGGGAAGAGGATTGAACACACTGGAGACAACTTCCTGAACAAAACACCAATAGCTCTGGCCCTAAGATCAACAATTAATAAATGGGACCTCATGAAACTGAAAAGCTTTTACAAGGCAAGGTGTACTGTTAACAGAACAAATGTTAGCCTACAGACTGGGAAAAGATCTTCAGTAAGCCTACATTTGACAAATGGTTAATATTATATATATATATATATATATATATATGTGTGTGTGTGTGTGTGTGTGTGTGTGTGTGTATGTATGTATGTAATTCAAGAAATTAAACACCACCAAATGAAATAAACCAATTAAAATGGGGTACAGAACTAAACAGATAATTCTCAACAGAGGAATGTCAAATGGCTGAGAAACATTTAAAGAAATGCTCAATGTCCTTAGTCATTAGGGAAATGCATATAAAAATGACTTTTAAGATTCCATCTTACCTGCTGTCCTTCCTCTGAGGACCAAGAAGAGACTTGATACCCTATGAGCATATACAGGGGGAGGTAATTCCTCACAGGAACAGTCATAGGGGAGGGGAATAAGGGGGAGGGAGGGAAGAATGGGAGGATACAAGGGATGGGATAACCATTGAGATGTAACAAGAATAAATTAATAAAAAAAGAGAGAGAAAAAAAGATTCCATCTTACACTTATCAGAATGGCTAAGATATAAAACTCAAGTGACAGCACATGCTGATTACGATGTGGAGAAAGAGGAATACCCCTCAGTTGTCGGTGTGAGTGCAAACTCATACAATCACTTTGGAAATCAATGTGACAATTTCTCAGGAAATTGGGAATAATTCTACCTCAAGATCCAGCCATACCACTCCTGGAAATTTTCCTGAAAGATATTCCACCATACAACAAGGACATTTGTTCAAATATGTTCGTGGCAGTTTTATTCATAATGACCAAATTCTGGAAACAACCTTGATATCCCTCAACTGAAGAATGGATAAAATAATTGTAGTACATTTACAAAATGGAATACTGCTCAGCTATTAAAAACAAGGAAATCTTGAAATTTGCAGGCAAATGGAGGGAATTATGAAAGATCATCATGAGTGAGGTAATCCAGACACAAAAAGACACTCATGGTATACACTCACTCATAAGTAGATATTAGCTACATAGTACAGGATAACACACTACAATACAGACTGATACACCAACCAAGGACCATGCATGACGAAGACCTAGACCCTCTACTCAGATGTAGTAGACATGCAGCACAGTCTCCTTGTGGGTCCTACAATAGACTATTTCTGATGCCTCACATTTGACTATGTCCCCTGGAGGGGGAGACCTGGTGGCACTCAGAAGAAGGACAGCAGGTCACCGAGAAGAGACTTGATACCCTATGAGCATATACAGGGGGAGGTAATCCCTCTCAGGAACAGTCATAGGGGAGGGGAATAAGGGGAAAATGGGAGGGAGGGGAGAATGGGAGGATACAAGGGATGGGATAACCATAGAGATGTAACAAGAATAAATTAATAAAAAAAAATTTAAAAAAATAGACTATTTCTGACATGGACTCTAGACCCTCAAAGTTGATCATTTCCTCCTGGTAGGGTGGCCTTGCCAGGCCATAGAGGAAGAGGTTACAGGTAGTACAGATGAGACTGGATAGGTTGAGGTCAGATGTCAGGGGAGAAGGCCTCCCCTTTCTGAGGTCTAGGGGAGGGAAGGAGAGTGGATGAGGGAGAGAGGGTTGGGTCAGGTGACAATTAGGGAGGGGGCTACAATAGGGCTGTAAAGAATTCAAGCTGCAGAACAAGTAGGTAACTTATATTGCTAATCCCACTACACGAGAATAGTTCTGAGACTGGATGAGACATGAATGCCTATGCATTGACAATGCTTCCTGTTGGGTACAGAATCCCTGTGATTTATTACTAGATGCCATTCTTCTTATTGCATGAATGAAGACTTACAGATGTCTTTCTTATGCTCATACAAAGAACAGAAAATCAGCCTCAATTGTTCTGTACATCCCATACACGTCATAATTTATAATTTTGGGATTGTGTAATGGTTGTGAGAAATTATACATTTTCATGACAAAAGAGCAAGACACTGAAGCTGGATCAGACCGGAAAGGATTCATTCCTCTCAGCATGCTGGACAATGGCATCCTTCATCCTCCATGCTCCAGCCCCAATTGCTTCAGTTGCTGTTCCTCATCAGAACAAGACACCTCCCAGGACTGCTTCAAAGAAAGCTTCTGATCCCAATTGGTCCAGCATTTCAGACTGTCACACATAGGACTTCTACTAAACCTGGCATTTCTCAACATTTAGAAATTGAACCACCAATGCTATTCCTAGCTTGTTTATCCATTTTTCCAATTTTATTTGGGCTCTTACAAAGGTGTTATTCATCGCAAGTCAGCCTGAAGAAACCTTAATAGAACAATATCTCATTTCCCTTAATGGGAGTTGGGTAGGATTTTGGATGATTTCTTGGGCTATAGATGTTTATTTGCATTGGGAGTTGGTTATAAGGTATTATTGGTCTTAATCAGAGAGAAAATGAGATTAGACTCAGCAATGTCTCTCTTTTCCTTTATCATATTTAAAGGAATAAGCAATATTTTTATTAACAGAAAACAAATTAATTTTTAACTCCATTGTAGATATCTTTTGTTGTATGACTTAACATGTAGTCTAGGTACTTTTGTTATTGTTTTCTAGTGTCACACACTTAGCCATCTGGAGCTTCTGCAACAAAATACCCAAGTAGCAATTGGCATATCCTTCATGTAAAGATAGCTAACTCAGACTGAGGGGTCTGAGGTTTTAAAAAAAAACATATATATTTATTTTATTACACAAGAACAAAACAAACTACATACAGCAGGAAGAACCATGAGACAATATAAATGTTACATTCATAGTGATTTGGCTATTTGCATTTGTCAAATTTGAAGTAAACACCTTTCCTATCTTGTTGGGTTTAAATTTCTGAATGAAATTCAATATCTATCACATCTCATCTCTGTTAACTTACATCATTTATCTTGATCTAAAAAGATTTTATTCTGTAACAACTAAACATGATTGTATAACTAATCTATCTGGTCTTCAGCCCCTTCAGAGACTTGACAAGGAATAAAACTTAAATGCCTGAGTGAACTGGTAGTGCAGGTCAGCAGCTTCCAAAATGAGAAAATGACTGAGACAGTTTACAGCCTGAACAGTCACCCCACACTCTCTATACCATTGGAGAATCATCTTTGGCATTCTAGGCCAATATCTCAGCCAGAACTATTTGTCAGGCAGGAAATATTGAGGACTTGCTTACTTTATCTTGGCAGAGTTAGGCTGTCGACTCTGCCTGCATCTAAACTTGCCCAGTTTTAGGCAGAATTCTGTCTGTGGCAGAAATGAGGACATTTTGCCCAGTGGATGATTAGCCACATTTGAACCTAACTCCATAAGAAGGTTCTTTGATGCTCATCATGTTCTTTGAGGTCAGCTGGGTGTTGCCAGGAGTTAACTTGCCTTGTTGTCAAAGAATCCTTAGAATAATAAAAACATCTTTAAAGGCCATATTCTGTAGGTCTCTGAGTCTTTTGAAATCTTTATTTAACTATTTTACTTTATATATCCATAAAATCATATCTATCTATTAGACTTAGGATACATATTCTTGTGATAAAATTAGACTAGTTTTTGACATGGCCATGATTTGTATCAATATATATAATTCTGTACCAATGACTTAATGTCACATCAATTACAAGTCTATTTTTATCACAGGAATATACATCCTAGGTCTAACTGATAGATATGATTCTATAGATAGATAAAATAGTTAGATAAGGTCTTCAAAAGCTTCAGAGAGCTACAGAAAGTGGAATTTAAAGATTTTTTTTTATTATTTTAAGGATTCTTTGATGGCAAGACAGGTTAGCTTTTAGCAACACCCAGCCTACCTCAAAGAAGATGATGACCATCAAAGAACCTCCTTAAGGAGATGGCTTCAAATGCAGCAAACAAGACACTGGGCAAAATGTCATGGTTTCTGCCACAGACAGAGTTCTGCCTAAAACTGGGCAAGCTTAGATGAAGGCAGAGTTGATGGCCAAACTCTGTCAAGCTAAGGTAAGCAAGTCCTCAGGAGTTCTTGTCTCACAAATATGTATGTGAGATATACTGGGCCAGAAGGCTGAAGATAATGCTCCAATGTTATAGGAAGTTTTAGGTGACTGTTTAAGCACAAACTGTCGCCGACATTTTTTTCATTTTGGAAGCTGCAAACCTGAACTTCTGGGTTACTCAGGCAATCATTTTTTATTCCTTCTCAAGTATCTGATGGGATTGAAGACCAGTTAGTTTAGTTTTCCAATGAAGTTTAGTTGTTTAGGGAGTTAAGATGTGTTTGGTCTAGATACATGGTTTAAGTTGATAGATATGACATATGATAGATATTGATTTGCATTCAGAATTTTAGACTCACCATGATAGGAAAGATATTTTCTCCAAGGTTGCCAAATACAAACAGCCAAAACACTATGAATGTAACATTTATATAATTCTTAATTGTTTCATGGCTCTTCTTGCTGTATGTAGTTTCTTGTCTATATGTGAAATAATATTAATGTATATGTAAAAAATAGTAAAAGTTAAATTATATGCCCCTCCGAAAGAAACACCACATCCCTAGACATCAGGGAAATGGAAATCAAAATGACCCTCAGATTCCATCTTATATCTATCAGAATGGCTAAGATAAAAAAAAAAAAAAAGCTCAAGTGACAGCACATGCTGGAGAGGATTTTGAGAAAGGGAAACATTCCTTCATTGCTGATGGGAATGCAAACTTGTACAACCACATGGGAAATCAATCTGTCACTTTCTCAGAAAAACTGGAATAGTTGTAACTCAACACCCATACATACCACTCCTGGACAAATCCCTGAAAGATGCTCCTCCATACAACAAGGACATTTGTTCAACTATGTTTATAGTAGCCCTATTCAGAATTGCCAGAATCTGGAAACAACCTAGTTATCCCTCAACTGATGAGTGGATAAAGTACTGTGGTACATTTACACCATGGAATACTACTCAGATATTAAAAACAAGGAAACCTTGAAATTTGCAGAAAAATTGAGGGAACTAGAAAAGACCATCCTGAGTGATGTAACCAAGACCCAGAAGTACAGTCATGATATATATTCACTGATAAGCAGATATTAGCCAAATAATATAGGATAACCACAGTACAATACATAGTCCAAAAAAAAAAAAAAAACCTAAATAATAAAGAGGACTCTAGGGAGAATTCTAGGCATCAAGTCTCCTAGTGGTTCTCATAATATGGGGAGTAGGGACTACTTCTGGCATGGACTCTGGCACCCACATGTTGATCAATTCCTCCTGGTGGGGGAGCCTTGCCAGGTCACAGTGGAAAAGAATACAGGTAGTCCAGATGAGACCTTATCAGCTGTGGTCAGATGTTAGGGAAGGAGAGCTCCTCTTTCTGAAGACTAGGGGAGGGAGGAGGAGGGTATGAGGGAGAGATGCTGTGATTGAGAGAGGGCTACAAACAGAAGATAAAACGAACAAATTAAAAATTAAAAAGAAAACAAAATTCTCAAGGAATTAGTAAAATATATTTTGAAAAGCTGTAAAAGTAGACTGACAATTATCACATTCTAATTTAATAGACAAGTGACATCATTGTCTTTGAAAGGGCCTTCCAAGAGAGCAATAGCATTTCTTTGAATTATAGCTTTTTTATCCAATGTGTTTGACACGCACTTTAATCTAGGCAGTGCCTTAGGCAATACAGGAGACATGGAAAGTTGACCTTGTTTATTTATGAACATTCTCATGAGGGACTTGGTCCTGTTTTCACTGAAGTTTTATATAACACATTTGGGAAGGAAAACGCTAACAGATTTTTGACAAGTCTACTGAATAAATAATACCATTTTCAACTTCCTCACTGTTTCATCTTAAGGTCAGCAAGTATCTTAAATACATGTTAAACTTCAGAATACCTACACACTCAGATTCACTAATGGGCAAGTGATGGACCAGAGGCTGTTTAGATAGTTATCTGGAAAGTGTAGTCAGCCTTTTACCATAAGAGGTAGGGACCATAGTCATGTCTCACTTTTAGGATTGGGGGACAAGGCAGATAAAGTGTTCATATGTTGGACATTCTGTGTGACACACAGCCAGTGTCATGTGAACATATGAACATGTCCTTAGAAAAAGGAATTACCGAGAGCTGATAGACAGATGACCTGGGCCTGTGTACCTGAGAAGGCAGACTGACAGTTTCTTCTTTTAAAGAAAAAAAATCTATAGTTTGCCATTACCAAGTAGTGTCTGGAAACTATTTTTAATAATATATTTAAATAGGCATGACCATGTGTGAGCTGTTAATTCTACTTCAGATACTACAAATGAGAGATCAGCCTACATGGAGATGTAGAAACATTAATGAGAATGAAAAGAAATGAAACATGCCACAAGATAAGACCAATAAATTTCTGCAGTCCTATATTCTAAAGACAATCTGGTAAGTCTTAGAAAGAAAATGACTATATTAAAAACCGGCTCTAGTCCCTTGGTCACAAAATGATCTCTAGGACATGAGTAAAATCAGTGGTTTTGAGATAACCATTCTTTCCTGGTGTAGGCTTCTGGCTTAAGGTGAGCCTCTCTTTGGCATTGTCATGTTTGTCACTAGTCTGCATTGTGGTGCTTGCCCAGTCTCAATCTCTGGCATACACAGGCAAAACCTTGCTGGTGGAACATTTTCCTGGCTCTAGAAAATTTACTCTGTTTCATACTGACAATCATTAGTCCATGTGGTCCCTTAGAAATATAAATGACATTCATCAATACATTTCTCCAGTAAGCTAGCTTCAGTAATTCCCAGATATGTACCAAGAGTTATACTAGGTTCTAGAAGTCAGTGATGCCCAACATCTTCTGTTTTGAGGATTCATATTTTTAACCCAGATGAAGTGAGGTACTGAAAATTACTAAAGCAAAAGTTATTAGTGTGAATTATGTATATAAATATAGGGAATGCAATAGAAATTATTGTCTCTTGTGTAGACTCTCATGAACATTAGCCCAAAGAGTGTGACTCCTAGACTTAATCTCATATTTTTGGAATTTGGAATAACCTGAGGTGAGTAGAATAGCAAGGTCTTTGACAGAGATAATTGGTGTGAACTTCCAAGATGAAGGATGTGCTCTGTGTAGACTGATGCTGTTGCTGCAGCAGATTAATCCCAGTGCAGACAAGGTCAGTATCACAAAAGGACACAGACATGGATCGAGAGCATAGACTCAGTTGCAGTGTCAGACTTGCTCGCAAGAAAGGTGTTAGCTTGATGCTCAGTTTCAAGGTAAGGAAGAACACCAGTATGGGCAAGACCTGTGACAAAAACCACAGGCACACTAATGACTCTGCCAAGAGTCATTAAAGAAATAGCAGGCTGGTTTTCCTCTATGTACATTCATGAAAGTATGAGGAAGGGAGCTCAGAAGTGCAGTAAAAGATGGTAGCTATTGAACTGAGAGAGGAATAAGTCTCAAGAAAGACAACACAACTGTCTAAAAGTAAGAGAAGTATGGGAGAATGGGGAAATAGAAAGACCCAGAGGGTCCTAGAAACCTACAAGAAGAACATCATGACGGGCAGATCTGGACCCAAGGGGATCTGCTAAAAATACTGCACCAGATAAGGACAATAAATGTAGTAAACATTGAACCCCTGTCCACATCTAGCCAATAGACAGGACATTCTCCACAGTTGTGTGGAATGTGGGGACTGACTCTGACATGAACTCTGGTGCCCCATATTTGACCACTTCCCCTTGGTGGGGAGGCTTGGTAGCACTCAGAGAAAGAATAGGAAGGCTACCAGGATGAGACTTGATAGGATGTGACAATATCATAGGGGAGGAGGTAACCTTCTGTCACAGACCTAGGGCAGAAAATAGGATATAAGAGGGAGGGAGGGAGGATTGGGAAGAGACAAGCAAGGGGATAACAATTGAGATGTAATCTGAATAAATTAATAAAAAAGAATAGATGTGAAAAATAAGGTGAATAAATAATAAAAAACAGAAAACAGAGCAGGTAGAGACGCAGATTCATGGAGAACAAAGGATGAGTGAGGTTTCAGAGAAAATGGCTATTTTCAAAATTGTGAATTCGCTGAGTGGTTAGAAAGTGAAATATCTTTATACACAACAGGATATTTGTGTGTATAAAAACATTTGTGTGTGTATAGCAGACACAACATGAATTTCTTATATCTCAAATTAGGACATCAAACTTGGGGCTGGAGTGATGGTTTAGGAGTTAAGAGTAGGAAATACTCATGCATGGGACCTGCGTTTGGTTCCAAGTACCTATGCCAGGCAGCTCACAGCTGCCTATAACCACTCCTCCAAGTGTCACAGCATGGTCTTCTGTCCTCCTGACCATTGCCCTTGCAGGCAAAGAAGCTATATACACATATACACATATGGATATACACATATACAAATAATAAAAAAATAAATTCTGTAAATAACAGTCATCTTACTGAGTGTCACATTCGGAACCATTATTAGATCTTATTTTCTGTGTATTCAAATTATACAGGTATTGTGATTCTGAGCACAGTTTATTATAAACATATATTTACACCAAAATTATTTAACTGATTAAAAACTAACCTCTGAAATTATAACACATTTCAGATCAGCTTTATTAATCATATATTTTTATGAGTAAAATGGTGTGAAATTCAAGTTAAAAGGTTAAATATTTGTAGGAAAGAGTAAATGTATTCAAGTGTGTTGCTTTATCAAAAAAAGCATTATTCTGCTAAACAAATTTAAAACCATGAGAACTCTATAAGAGTCAATATTAGCATCATCTATGCAACTTCTTAAAGAAGAACTCAGCTGTGAAAAGATGGGAAACCCTTGCTGAATGTGAAAGTTCATCTAGCAAAGAGTAAGGACAATAGATCACCAAGATCAGCCTGTAGGTCAAGATCTCCTGTGTTTTCTCTACACTCCAAATATTCATACTGAAGTCTTGATGATTTTAAGTCTATTACTGAAAAATACTACAGAACAGGAGAAATGCAGCTGGGTTATGTGCCTGTACACATAACATGATTCCTATCTTATAGCTTCCATAGCATCAGAAATTCCATAAAGGTCAAAACCTAAAGCAAAAGTAATCTTGTGATTTTTTTCCTAAAAAAAATGTATTATTAACCAACTTTATGAGAAAGTTTATAATGAATTCACAGGATAAAGACACATCTATACATACATATTTGTAATTGAGCAATTGACGATGAACTTGAGACCAAGGTGTAATGGAAGCATGCTTTCAAATTCCAACAAATCTTAATCAATAATTCTGACCAAAATGATACATGCCTTCCAATGCTCTGAATTATTTCTTTTATATTTTTCTTAAGATGATAATGTAATTATATCTCTTCTTCATTACCTTTTCTCCCTCTTAATCCTTCACATACTCCTGCTAGCTCTCTTTTAAACTTTTGATTAATTTCTGTTATACATATATGTGTATATATATATATACATTCCTAAATACATAAATATAACCAGCTCAATCTGTATTGTGTTACACATATTTTTTAGCACTTACCATTTTTTATTTGATACCCAGATGTTGTGTTACTCCCTTAGGAAGACATTTATTTCTCCTCTCACCATTCCTAGCTGCCTATAGTTCTTTCTGTAGGGGTAAGGCTTCCCGTACTTTCCTGAAAAAGCATCCTGCCTGATCCTACTAGAGTGACTAGTAGCAACCAGCCTTCCTGGATCCTCTGGGCAGACAAATGATGTCATGCACTGGAAGATATGATATTCCAAACTTCCTGACTAGCATAAATGATGGAGAGCCTGTGGAATAACTCATTCTTTTTTCTCTGGACCTCTGATGTCATCTTTAACAATTATTTTTTATCTTCAATTTTCTGTTTCATTGTCTTTGCCTCTGTTATTCGCTCTCTGTGTAGTATTCACTCATACATTAAATCCTTATGTTCCTATCACAGGCTTCTTATCCATGATCATAATTTCAAAGTATTGTTGGAATTTCCATTGCTGTCTGTCTCTAGAGTACATCTATTGACTCTTGTAGAGTATAAGTCATTTCAGAAATACTAACTCTGGTAATTATAGTGCATTTCTGACTACACATGACATACAAATTTGCACACTTCCATCCATAGCTTCTTATGGAAGATAGCAATGTCATTGGATGACTATTGTGTAAACATATTCTCTTATGCATAGAAAATTAAGCATTCTTACTCCATTTAGGTAAATGGAGATATTCTTTCCTATTTAAATACTAAAGTGATGCCAGTGTCACAAAATGGCACTGATAAGTGGAATATAAGACCTGTGCTACAGCTTCTTTATCAAGCATTTGTAAGTAACAAGTAACTTACATGAATCTTCTTGGACAATTTTGCATTGCAGTAGTGTGTGAGGGATTGGAAGCTTAATGAACACATGTGCATCTTCTATCTACTTAGTAATTTTAGTCCAAAGATCAAATGATAAATTATAAATGCTGAGCACTGATGCCTTCTTTCCAGATTGCATTAAAATGCTGTGCAGTACGGGAAAATGTAATGTAGTGCTCTACTTGCAAATTTTACTTAATCTTCTCAAAAGTCACTACTACCACAAAGCATATTTACCTGCCATTTTAACACACTGGAAATAGAATTGTGAAGCAATACATGTATAAAATAATAATACTATATAAAACAGCATTCCTTGTTGCCATTTGTATTTTTTAACTGGAAAAATGGACATTTATAAGTGCAAAACAAGCCGGGCGGTGGTGGTGCACGCTTTTAATCCCAGCACTTGGGAGGCAGAGGCAGGCGGATCGCTGTGAGTTCGAGGCCAGCCTGGTCTACAATGTGAGTCTAGGACAGCCAAGGCTACACAGAGAGACCCTGTCTCGAAAAAAACAAACAAAAAAAAGTGCAAAACAAACAGAATCAGATTCAGACATAAATTGTCATGGTTTTATTCTTATATTCTTATATCCAGCTTCTATATTTCCCCAAGTTGTTCATTTCTTTTCAATATATATATATATTCAATATATATATATATATCAATTTCAAAATATATCGCTAAATACTCAAGTGAATATTTGGGGCAAGTACCATGAACAAATCTAAAAATAAGTTATTGTTAACATAATGAAAATTACACAGGTATGTTTGTGTTATTCTTTTTTTTTCACAAATAAAATGTAAATTTAATGAAAGTATAAAGTTAATGACCTATAAAGAAGGATGTAAACATTTATTTAACAGTAAAATATCCCAAAATGCTGTATAAACACAGTTATGGGCTACTGGGCTGAAGATGCCCTCTACAGCCAGATGAAAAGTATACCCAAACCTTGTTGATAAAAATACTGAGCCAAAGCAGCTATGCATCTGTTTGATTATAGTCTTGTGGACTGTAAATAAACTGTTGCCAGGTCTGAGTTTGTGTTATTCTTAATCAATGAAATTTGGTGGCTGTAATTCCATAGAAATAGTTAAATAGAGTAACTAAAGGGTTTGTTGTTATTGTGTTGTTGTTGTTAGTAGCAAGCTATGTAATTAGCCGATGTGAACCAGCCTTAATACCCACTCTGCAAAGAAAATGAATGATTATCTTTTGCTCTCTCATCTGGGGATGCCTTCTCACTTTCAGCAGAATTATGAGTGGACATTCACATTTTATAGCAGCAAACCAATCGTTTGCTGCTTTACATATTATGTCCTAATGTTTTATGTATCTCATTTTTAGGACAAAAGTTACTGAAACATCAGCTTGTCTGTGAAATACATTCAAGGTCAGAACACAAAACCATACATTTTATAGATGCTTCCTTACAAGGTTCTAGAACCGTTCTTTCCCCTCCAACTGTATGTTTTCTATTTTTTTCTTGCTGGGATTACTCCTTTCCGTTATAGATCTGCATAAGATTGACCACTAATAACCACATGACAGTTAAGCCAATTCTAGGCTCTCTTGAAATTACCTATGCCAATACTATTATTTCAAATCTCTTCAATTTAACCGCAGGCCAATAATTTTGGACAAGAAAAGAAAGCAACCACATTCTTTACTAAAATATCACAGCACTCACAAGATTGGTTTCTAGGTCATTTACTAATATCCTTTTCCTCTGAAACCTTGTGAGCCTGGCCTTCATAGCCTACACTTTTTTCAGTACCACTGTACTGTTTTCCACACTGCTACTGGTATTGCCCATTAAGCTCCAATGCAAGTGTTCAAGTGTTTTTTAAATTCAAAGTCCCCAAATCCATATTCCTCAAACAAGCATCATGGTCAGTCCTGTGATTAAGAATACCTTAGTCCCTGGAATCAACTTCTGTCATACACAGGGTTCTATTGTTGTGAACAGACATCATGACCATGGAAACTACTATAAAAGCAAGCATTTAATTGGGGCTTGCTGATAGTTTCAGGGGATTAGGCCATTATCATGGTAGGGAGCATGACAACATGCAGGAATACAGGGTCTTGGAGAAGTGGCAGAGAATTCTACATCCAACTGCATGGGCAACAGGGAGCAGGAAGAGAAGAGCCATAGGCTTTCCTTGGGTTTTTGAAACCTCAAAGCCCATTCCTAGTGGGCCATCTCCTCCAACAAGACCACCCCTCTTAATTTCTCTCAAATAGTGCCACTCCCTGATGACTAAGAATTAAAAAATATAAGCCTATGTGGGCCATTACTATGGGAGTATAAATAATGACCAATAATGTTTTCATCTCAGTTAGTTTGGTTTTCTTGATCACAGACGCTCTATTTTTTTAAAATTTTTTATTAATTTATTCTTGTTATAGCTCAATGGTTATCCCATCCCTTGTATCCTCCCATTCTTCCCTCCCTCTCATTTTCCCCTTACTCCCCTCCCCTATGACTGTTCCTGAGGGGGATTTCCTCCCACTGTATATGCTCATAGGGTATCAATTCTCTTCTTGGTAACCTGCTATCCTTCCTCTGAGTGCCACCAGGTCTCCCCCTCCAGGGGACATGGTCAAATATGAGGCACCAGAGTACATGTGAAACTCATATCCCACTCTCCACTCAACTGTGGAGAATGTTCTGTCCAGGAAACTGGGACAGAGGGGAGGACATCCTAATGGGACTCTAGATGAGAGAAGCATGGGAGAATAGCAAAGTAGAAGGATCCAGATGGTCCTAGAAACCTACAAGTAGAACATTATGATAGACAGATGTGGGCCCAGGGGTCCCGCTCAAACTAAGGCACCAGCCAAGGACAATACAAGCAGTAAACTTTAAACCCCTACCCAGATCTAGCCAATGGATGCTCTATTTTTTAAGATCTCAGAACAGTTGTTGTTCCACAGAGCAGGAGTTCTGAATAATAGAGGCTACTTTAACATACATGTAGTGTATAATCAGGGGATCTTTGCCTGTATTTAAGTGTCCTCCTCACCAGAAAGTCTTTCTGTGAAGATTGAGTCTCCACTTTAATTGAAACAGAGTAACATAATATCTTTCATCTTTATCCTCTGTCACATACATACATTTCCCTGATATTAGCCTATCACCTTTCCATAGTGAAATAACATTATCCATGTGCATGAAAAGCACAGCTATAACTAAGGTCAGGCCTTTGCAAGCCCCAGTGGAAGAAGACGGAGAAAGCTTGAATGCACTATCTTGGAAAATTACAGTATATATACATGCTTATTGTCTAATGAATGAGATTATACTCTGAAAATTAATATTCTCTATCATTTGTAGCAGGCTATTTTGTCTGTTGAGAAAGCTCACTTTGCAATGCATGTCAAGCTGAGTTTGACCTCTGGAACTCGTAGGAGAGAAGGGGAAAATCAACACCTTAATTGTCGTCTGTCCTCATCATATGTGCTGGGTTTCAATCATGGGGACATATTGACTGTGGGATGTGTCTGCGAACATATACTCAAAGACATATTGACACACACAAAATAAGACAATGCAAAAAAAATGGCTATTTTACACCAAAACAATCTTTACACTGTCAGTATAAGTTGAATAATTATAAGGATTTTTAATTAGCTATTATTCTTCAACTTTTAAATAAATCTAGTGTCCTTGCTATTATTTAGACAGTACTGTAGTATGAAAGGCTTTATGTATATCCATCTAGGCTGATACACATGTAAATTACAGTGGTGTCACTGTTATATGAAAAGAAGTGAAAATTTTAATTTGTCTGGTGTTTTTCATGGTTTTACACACATTTGGATTTATGACACCCCTATGACTATGATATCATCATGATTCTTTCCTTGGTCTTAGCCAAAATCAAATGTTTCACACTTGAAACATTTCCTAATCTGATATTCTTGTTCTATTTGTGGACATTTCTTTAATGATGATTGAAAAGAAACACTTTGCTTGTATGTGCCTATCATTGAACTCTCTCTTATGATGAACAAAATAATTCCTTAGGAAATAGTCTGTATCAACAGTTCTATGCTTATTTTTCATTCTATTTTATGTATTTTAAGTTATATTTAACTATTAATTTGTTTGTATATGCATGCATGTAGGTGCTTATGCCACAGAACATATGTGGAGATTAGAGAATAGATTATGGGATGTGGTTCTTCAGCTCCATCATGTGGGTCCTGAGGTTTGAACTCAGGTCATCAGGCTTGGCAGGAAGCACCTTTACCCACTGAGCCATCTCCCCAACTCTATTAATTTTTTAAAAATAAAGACCAATGTATTGTTAATATAATTAACATGGAAAATATAAGAAGAGTGATAACTGAATAAAGACTGAGGATGTGAGGGAAATGTTGGGATTAGATAAAGTATGATAAAGAAGAGAGTCATCTATTAGAATTTGTAATAGATGGAAGGAAGAGAAAGATGTTCCAAAGTCTACAATGTTTCCTCTCAATTACTTAATCAACAACATATAAGTACTACATCTTTTCTCTGGTATTTTTTATTATCCCCCTTCTCAGCTACATTTTCTTTTCTGTTACACGCAATTGTATTAATTCAGACCAATATTTCTGTAAGATATCTGCATTAACCTTTCAAATCCTCCTCTGCAAAGCATCAGATACAGCTCTACCAACTATGGCATCAGCCTCAATGGTCTGCATAGTGTCAGTTAAAGGGAAATCAGCCCCTTCTCATGACGCTTGGTGAATCCTTTGAGTTCATATTTCCTCGGGTTTATTTGCTGGGGAGCAACTCCTTGCCTCTCTCCAACATCCAATATTGCCCTTGATAATAATGGAATAGTTGATATGTTTATAATTCTCACACCATTGGGTCTTTGTTCACTGGATTCCATAGAAAAGTTTTCATTAGATTTTTTTTATGAAGAAAACAAAACGCACTTCTTTGACCTTGAGGTCAGACATGACTTTCCTTATGATGGCTTTCTATTATCCTGGCTCTGATCTGATCTCTGGTTGTCATCTCATCTTCACCAGACCTGGAAATTATTAGTATTTTGGATAGCTTCCTATCAAATGGAAGCTGCGGTCCTACGTTTCCACTGTTAAACTTAGTATGAATTCCTTTACAGTGATGACTGTGGACACATGTATTACTTCCCATCTGCAGAAACAGAACCTTAGAGGATTCATGCTCAGGTAACTATAAGGAAAAGTAGTGGGTAGATAGATAAAGTGATGGATGAAGCTGTAAAAAAATCCCTGAGAGAACTGAATTGAGCCTGGTCCATGGGGAGCCTTTGCGAGTTACAAATTCCCCAGAACAGTTCTATCCCAGGCAGTAGACTCTTAGATCTCAGACTATTGAACTTATTCGATGCAAACCTCAGGAAAATATAAACACTCACACTTCCATCCTGTTTGAAGAAAGGGCCAAGTAATGGCCATGGTTGAATCACAAATTATCCAAAGAAAAAATTTTCAAGCAGGCACCAAATAAAATTTGAATTCCTGCATGGATACAAAATAAATAATGAAACTCAGGTTTGTATAGAAATCAACAGTGAGATATTGAAGGCTTTTAATGATGACAGTATTACCCACAAAGTGATAATATTAAGATTGATTAATGAAAGTAAATTCATCTCAAAGGGAGAACATTATATAAGAGATTTTTTTTTTCTGAATCGTTGAAGGTAGATTTTAGCATGGATGCAATAGCAATGCAAGATAATTAGAACTTTAAATTAATATTGCAAACAAAGCTTTAATCATTTTCATTGCTAACTGTGTATGTGACCCAGAGAAAAGTAAACAAAGATTTCTCAACACATAAAATATCCTTCTCAGTTAGTATTATGTTACTTGTATGTGTCTGTTTCAGTCCTGACCACGTGGTATTAGATATCAATTTGTGTGTTGTCTTCAAGGGAAGACGATTTCTCCCACTCTCAATTTTCCTTAGTCATCAGTACTTTTTTTTTTTTTTATAGTTGAGGCTTTTTGAGCTTTCTACCCTTCTATATTAGCATGTCATTAGCAAATTTTAAAAGGATAAATTTGAAAGAAAGGAAGAGGTACATGGAGAAGGGATTCAAGATCTGAAAGGCAAGGGTGGGAGGAGATGTAATCATATTATAACCTTAAAAATAAAAGCATTTTAAAAAGAAAGGGTTTCCACATACACTGAGCATGTGTATGCTCACTGTTTTTCTATGGGAACATGGAAAGTTATCCTGACTGGCAATGCAGCAAAGAATGCTTCTAGCATCTTGGTTGGATTCACTGAAAATCCTGTGAGTCTGTGCTTTCTTTCATCAACAGATGATGGGCTGATACTATGAGGACAGTTTTCCCAAGTCTCCCTTGTGTCTTAGTTCCAATATCATTTCCTTAGGGAACGCCAGCCAAATGGAGAGTCACTTCCTTCTTTCACCCCTTTCCTAAAGGGCATTCAATTTTCAAATATCCTCAGCTTGTAATTTTCAGTTCAGTTGTTTAAATAATTTCTGCATCTCAGGTGGACTAACTCTGGTCAGGGGTTTAACTTCTACCACAGAACCTTTACAAAACTGGCTCATAAGCACTTATTAAGTTAATGACTAACTTAGCACATAGATGAATTGAATTTAAACTTTGAATGAATACACAGACAGTAAGATCTGAGAGTAGTTGCTCCTCGAAGTTAGGTGTCAGAGAAAGTGATCTGGGAGTCAGGCACACACAGACACCCACAGAGCTGAGTGTGGGTTTAATGAGTGAGGAATTATTTTTTTTAAAAAAGTCACTCAAGCCAAACATTTCTCAAGAGAAACACATTTGTCCTACAAGTAAATATGTGTGCTAGAATGTGTTCAAAATCAATAATCCTTGATGAATAGCCAATCAAAAGCACCAAGAGGTATCAACTACACCCATTAGTATTACTACCAGCAAGAAAGCAAAGACATAAGTACTGCACAGGGTGCAGGAAAAAAGAATTCTTGTGCATTCCTGATGCACCACTGATTTGATATAAGCATTACAGAAAACAATGTGAAGCTGCTATTTCTCCTTTCTGGAGCCTTAGGCTATGCAATAATATTCTCACTACCAGGTACTGTCCATCTGCCAACAAATATTAATCAGGAAGACCCCAGGGGTCTGCAAAACATTTCATATCATTTCCATTGCTCTTGGTTGTTCCCCAAAGCTAGATATTAAGACTCTTGGTTTAAAGCAATGGCATGCTTGAGTTGTAAGTCATGGGGAAATCATTCTAGAAGTGGCCATAGAGTTCCTCCCAGTGTGCTGGCTTTCTGGAGATTGATGGTATTATGCATGGTGCTAAGAAAGAAACATAACTGGTAGTCTTACTCAGATGTGCATCCCACAATCTGGGAGAACACCTAGCACAGCAGGGCAAAGCCACCAGTGCCATTGTGGCATAGCTGTAACACGTTTTCTCATTGGTCACAAGGCCTTCTCAACAAAAGGGAATTCTTGCCTGATACTATAAATCTGGACAAAAGCCCACTGCTGAGGGGGTCATAGATCCTTGAGACTAAACTTCTACTGTAGTTTTGTTAAATGTGTTGTCAAACTGTCTTATAAATGTTTTTATCTATATTCCTAGATTCATGCTGCTCTCTAGTTTTCATCAACACAGCTTTTTAAAAAAGTAGGCATCGGGTAATACAGAGACATCGGATCAAATAGCATAGAAAACTATGGGCTGTTGATCCTTACACTGAGTCAACTACATAACTCATTCTAAAACTCAGAGAACAGTAGAGAAGGGGAGGTTAAAAGAACACGAGAGCCAAATGCTGGGGAAGAGTGAGGAAAAATGTGACTTTCTTGGCATGACTTCCACTTACATCCACAGACTCATAGCTCCTGTGGTTATCTCCCCAAGAACTGTAAGAAAGCTGGCCTTCACTGTCTCCTCAATATGAGAGAGGGGATGATAAGGCCCATTCCCCATAGAGGGACTATAGAAAGTTACTGGGTGCCTAGGAAGGGGCTGCATTTTCTTCAATGATGTAGTCACTGATAAGTTGTGCCCTTCTCTCTCTCTCTCTCTCTCTCTCTCTCTCTCTCTCTCTCTCTCTCTCT
>OU015748.1:7625170-7649100 GCA_907169655.1 Acomys percivali
AAAAAAAATGCATATTTAGAAGTTTTTTATGGGTAATATATTTTTTATTTATGTTATTTCTAATCCTCTGCTTCAGTCTTGGATTCTGGCAGCTGCCCTGCAGTTACAGCAGATTAGAACGAGTCTGGTACGGCTCCAACACAAGCTTCAACGACCTAGGCAATACTTCGTTTGCGCTTCCTTCACTCGTTTTCTGTTTCATCTTTCCTTCTGAACATTTGTCTTCTCAGTTGTTTTGCTCTATTTTGCTAATATCTCTGCTTATAATTAGAAGCATCAGAGTTTACAAAAACCACAACCTCAGACTATAGAAGCCATCTGTGGAAACAAGCCTAGTCAGTCACTTTAACTACATGAGACACTGATGTCAATATTCTAAGGGACTGACTTGGTACAGAACTGCGGCAAATGGCTTTTGTGATAGTGGTAGGAAAGCAGACAACTGCATGCTGAGACCAGCAATAAGACAACAGTGCATTTTCTCAATGTTGAACATAAGGAGACAGAAAATTAAAATACTTTTGTATATGTATTTATATATGACATGGTTCGCCATGAAGAAACTTTTAAAGAAATGATGAAAAATATAGTTCCTGGAATTGATAAGTGAGCATTGCCATGCTGACAGAGTACAAGGTTAGAATACTCCATCACGGCTCCCAGCCCTGCAAGACTGCAGGAACACTTGAATGCCTTATATAGATAGAGAAGTAATCGAATATAACCTGATAGTTTAAATTAAAACAAGATCACTTTAATGCCTAATACAATGTAAATACCACATGAAGAGTTGTTATAGTGTAGTGAGGGTAAAAAACAAGAGTCAGTCTGAACATCATCTCTAAGGATGGAGAATTTTAAATAATTATAGTGTTTTAACAATCCTTTGAGAATTTCATGAACACATAAAATCAGTAGGATGTGCGAAAGTATAATCAAAAGATATATTTTTTTTGAAAAAGTATACCTTTGCTAGGATTGGGTTTCATCATAACTATAAACCTACTGATAATAAAGATTTCCAATTCCACAAATAGCTTTTAAGTTCAAAAGGTTTAAAATACAATATGACCCCAAAAAAAAACCCACCTTTTATGTTAACACTAGAATGCTGAAAATGTGCATATGTCATAAATATTTTATTTTTATTATTATAATTTATACACATTACATCCAGATTTAATCCCCTTGTTTTTATCTTCCTGTTCCCCTCCCTCTTTTGCCCTATTCCCCTCCCCTAGATCTCTAACAGATGTAGTCCCCTTCCCCCACCATCCGACCACAGCCTATCAGGTCTCATCCGGATAGCCCACATCTCCTTCCTCTGTGTTCTCAAAGAGCCTCTTTGCCAAGGGGCAGTGACCAAGCCAGGGGAACCAGAATTCCTGTCAGAGGCAGTTCCTGATTGCCCTCCCCCTTCCTCATGTGGAAAATGAGCTATCCATCTGCTACATCTGACACTACCAAATAACACAATTAAAACTCAGAGGAAGGCTAGCAGGCTACCTAGAAGAGACATGATACCCTATGAGCATATACAGGGGGAAGAGGTCCCCCTCAGTCACAGTCATAGGGGAAGGAAGTAAGGGGAAAATGGGAGGGAGGGAGGGCTGGAAGGATACAAGGGGTGGGGTAACCACTGAGATGTAATATGAATAAATTAATAAAATATATTAAAAATAAAAAAACATGGGCTGCAGAGCTAAACAGAGAATTCTCAACAGAGGAATAGCAAATGACTGAGAAACATTTAAAGAAATATTCAATGTTCTCGGTCATCAGGGAAATGCAAATCAAAACGGCACTGAGATTCCATCTTACACCTATCAGAATGGCTAAGATCAAAAACTCAAGTGACTCCTCCATTGCTAGTGAGAGTGCAAACTTGTACAACTACTTTGGAAATCAATCTGGCTCTTTCTCAGAAAATTGGGAATAATCCTACCTCAAGACCCAGCTATACCACTCCTGGGCATACATCCAAAAGATGTTCTACTACACAACAAGGACATATGCTCAACTATGTTCACAGAAGCCTTATTCATAATAGACAGGATCTGGAAACAACCTAGATGCCTCTTAAATGAAGAACGGACAAACAAAACTGTGGTAATTTACACAATGGAATACTGCTCAGCTATTAAAAACAAAGAAATCTTGAAATTGTAGCCAAATAGACGGAACTAGAAATGACCATTCTGAGTGAGATAACCCAGACCCAGAAAGACACATATGGTATATACTCACTTATAAGTGGATATTGGCCTAACATAGATGTCCTCTGAGAATCTCCACTCAGTAGGGGATTGAGACATATGCTGGGAACAGCTTCTGTGCTCCAGGTGGGAGTGGTATGGAAGAATGGGGGAGGGAGGGTGATAGAAGCATCCAGAAGTAACACAAGAAAACCATCAAGGCTGGGGATCTGGACACAGGGAGGTCTGCACAAATCTTATAAAGAACTTACACATGGAACACCACTCTGAGAGATTTCAAAATAAATCTTAATAGAAAAACATCACACATTTCAGAGTTTGAGCAAACTTATATTGTTAAAATGTCAAATTTGTCAATTCAAAATAATGCTTGATACCCTATGAGGTATCAAGATATACAGGGGGCGGAAGTCCCCCTCAGTCACAGTCATAGGGAAGGGGAATAAGGGGAAAATGGGAGGGAGGGGAAGAATGGGAGGATGCAAGGGATGGGATAACAATTTAGATGTAATATGAATAAATTAATAAAATATATTAAAAAACAAAATAATGCTAATAATATTTTATTTAGTGTGATGTTATATGTATTAAAATTATTATAAAATTTATTAATGGTGGCAAAAATCTGTCCGTTACCTGAACCAAGAGGAATAAAAGTCCAAAATGGTGCAATGTCAAGTGAGAGGACCAGGGATGACAAAGAAAATAGAAGCAAGAGCTGGGAGGAGTTTTGTACAGATGATGGCTTATGTCAAGCAAACTTAACAAGAGGTACAGCAGCCTCTTAGTAAGGGGGAAATAGCTATATTCAGGAGACAACTAAATTAGATGCTGTTGGAAAAGAGAACACTCAGACACAGCTACCGTGGGACTGATAATCACAGCACAGTGGGAAGAGGTGGGTCACCAGAAGCTGTCACTCACACTCCTTGAGGACACTGGCTCCATGCCCATACTGGCCTTGCCAAGTCCGCTCCTGGACAAAGAAACAGAACTAAGGTTTCTTTTACCCTTTTATCAGGGCCTCTGAGAAAGTCTTTGGTTGTTTTGGCTTGCCGCTTGGCTAGCCAAGATAATTATGAAAACTAAAGTTGGAATACTGATGCTTTTAACCTTCACCTCACTGAGGAGGACCTGGCTTAAAGACTGAGTGTAAACCCTCAGTTAAAATCACGGTGTGCCTCAGTCAGTGAAAGGCAATACAGAACCTAGAAGAGACCCACACAGAACCAAGGCCACTGAAGAAGAATTGTCTTTTCAGTAAACAGATTGAACCAAAACAACAATAACAGCAGCCGCAGCAGCAGCAGCAGCAACAACAACAACAACAACAACAACACACACACACACACACACACACACACACACACACACACACACGGAAAGGAAGAAAAAAGAAGCAGAAAGTATGCATGTCATAAAATATCTGGAGGGTAGATTAGAGATAAAAATATATTGCAAAACTCTAAATCTTTTACATAAAACACATGAGAAGCTTTATCAACCATGTGATCCTGTTGATACTAACCGTGATAAACACTATTGATGATGATTTAACATCCCTTAAATGAAATGCTGTACAAGTGTTTTGAATATCTCATGTTAAAAGAATTAGAATATTTAAAGATACACAATGAGTCTTGGTAATGAGACTCTAGTTTGAAAACTGATATATATTTAGTATATATCCTACATAGATTGTTTGAAAGTAAGTTTATACAATATTCTTGGTACACTTCTGGTTTGCCTGCCATGTTTTGTTGAGATAAAGAATTTTTCACTTTTGTACCTCACAACCAGGGTGCTTTAGTATAACCTGTATGTCTGATTTCTGTGTGGTCTTTTTTTCCTAAGCCCATAACTATAATACAAGCACACACACACAAAAAAATCATGAAAATGCTAACTCATGGCTAGTCTACAACACACCTAACTCGTATCCTTGAGAACTATCAAGATTATCTCATCACAAAGATCTGGAAAACTCTGAATACAATAGGAGCCTAGTAAACATTGAAACTGAATTTAATATATTATCCTTGGCCAATCCTGGAACAATAAGAGGATGCTATAGAAAAAACTAACAAAAAATGAATAAAGTACACACTTACAATATTAATATGTTGATAGCAACTGATTGTGACAAATGTACCAAAGTAATTAATGGTATTAATAATGCAATTCATTGAGAGACATATGAGTCCATACTATAATCACATTTTTTCATGTAAATAATATGCTTTTCTACAGTTTGAAGTTTTGTAAAGGAATAAATAAAGCATTTGATGTTAGAAGTAGTGGCATCAGACAGCTGATGTAATATGGAATCATTAACAGCACAATGAGACACAAGCACTGACAGGAACAAAGAACAAACGTACATTATAGGAAAACATCAACTCTTGGAAAATGCAGTTTTGTGACAAAATGTGTAGAGACACCTGCACATGCCTATATATTAGGAAGGCTGAAAACTGGAGTGTTTACAGATAAAAGTGAAATGGGAAGTTGTACTAAGGAGGGTGAATTTGGGCATAGGCTTCTACTTTTTAATGAGCATGTGTGTAAGTTTTTGTAAGTGTTTCATGGTTGATAGTAAGAAGCCTTATGTTATGTATTCTAACCTCTTTTGGTTAGACCCCTCTTGATCAGTTATTCCTTCTTCCTTGTCAGCATTAAGCTTTTGCATCAAAGCTGATTCTTGCTCTGCACATAAACATTGTTTCTTCTGGATTAAAAGAGAAAATAAGAAAACAAAACAAAGTACATATCCTACCTTAGGCCTGGTACTTTGTATCTTTGTTTCTTTGGCGGCAGAATTTCTTGAGAGTGGTGCCTGTCCTCATTATACCTATTGTATCTGTTACTTTCAGTTTGCTGTAGGTAGTTTTAGATATTTTATGCTCCTTTCCATCTAAAGTGGGTCAACTTTCCTGGCAGAAGTCTTGTGGCAGGAATATGCAGAGCCATCAACTGTCTATCCCTCTTCTTCTAAGGACAGGCTTTAGAGCCCTCCTCCCTTGTCCGCCCTGTGATTTTGGTTGGCATTCTCTAGTTCAGGTACTGTGCGTGTAAGTACAGCTGCTGCGACTTAATGTGCACCACAGTCACTTGATGTCCAGATGTCAGCTTTCATAGCCTCCTCCCTACCCACCAGCTCTTACATGCTTTCCTAACTTTGAATGGTGGAAGGTTACTCCAGATGACCCCTCCACTTCAGAGTACTCAGTGTTACTTATACATACCTGGCACTCTGACCAGTTAAGTCTCTGTATTAGTCACTATCCACTATACAAAGATGTTTCTCTGAACAAAGTTGATAGTAGCAAAGATGTATGGGCAAAAACTAAAATTTTTAGGATGCAATTTAACAACATGGCCCTTTCAACAAAGCAATAGTAGGTTCTAGGGCTTGTGATCATCCCAGTTTTCTACGTTTGATCAGGTTTATCATACTGGCATGCAATCTTTCCTTGGGACCAGACTATAAATTTCATTAGAAAATCGATGTTTAACTTGTACCCATCATGCCACTGTTGCTCTGTGGGCAGATCTTGCCAGGCAGGTTGGAAATGGAGCCTGCAGTTTCCAGAACTGGGTAAAAGCATTAATATCTCCTTTGCTATAATAGCATCCCAAGAAAAGAAATGTGGAATATAACAGATGATCCAAGCAGCTTTCATTTATTGGCCATCAATTTTAGAATACTAATTCTGGAAGTTAGGAGTTGGCTGGCACTCTGGATATCAATAAGAAGAAATGTGTATTTAGCCACTACATGAAATTATTTCTATTTACTAATTTTCACTCAGAAAAACCAGAATGGACAACTGCCCTAATATTGCTGTGTCCACTTATTTCAATTGCCATATGTCAAGAGTGTAATTTGTGTATACAACTCCTAAAGTAACAAACATTTAAACTCTCATATATAAAAAGAGAGACAAAGAAATAGGTTTATAGTACCAAGATTATTTATCTATCTACTTTGATGACATTAGCCAACTTGGAAATGAAACCAAAATATAGACATCAACTTAATTTTAACCCAATTAAAATAAATTTAATTAGAATAAAATTAAAATACCGAAAGTCATTAAAATACATTAATTAAATTTTTATTTGGTGGTAGATACAGTGGTGGCTCCTTGATAACTAAATCTTTACCAGGAGAAGGCATGACTCAGGCTGTCTCACATAAGCATATGAGAAGCCTAATGTATGTAAATATTCAGACTTCTCCTCGTGTTTTATATGTAAATGTAACTTTTATTCACTAGATGGAATTGTTGTCTCATGGGTTACTGCTGAATGAGCTCGCCCCTTTCTAGTTCTTTCTAGTTCTTTTTCATCTCTGGCTGGCTGGGTCAACTCAGCTGATTGGTTGGGACTCCCCTCCAATTGGGTCCATTTGACTTCTCCTTAGTTCTCACTGAATTTTCTGCTTGGAAAGCTGCCCTGGGACTTCACACACTGCACTGCACTGAACTGAAGTCCATTGAACTCAGTGCCAACTGACAGATCAACTCAACTCCACGGCACGGTACTTAACTGAACTCGGAACTAAGTTCGTCTGAACTGGGATTGCTTCTCTCTGTGTCCTGTTAAATCGTCTCCCTGTCCTGTGCTATTCCTGTGAGAGCTGGGTGTGTCCTATTCCATCAAATATTTCTCTGATTCCTCACTTTGTCTTTCTCTCAATCAGATGCCATTGTTTGGGGTTAAAGGTGTGTACTCAGGGGTGTATCCCAGCTAGATGCATTAAAGTTGGGTTGTGTGTCTGCATTCCAGCTGAATCACACAAACCTAAAAGGATGTGATCAGAGAAGACATGTTGCCAGATTAAAATTCCTCTATTTTACCATGTTACATTTGATCAATATGCAAACTAATGAGATTAATATATTCAGATACAGTAAAATATTTAATTCTTTATTAGAAAGACATGAGACTTCATATTTACTTCCTATGACTGAAATATATATCATCTCTTACAGATACACTAAAAGATACCCAGTCGGTGAATAAAAGCATACTATCATAAAATAATGTTCTACCATTTGTTTAAATTAAATTAGAATTGGCAAAGATGTTTTTGTGAAGTCAGTATTCATTTTCCTAAGTTTAAAATCATAGCCTGGTATTTGAAATTATCTGTAGAATGCTCACGTGATGTACTGTTGGCAGGCTTGGCTGCAAGCGTCTACCCATGAGCCCTCTCAGCAGCCCTCAGTGCTGATGCTGCATCTTTTATTTATCTTAATAGATTCAGAAACATATACCCAAAGTTCTGCATGATTGGTAATAAAGGTTTGGCAAACTGTAAAGACAAGGGACAATGTCAGCTCACAAAGCTAATAGTAAAACAAACAAACAGACAAACAAGCACCTTCTGCCTGTAAAAATGGCCAGAGAAGGAAGGAAGCCCTGTTCTTACTACTTCTGTTCTACAGTGAAGCTTAGGAAAGATACAGAGAGTATACAGCATGATGAACACATTCATAAATGTTATAGGCCTGCTATTTAGAAATCCCACAGAATACACAATGACTCTAATTCAAATGACATCTTCAGGGCCATGTTTAAATCAATGGATTTATCCAATACACTTACTCAGGGCAATCTTAGCAAGAATTTTTAGAAAGGCAGAAGCTGACATTAAAACTTACATGGAAATGCAAGGACCTGAGAATCCTGAAAATGGATGTTAAGAAGAATAAAGGTGAAGAGATTACACTGTTAGGTTTAAAGGGACTGGTCTGAAGATACAGGTTTATGATTGGTGTAGGATGACAGTGATGTGAGCAGAGGATATACCAGTGGAATGGTATGCGCACTCATAGCTCTGCATAGGAAATCAAGCAATGTTTTGTAACAGTTGCTGCACAATGTTGAAAGAAGAAAGTTTACATCAAAAGATGCTAGAACTGGATATCCAGGTGGAAACAAGTGTAAGCCTTGACCTAAACACACCAAATTCTAAAAATTCTAGAAAATTTTTCTAAAAATTTTGTAAGAAAATAGTTATGAAAACTAGGTTGGGCAGAGGCAAGAAGAACAAGAGTAGAAAGAAGCAATAAAAAATTAAAATGTATATTTAAGGATTTATTTATTTTGTTTCATGTTTGTGGTGTTTTTCCTGAATATATGTGACTACATCACATTTGTTTCTGGAGCCAGCAGTAAGCAAAAGAAAGTGTCTGATCTTCTAGAACTGGTGTTCTAGATAGTTGTGAGCCACTGTGCTTGGTGCTGGCATGGACCAGTGAGACATCTCACCAGAGCCCCCAAATGAAACTTTCTAAATTTAAGGACTTTTCATCTTAACAAATATTTTTTTTTAATTAAAAAGTAGAACATTCAATGAGAGAAAGTATTTATAATTGCACACCTGTCAAGGGACCTGTGAACAGACTAAATGAAGAATTTCCACAACCTAAGGAAATTAAAGTTTTCTAAAAATGTAAAATATTGGAAGAGAAACTTCATCAGAAAACAATGGAAATGATAAGATAATCAACATAATTAATCATTAAAGGAATGCAAATTAAACACATGTGGTATTTTTACTTATCTATTGGCAATGCAAAGTAAGATAAACATTAAAGTAAAGTAACTGCAATCTGAAGAAAGTCGTCCCCACAGTTTCTCTGATTAGAATGTAGATGCACAACAGCCTCCTGGGAAGACAGAATAAGGTTTTATCTCATGAACTCATTCAAGTACTTACTATCAGGTCCTGCAGTTCCACTATCAGAAATTCACTGGCATACATGAAAATGTGATCATATGCAATACGTACATTGGTATTTATAGTACCTTTACATTGGAAAGTGAAACTACCAGTAACATCCAGTACCTTGCAGGTCATGACTCTTTAAGACAATGAAATGAAATTATGAAATTATGGATGTGAAAGCAAGAACGCATCATGATAACCATGCTAAGGGAAATAAACCTACCCCAAAACCTACTTAATGTGTGTCCCATGTGTATGAAAGTCTGCAGAACACAAAATGACAAACAGTAGGTATTCCTAAGAATGAGGCCTTGTAGAGGGAGATGGAGTAGCAAGGGACATCAAAGATACTTCTGGTAAGGTGACAGTTTACATTCTGATTGTGGAAAGACCACGTGAAAACCAACTTGTTAAAATGCATTGAAATATGGAGGCAAATTCATCAGTGTCACTTAAACAAATTATTCTGTGTTGAGTGAATAAAAAGAAATCCCCGTTTGTGTACATTGGGGGACTCTTTTGGATTCTAATCAGCATATTCAAACCCACAATGCTCATGTTCTTGGTCTCAGAGTTGTCTTGTGTGCTCAACTCCCTGTAATGATTGGTGCATCAGTGAGTTTCAACCCTGTTCCTTTGTTGTGAATTTGAAGCCAAACAAAAATTTTATATTAATCCTTCATTTTAGCTATAATGTAGAGGATTTTCATTATTTCAATTAGGCATGCTACAAAAATAATTGTTCAATTTTATAGTGTATGAGTATTTTAATTATACAAAAATACATTCCAAAACATATTAATTCTCATAAAAAGATGGATAATATTCCATAAACAGCAAATAGAAAATGGATATGCATGCTCTTTCCATATAATTAAATACCCTAATTGAGGGAAATTACTGTTAAGTAATTTAAAAATTTGCTCAAACTTGTCTATAAATAGGACAATTGTGTAGGTAAGATTTAACAATTTTCCTTTTCAAATAACATATAACAATGTCATGTCATATAATAATGGTGTTTACAAGTCAAATTATATAAATAGGTTACCTTCTATAGCTGGGATGCACAGAAAATCAGAAAATGTACCATAATTTGTCCAGCTATTTCTGTTTGTACCACTTAGGTGCTTATCAAGTTGAAAACTTCCATTGCATATCAGGATAAACTATGTTTGCTATCTACCTCTAACCCTCTCATGAATGTGTAAACATAACTGAGTCCATCATTTTTTCAAATACATTTCCTGCTCTGTTCTGGCTGTGGTGGCAATATAAAAATGAAAACACACTCAGACAAAGGGAATCAAGCTCTATTTGAATGCTAGAAAATGTTGTCTTAAACCTTCTCAGAAATTGTTGTTGGAGGTAGAACCCAGGGCACCGTGTTAGCGCTGTATACTGCTGCTGAGTGTCTTCATTATCAGGGCTCACTCCATGTTTGCTTTTCTCAGTCTAATTCACTGGTTCTCACCTCTTCATGCTCAGACTATTTAATATAGTTCCTCATACTATGGTGACCTGTAACCACATAATTAATTAATTGCTATTCATAATCATAATTTTCCCATCGTTATGAATTATAGTGTAACTTTCCGATATGAAGGATATCACATATGTGGCCTCGCCCAATGACGTTGCAACACACATATTGAGCACCACTTGTCTAATTGTTTAGACAATGACAATGACAGAAATCATTTTGTTCATTTTTCTTTTAAATGTTTGAGAATTTTTCCCTTCTTATTTCTTGTTCATTACCATGTTGACATGTTCACAGATAAAAAGGGTTTGTTGGGTCTCCTAGGACTGGTGTTAGAGACCAGTTGGGAGCTGAAAATCCAAGCCTGGGACCTCTGGAAGACCAGTTTGTGCAATTAAGGACTAAGCCATCTCTCCAGCTCCATAGCAATGCATTTGTATTAATATTTATCAAAAACAAATTCGTAAGATACATTACTCAACTTTTGGAAAACGAGAAAGATTGGCTTACCTCCTCATTTTTATACTTGCAAGCACTCAAAACTGTGTGCTCGCGAGCTGCTAAAAAATACTAAACCCTAGTGCGTTCTGGACTCTAATGTCAGTTTAAGTCCTATGTTGCTGACTGCTCCCTGCTTCCTTTCTTCATCGATGTTCTTGGATCTCTAGTCTCTTCCTGCCAGTAAACAATAAGAACTCCATGCCAGTGCCCCTCCAGAGTGTGTATGTTCCTCCTAGCTCCACCATCTAACTACACACCCAACTACTGGAACCATATAAGAAAGAAGGCTACACTCTGCCTCAATTCACGGAGAAAGGCAGCTGAGCAGAGCCCACGATGAGTCACAGGGAAGGATAATTTCCTTTGAAAATTGAGTAAGCAACCTTAATGTGGAAAAAATGAAAACTAACAACTGTTTGGAGACACCTGCTAAACTGTTGGTCAACAGTCCATTCAGAAGCCACCAGCCACCTTGGGTTCCACAGCACGACCTCAGCAAATGGAAGTTAGAGTTGTGGACAAAAAAGCATGAAAAAATTAACAAAACCATTTCCTTATTTGCTATCCATAGTTACAAGCTTCCTTTAAAAAAAAAAATGGCACCAGGATGGAAATAAGACTACATATAATCATGTTCTGAACCCTTCAAAGAATCGATCCAGGAATATAATAAAGGAAATTTTCATTCTGAAATGATACAAGTTGCTATTTGATCTTGAATTATGGCAGTGGGAAAATGAAGAGGGAAATAGTAAACATGCAGAGATAAGAAAAGAGCGCGTGCCAGCTTCTGGCATATCCTTGATATTTTCTAGAGGTTTCCTTTCTTCCTGGCATGGTGGAATGTTACACTGGTATGCTTATAGTTTTTGCATAGTTTGGATTTTAACTGTTTTCCAAGAGATTCTTGACTTTATGAGGTCTTCTTTAGCACAGCCTGAAAGCAATGTTTCCTTATGGCTACTATTACCCTGGTGCCTCTGGATGTGTGGGCTGAGTTTGGATCGCACTTGAAGTATGCATCGCTTAATGCAACGTTATAACCACCGCTCTTGTCCTCCCTTAGGGTCATATTTTATGTTGTGGCCTCACTTTACTTGAGAGCCAGAGATAGAATCAAAGTCAGATGGGTGGGAGAGGGGACACGAAGTACGAATGCCTCAATTTCACTCAAATCATAATTTATGGGTACAGGATGTAGTAGCTTTTGACTCCTGGATATAAACTTTGCTCACTCACATATTTGAGGATATTGTCTGTTCAGCTGTTTGCCTTCACTGTTTTCAATGTGATAAGGGAAGGGCCTTTAATTCATCTGCATCTATTTGCTTTTTCGTGATTCCTGTATTGCAGTGGGATCGTAAGGGGACCTGAATTTGCTCCCTAAGCTCTGGGAGTACATATTGTTAGGTGGCATTGGAGGGATAACATTCAAGCAAATTGTTTAAAAGTGCTCATACTGCTGCAGAGAAAGCAAGCTATTGTATATGGATCATGTTACCATGCCCACAGATCTCAATAATGAGTGAGACTCCGAGACAAAGGTTGAATTGTCCACAAAGGTGTAGATAGCACCATCTCAGAGATCCAAGTACTACTTGTGCTATAACCAGAAAAAAAATTTTCCAGTATCTATGGATACAGACACTGTTTTTTTAAAATCACATTAAATTGTCATTTTATTAAAAAAATAAAAATAAAAGACAGAACATATGGACTCTCAGCTTAGCTGTAATAGACCATAGGAAGACTTGACATGGTTGACTCTATTTTTTCTTTAAGAATGTATGAGGTTTATTAGATGAGCATGGGGAAAGAAGGAAAGGGGGAGGGGTACCCCAGAGAAAGAGAGAGGACAGAGACAGAGGGAGAGGGAGAGGGGGAGTAGAAGTGGGTAAGAGAGCGGTTGAGTCTATTTTTAAAGAATCACCTTATGGGATAAAATGTAATGGGACAAACAAATAGCACATTGCTGTATTTAGTAGTTGATAGGCTCTGAAAAGCTAATTTAATTTTTTGGGATTAACATGATTTTATAGATTTCTCCTCCGTTTGCTCTCTCCAACCTCTGCAATGTACCCCTTCTTTCTATCTTTAAAATTTTGTGGCCTGTTTCCAAAAAATGTTACATACATACTCATGCTGGCACACAGACACATATCCACAGGCACGGACACTCTGTCTCTTTGTCTCTCTGTCTGTCTCTGTCTCTGTCTGTGTCTCTCTCTGTCTCTGTCTCTCTACTAAATGCAGAAGTACAACCTGCCAAGCTTCTATAGTTACTTGTAAGCATATGTTGGTGATAATATTAAAAGTCCTAATTCTGTAGCTGCTATTGATCTATCATAATTTCTGAGCCTTTTGCCAAAATTGTTTCATCAAACATACTAAAAGCACTTGTGTTGAAGACCTTGAGATATACTGCACAATAGTATGCATCGCTTAATGCGATGTTATAACCACCGCTCTTACCCTCTAACTTGTCTGTATATGTGTGTATATGTGTATGTGTTTGTATATGTGTGTCTATGTGCGTATATATGTCTATGTGTGTGCATATGTATGTGTGCATATGTGTGTACATGTAATTTAAGTGGAATAAATAGGAAATTCTATAGTTACTCAAGACATTTTCACACATTTTATTTCATAGAAAGAATTACAAGTAAAAGTTAAGTCAAAAATGTTTATCTTGAGTGTCCCAAGTCATTTTTTTTTTGTCCAGATTTTTCTGTTTTAATTTTTCATGAATGTTTTCCTGGTGCGTACTTTTTTGAGTTGACAAGTTCCAACTCTGCAGAGTTTCGCCAGGACCCATGCTGGGGAACATAATGCAGATTCTTAGGGCTTTAACTGGATCATAATTATTGGCAAAGGGATAAAAGACTTTAGGAAAAGGAGTTATAAAAAAAGTATGAGATTGGTGTCTTTATCTAATGATGAAGCCCATGAAGAGGTGAGATCTGCTGTCCATTGGTGACAGACCATCAAGGGAGCCACAGGGTTCACTTTGGGCTTCATTTGTCCACTCCACAGTCACCTAGGTGATAACAATTTTGTTTGCTCAATTGACTAACAGCTGGTTCTCTTATTTTGACTCTATTTCATTCTTTCTCTGAGGCATGGTCCCTTAGTTATGTTGAGCTCTCTAATAAGATATGAAAGAAGAGACCATGACCCTGCATGAAATTTCCCGCTGTTGTCTCTTCATATGCCATCTTCTAAAATGTCCCTTTTTTCTCTGTGAAGTTTGATCATTGTTTGGCACATTTCACATTTTCTTCTACTTCCCAAACACAAAAAATACAAATATGTAATGTTTCTAATGTCAATGTTAATTCTACCAACCATGTCATCTATATGTGTGCCTTTTCTTTATGGGTCAAATTTCTCTACTTGAGTCCATACATGGGAAAAATGAAGGAAAGTTTCCCTCATGTTGTGTTAAACAGGTTGTAGCTTCCAAAACATTCTGTTCTGTTTTAAACATAATGCAATTGCTTTCTGTATTTTCATTTTCCTTTTATCAGAAGTAGATTTTTTTGACCTACAATATGATCTGATTAACATTTTTGCCTGCCTCAACTTCTCCACAATCCTTCCCACAACCCTTCCCATATGGACCCACGTACTTTTTCTCTCATTAGAAAACAGACATACAGAGAATAATAGTAAAATATAATAAAAAATTTAAATATAAGAAAATAGACAAACAAAAGCAAAGCAAAATAACAACATCAAAAAACAAAGAGAAGAAAAAGAGCCAAAGAAAAAAGCACAATAAACATAAAGACGCAGAGACCCACACATTTCCACACACAGGAATCACATAAAAAACACAAAACTGGAAGCTGTAATATATATGCAAAGGACCTAGAAAGCGGACAACAACAACAACAACAACAGCAAGAGACAATGAGCATCCGGTGTTTCCATTGAGTTTGTTTAGTGTTGGCCATCTGTTTCTGGGAACCTCTCTTTAAGAACAATATGTATCAGAAAAGGAGCACCAGAGTTCGTGTGAGACTCAGATCTCACTCTCCACTCAATGGTGGAGAATATCATGTTCGTTGGCTAGGTCTTGGTAGGGGTTCAAAGTTTACTGCCTATATTCTCCTCGGCTGGTGCCTTAGTTTGAGGAGGACCCCAGGACCCAGATCTGCCTGTCATAAAGTTCTTCTTGTAGGTTTCCAGGACCCTGTGGGTCCTACTATTTCCCCATTATTCCATGCTACTCTCGCCTAAAGTCTTAATAGGATGTCCTCTCCTCTGACCCACTTTCTTGGTAAGTAAAGTTTTTCATGGTACATATCCCTTGGACTAGTGTTTTGATATAAGTGAGTATATACCGTTTGTCTCTTTTTGCTTCTGGGTGAACTCACTCATTATAATAATTTCTAGATCAATTCCTGGAATTCCTTGTTTTTAATAGCTGAGTAGTATCCCCTGGATGCGGAGGCCTGGCGGCACTCAGAGGAAGGATAGCAAGTTACCATGAAGAGACTCGATATCCTAAGAGCATATATAGGGTGAGGAGGTCTCCCTCAATCACAGACATAGGGGAGGGGAGAAGAGGGGAAGTGGGAGGGAGGAAAGAATGGGAGGAAACAGGGGAAGGGCTAACAATCGAGATGTAATATGAATAAATTAATAAAAAATGAAAAAAAACTGATATTAAAGAATTAAGAAACTTCTTAAAAAAAGAAAAAAGAACAATATGTATGCCCAAATGAAAAAACTGACTTTTTATTTGCCATAACTATCAAGTGGAGACAGCTTTTGAGTTAGGGAGGGCGCATGTGCCCACTTCTCCTTTCAGGACCGGGACCCTGTCTGGTGCAGACCCATGCAGGCCCTATCTATGCTGCCACAGTTTCTGTGAGCTCGTATGTGCACTGGCTCTGCTGTGTTTAGAAGGATTTGTTTTGTTGGTATTCTCCATCCTCTCTGGCTCTTTCGACATTTCTACCGCCTTCCATGGTGTTCTGTGTTCTCTGAACTCTGAGGGGAAGAAAATGATCGAGATCACTTTTAGGGTTGAGCCTTCCAAGGTCTCTACTTTCTGTATATTGTCTGGCTGCACATCTCTGTATTTATTCCTAATTGCTACAGAAGGAAGCATTTCTGTTGATGGATGAGAAATATACTGCCCTATGAGTATAGCAGCATGTCATTATGACTCATTTTAATGCTACATTCCTTTAGCTGAACAGTAGTATTTGGTTTTCCCCTAGGTTCCTGGTCTAGCTAGTCTCAGGTTCTTATCCACCAGTGCAATGACAGTGATGAGCTGTAAATTCAGTCAGACATTGTTTGGTTACTCCACAAGGTTTGCTCCACTACTGAAATAGCAAATCTTGCAGGCAGATCATCATTGGAGATCTAAGAGTTTTGGAGCTGGGTTGGTGTTCATCTTTATCCACAGAGAATAATTTCCAATATTATGAACAATGCTTCATAGGGCTGAAGGGTCTAGGTATGTGACAGCTCAACTCCCCCATGTTCAATGAGTTGTGTAGATGTTTTCTTTAGCATTAAGACATTACTTTTAATTTTTGGAGAACAATCAATAGCCATGGCAACAGCCTATGGTTTTGGGAGGTTCCCATGGTGCCTCTTAGGCCAACAAAACAGTTAGATGTAACTTATTCCCAGTACTGAGAGCTTCATTTGGTGACAAGAAATGTCCACGTTGAGCTCCATTTCCCACCTGTTACTTGGCCATTTCATTTAGACTGCCCTCCCACATGTGTATATTTTAGGAAGCTTCTACTGCATTAGGTTTCTAAGCAACGTTAAATGGTCCTTAGATTCAGCTTTCCCTCCCCATACTCTCTCCCGCGCCCCTTTCCATTTCACTCCCCATTTGATTCTCCCACTGTAGCCTCCTCACACCATCCATACATAACTATACTGTTCTTCTTCCTTGGGAGATCAATCTCTTTATTCCAGTATACAAATATGTAATGCAGGAGTAATTAGATACATTCAGAACCTGTTTTTACACACTGTTCTCTGAGACCAGAAGGTCCCTTAGTCTATGTAGAACACAGCAATGGGATGTGGTGTTCTAGGCACTGATCCAAGTGTTGACCCTTGGCCTGCCAGTGGAAATCCAGATTTCCTATGGCCCCAACTGAATTCTAGCAACTGGTGCCTTCAGTGGTTCTTCCCTTAGCCTTAAATAAACCCATGATCTCTCTCTGTCTCTCTATCTCTGTCTGTCTCTGTCTCTGTCTCTCTCTTTCCCATTCCCTCCTTCTCTCTATCCTCCCCCTGGCTTATAGAGTTGATTCAATGTGCCTTAGTAGGAACAGTAATACGTGAAAAGGTTCAGTGGTTCTGACTCTCCATTTCAAGTCCATCATCTGGGTTCCTGACATGAGGCTTGGTTTATGCAAGTAGTGAGCATAACAACACAGTTCTGATCAAGGTGTGGTCCCATCCATCAGTGACACTTCACTGTCACAGCTCTAGGCTCTCCTGAAAGTGATTTGACAAATTGTCTGAATGGTATGAAATCTTGTCCTAGAGGACAGATTCCTTGCATCAGTGGAAGCAGGTTTTTGTCTTTTCCCTCTGCTAGTATGAGATTCCAGTTTCTTGGAGACCATTGTTTCAATAGTAACAGCCAACCTGAGGGATTCCACTGACTCTTTATTTCTGCCAGTGCAGTTACAAGTTTATTGCAAATTTCATTTTATATTTAGAAATAAATTGAAGCCTAGGATAAGATTTCTTTTTGAAAATTAATTTCATTTCCCTTCACTAGCCAACAAATAGCTTTAGAATACAGAGTAGCTTAATTAATTTAAAGATTTAGTATCAATTCTTTCTGCCTTAGATTTTCAAACTTTTCACCTCTGTCGTGGAAATTTAAATGAACAATTAGGTATATTTACTGACTAGAATTTAATTAAAATATAATTTAAAAGTTAAAATGGATAGAACCATTGTTAGATGTTAAATTTGAAATTGAGATAAGTGAGGTCTTCAACATGCCAGAAAAGACAGGGAGGGACTCAGAGAGATTTTGACAGCTATTCAATAACAAAGATAACTTTGTTATTACTTAGTGGTGGGATATGAGGAGAAAAAGAACCCACAGGTTTGCTCTTAGGCTACGATGAGGCTCCTACTAATCATCAAAACAGGAAACATGGAAGGAAGACAGCAATGTCAAACAGGAAGTAAGGAGAGGAAGTTCTTTTTCCTATATACTAAATATCATACTCATGCTAGATCTGTAGATTTGGTCAGTTAAGTGTTCACACATTCAGTACCTACACAGCCTGCCGTTTTCCTAGGAAGAAAGAGGAGAATGCTGAAGAGGATACAGGACCTGAGTAATCAGGATGTTTGCCTAAGCTTGGTTTACAGGGATGTTTTAATTCACTACTAAGCCTGAAAAATCAAGACAAGTTTTAAATGTAAATGTTAGCAAGAAAAGATCAATGAAATGCAGGTTTATAGACTTCCTTTCATAAATGAGGCTCACAGGCATTTTCAGAATCAGTTGACCCCTCCACTTAATATAACATGCAAGCTAGTGCTGACTCTCAGCCAAACTAATTTTATGCTCTCGCTTCAAAGAGGATCAGACGCAGGGAGGGACTGCTAAAGGCAGGTACATTTTCGTTCCTGTAATGTGATCACTGACAGCTTGACAAGGGTGAGGAAACAAAAGACACAAAGAACCACTAAACAGGGCCATGCAAGTCCTAAGGTATCAAAATCTATGTTTACTTTCACATCACAAATAAGGACAATAATAGAAACACCTCTCTGTGGGCTATAAAAGAAATAACTGCCATTATCCCCTTTGAATACAAGTTGAATATTTAATGTGTTTTTATAACATGATTTTCTTCCCATGTTTACTAGACTTATTGAAAATTAGTCATTTAAGAACTTGTTTTGTTCTATTCGGGGTCTAAAATTCCAAGACAAACGGGAGATGTAGAAAATGCTGGTGTGTGAGCTGATTTGTGTTTAGAAATTCAAACCTGGAAGAAATACAAAGATGTCTGCTCTTCAAAGGTGTGGGTGAGTTCTAAATATATGATCTTAAATAAATATGGGGTCTGTAAAAGTGTCTTGAAGGATGCTCTATTAAGAATTCTTCTAATAGATTGATAAAGAACCAAAAAATATCTATATACACTATGGAACATCAGCCAAATATGTAAAAAATCCCAAATTTTGAAGATAAAGTATATATACAGATAAAAACATTATTAACACTACCAGTGTTTCCAGGAAAAGTAAAATAAAAATGAGTAAGTACATGCAAATAAGTTGGGATCTGTTTGTCAAAGTGCACACAAGTTCAGATAGACAATCCACAGATAAACTGTAGATTTCCAAATAATGGGAGGTGATCATCAGTAAATGAAATTAGATGGAAGAATCCAATCTTGAATAAAGCAAAAACTCTCTTGACCTAAAAAAAAACAAAAAAAAAACAAAAACAAAAAAAACAAAAAAGCTCTACCATCTATTGTTCACATTGTAAGTCACGTGTGAAACCTACCCAAAGATTCAAGGATAGGGAAATTCCTGTAGTAATTAAAATGCTACAGATTATATTCAGAGACAGACAGCCTCAGAGTACTGCTTATGAATTAGCCATGATATTGTTATCAAAACCTGATAAACCAAATAGAAAATTGGTCCCAAAGAGCATTCAATAAAATTTAACCAATTGTATTTACATACTGTTCCACACACTGCTTTCACTGTGCATGGTTCTTGGCAACCAAGATGATGATTTGATAGAGGAAAGCCACTAGTGAGTCTCACTCTATGAAATCATAGAAGACAAACAATGATACTGTCTTTAAATGCACTAGAATACATTTAAATGAATTAACATTTGATTCATGAGTTTAAGTACAGTATAATACAGAGGTAATTTTGGGACTTTACATGGTAGCTGGTCATACAGAAAAATGAAATATATATGTACTACATAAAGTCAGATAAATAATTAATGTCATGATGAGAAAGCTGTTATGTTACTATTAATAAGGAAAGAACTCAATCATAGATATCTACCATCACCTCCATTAACACATTTTTAGTAAAATAGGTAATAAGGTAGAAAATATAATAGCTAAAGGCTTTTAAAGAGAAGAAGCAAAATAATTCCTAATTGACAGATTTTATTTAATATGTTGAAAAGTTGTGAATGTCAAGCTTTCCTATTACATTTAAAAACAAATTAATATATAGGAATGCATAAACACAAAAGGCATACATAATTGAGCATGCAGAAAATGTAATGTTTATAGATTTTTATTACATAAATGTGGCATTGGCATACATCAAGCACAGTGAAAAGTTAAACCTTGTTGGAAGTAATTTTTCCTCTACATATGACAAAGTATGTATTTATCTTGGTCAAACTAAAAATGTTAATTCAAGTAGAACATTATGATAGGCAGATTTGGGCTAAGGGGTCCCGCTCAAACTAAGGCACTAGCCAAGGACAATATAAGCGGTAAAATTTAAACTTCTACCCAGGTCTAGCCAATGGACAGGACAGTCTCCACCGTTGAGTGGAGAGTGGGATATGACTTTCTCATGTACTCTGGTGCCTCACATTTGACTATGTCCCCTGGAGGGGGAGACCTGGTGGCACTCAGAGGAAGGACAGCAGGTTACCGAGTAGATATTTTTTCTTCATCGAACATTATACTCTGATTTTTATCATAGAGAAAATACAGGGGCAGTTTATATCTGAAAAAAAATAAGATTAGATTTTATTTCTCAATTTGATCTGATATTAGAGTAGTTTATAAAGTCTGATCAATTGCCTTGTTTTTCAATAAATAAATAAATAATAATTCACCTTACATCCTGATGACAGGCCCTCCCTCTTCTCCCAGTCTCTCCTTCCCTCCCTCTCTCCCTCCCCCTTCCCTATACCTCAGAAAATGGGAGCCCTTCCACCAGCTACCCACCTACCCCAGGTTATCAAGTAGCATCAGGTCTGAATACTTTCCCTCTTTACCTGTGGCCTGGTGAGGCAGCCCTGATGAAAAGCAGAGTCAATGCAAGAAGCAGCCCCTCCTCCCTTACTAGGAGTCCCACATGAAGACCAAGCTGCTCATCAGCTACATCTGTGTTGGGGGGATCTAGGTACAGTTTCTGCATGGTCCTTGATTGGTGCTTCAGTCTCCCCAAGACACGCTAGGCCCTGGTTAGTTGGCTCTGTTGGTATTCTTGTGTTCCTCCTGTCACCTCCAGATCCTTCTATCCTTTTTCCCCACTTTTTCACAAGAGTTCTTATGTTTCACCCAGTGTCCGGCTTTTAGTCTCATCATCTATTCCGAGCTGCTGCTGAGTGGAGCATCTGAAAGGACAGGTATGCTAGGCTCCCCTACCTACAAGATGTGCAAGAATAAAGATTGAGCAGAAATTTAGGGACTGTCTAATCAATGCCTGGCCCAACCTGAGACCCAACCCATGGAAGAGAGAGCCAGTCCCTGATACTACTACTAACATCTTTCTGTGCTCACAGGCAGGGGCCTTGCCTTGTTCTCCTTAGTACATGCATTTATTGCTTAGCAGAATAGAGCTGTCTTAGACAGTCTACAGCATATGTATGTATAGAGCTGTCTTAGACAGTCTACAGCATATGTATGTATAGAGCTGTCTTAGACAGTCTACAGTATATGTATGTACCTACTCATCTATATCTGCTCACAAATTTACCAGGTACATGTGTTAAATGTAAGTATATTTTAATAAAAAATTTATTTTCTGAAAAAGTTTAGAACTATTATTTGTAATATGACCAGTAATTTGGAATCATATACAAGATTATTTTCAATCCTAGGGGATAGATAGAAATGTAAACCAATTTAAAGCTGATCTGTTATTAAATGTCATGTGACAAAATAGTGCCTCTGCAACGCACTTTTCAAGTCCACAGGCATGCGATGATGTAATATGTAATATGAGCTCACTCACCACTGCCCTGTACTCACAGGAAGCTAAGGGTGGTTTTCCTTTCTTCTTTGAGGGGGTTTTCGTAATCTCATTTTGCCCTTCCTTTAGTGGCAAATATTTGCTTTCTCAGTCTCAGGACAGATAGTACCTCTTTCCTCTGTTATATCAGCTTATTCTGTCTAAAGGAAACACTGTTTTGAAGCAAGCACCAGAATTCTTAGAAACTTAAACAACACTTTCTCCTTTCTCTGACATTGAAAAGAACAAACAAATAGCACCAAATCTTACCACAGATAGATGGGTTGTATTTATGTTGTCATTGCCCATGCACCCAAAATATATAGAAAATTTCAAATCAAATGCCTGTGAGGCCAAATATATATATGACTTATGTAAGAGAAAAAAAATAAACCTTAACTGTGTAAAAACGCAAGAGCAAATGTGAAATAATAGGATATGTGTTAGTTACAAAAATAATTAAAACAGTTTTAAAAGTAAGCTTTCAAAAGGATAATGTTCATCTTTTGCATGAAAAACAAGCACTGGCAATCAATTTCTTGTTTAGGATTCTCTACAAAATTAAATATGCGGTGTTGGGTTTTTTGTTGTTGTTGTTTTGTATTGTTTTTTGAGACAGGCTTTCTCTGTGTAGTCTTGGCTGTCTTGGACTTGTTTTGTAAACCAGGCTGGCCTCAAATACACAATATTGTTTCTCTTTATATATAAAGAGGAAAAATATGTGACGCTCAAATGAATTTATGAAAAGCCTCATAGATGGCAACCTTGCAAGCTTGTGTTTCCATGGCAGGGCAGTGATTGTCCACATTAGAAGAACAATTATTAGCAACGAAGAGATAATGTTGGACGGTACAGGTGACATAGCTGCAGATCCAGCCATCTCTTAATTGTGTGTAACTTGATTTTCACCACAAATAGAGGAGTCTGAGCAAGCACACAGGAAGTCATAACATATGCTCTGCTCTTTATGCTGGAGAAGGGGATGCACTGGCTGACGTCACTACTTACCACAATTTGGGTATGAGCAATTGAGATACTGGAGGCGAGCCTAAAGAGTTTGATCAAACCATTCAAGTGGATCCTAAAAACTCAGATTTCTACAGTGTTCTATTGACTTTGTTTTGATTATAAAAAAAATCTCATTATCTCTTATGATTTTATTTGGCACAATCAGAAAATATTTTCATCAGTTTTTCAGCAGAATGAACAAACTTGGCAAAGCAAAATGTATTTTTGTTCAAATATCCATCTTAAGAATGTAAAGATGGAAACTAAAATACATTTAATAACTAAACAAGCATTTTGCATTTCTAGTGTAGGCTTCCATTATCAATTTAAAGAAAATAAGAATTATACGTTGTTTCAGTGGTTTATCTCCAATCAGCTCTCTTCAGCTTTTGACCTTTGTATCAGCATAGCATCTGACAATTCACTTTCAGGTTAAAAAACTTTATGTATTCAAGTGAAGGAGACAATGCATCCAGTGTAATAGGACAACAACTGCACACTAAACCTCAGCACAATAATTAGTGCTTGTTGTAATATTTATTTTCAAATCAATTTTCTTATTCTAAAGTACACTTTGCAACTCACATGGCACCTATAAATTTTGTATTCATGTGTAACACACACATGCTCTGCATTTACACAGTACACATACATTCTGCATTTATATATAGTGAATTTACATTCTGCATTTATGTGTAGTGTATATACATTCATGTTGTGCCCTTTAAGCCTCCTTTCTTCAAATATCAAATAAAAACTAGCTCTGGAAGGTATGACATGATAATAGTCACATTTCTTGTGCTTATTTTCTTTCAAACTGTTACTTTTTCATTGTGGTTTCTTTTAAAGCATCATTTAGGGCCTGTCTTCCAGTATTTGGAGATAATCAGAATCAATTGAATTACAGAAAAATCACTAATCCAACATCATATTGTCAATATTTGCCAAGATTACAGCCGATTTGTGTGTGTGTGTGTGTGTGTGTGTGTGTGTGTGTGTGTGTGTGTGT
>OU015748.1:7652729-7667239 GCA_907169655.1 Acomys percivali
AGAGAGAGAGAGAGAGAGAGAGAGAGAGAGAGAGAGAGAGAGAGAGATTATTTCGCTCCCGAGATCTTGAATTATAGCAGGTTGTTGGCCATCCAACATGGGTGTCTGGGAACTGAACTCCAGTCCTTTGGAGGAGAAAGAAGTGCTCCTAACTGTTTATCTACAGAACCAGATGTGTCTTCATTCAACTTTAAGGTAATACACACAGTAATGAGTTTCACTATGGTATTTCCATATGTGCTTTATACTTACTTTCACTCCACTGTCCCCAACTGCACGACAGTCCTTCTCCATGGTCCATTACCTCTTCCTCTCCAGGGCCCTTCTTGTGCTTTCATGTCACCTGTATTTTATTAGTATCTGTTATCCCCCCTCTATCTATCTATCATCTATTATCTATCTATCTATCTATCTATCTATCTATCTATCTATCTATCTCATAACCTCTTCTTCCCCTCTCATACTTTTCTTTCATTGACCAACAGTTCTAAACACAAATGTAAAACTATGACAATCTATGAGACAAATTATGAAGTATTTATCTTCTTGACACTGATTTGTTTCATATAACAGTTTTTCTGTATGGCTGAAATTCCAGTATATAAATATACCACATTTTCATTATCCATTTATCTATTTATGCACATGTAAAGCATTTTTATTTCTTTCTCTTGTAGATACCACAGAAATAAACATGGATGTGCAGGTGTCTTTAGATTCCTTTACACATTACATCCTGAGTAGTATAGCTGGGCCATATGCTCATTCTACTTTTACTATTTGGAGCAACCTTGATATTCCTACCGTTAGTGAGCAAGCATTCCTCTTCCACAAGATGAACATTGATTTCCTAATGACCTTGTTTTCCTAATGATCAAACCACTGAAAACATAAAATTCCAATGCAATTCTAACTTGCATTTCTCTAATGGTGAAGAGTTTCTAGAACTTTTTAAAATACTCACTTATCACAGCTTTGTTTTTGGTATACTGTGGATGGTAACTGGACTTTCTGTGTCCAGCGCTCTAAGAGCTTACAGAAGGCCACCTTTGGATGACTTTATGTCCCTTCTTTCAGAGCAATCTCTTCCTGTTCCACTTTTAGCAACCCTCACACACTTTTCTGCCAATGCTCCCCAGTAGGTGTATGTTATGAATAACATAGTATTTTTTCTAAGTTGTCACTTGTCTGGGCAAGAATAGGGTCTGCCATGACTTCAGGCTGTTAGAGAATCTCAGTTTCAAGTTGTCAGTCTTCTACCGCAGTCTTTCTAACACAGTGTATCCAGCCCCAGTTATGTCTTTATAGACTCATGGACTTGCTTGTCAGACTCTCTCCCACTCGCTATTCTTTTGTTTTTTTTTTTTTCATTTATGTCTCAGATATAGTGCATTTTATTTATTTTTTATATTTTTGAAAACAGTTTAATTATATATTCAGTTAACAAAACATCAGCGATTAATTTTCAGAGCCATGTTAAAGGTGAATCCATCACACTTCATTGTTTTTGGCATATATGTTTATATTATTACTCATAAATAAAATAAACTATATACATACAGCAGGAAGGACCACGAAACAATCAGGAATTATACAAATGTTACATTCATGGTGTTTTGGCTAATTGTATTTGGCAGTCTTTCAGAAAACATCTTTCCTATTTTAGTAAGTCTAAAATTCTGAATGTAAATCAATATATATCATATATCATATATATCAACCTAAAAATGTGTTATCCCCTAAACAACTAAGCTTAATTTTTTTTAAAAAAAAGCTAAACTATCTGGTCTTCAACCTCATCAGAGACTTGAAAAGGAATAAAACTAATTACCTGAGTAAACTGGAAGTACTGATTGGCAGCTTCCAAAGTGAAAAAAAAAATGACAGAGACAGTATGCTGCCTGAACACTCACCTGAAACTATTTATAATGTTGGAGCATCATCTTCAACCTTCTGGCCCAATATAATGGATAGACATATTTGTGAGGCAAGAACTATTGAGGACTTGCTTACTCTGTCTTGTCAGAGTTTAGCCATTCTAACAGCACCCACATCCAGTGGATATAAGAACCTTTGGCACTTACCACTTACTGGAGTACTGCCCAATATGGATGCTTGTAGGCAGCTGCCAAATAGCCACCTGTTGACCATTCCTAGTCATTGCTGTGCAAAGCATTTGAGGTCAGAAGAAAATTTAAAATCTCTCCCCTCTCTCTCTCTCTGTCTCTTTGTGTGTGTAGGGGTTTTTAAAAAGCCTATCATTAAATTTCACAAGTTTAAGATGACTCTTTTCCCCACTGAGGTCATTGATGGTTCTAATTTTTTATTGCTGATATAGGAGATACCTTAATTTGCATCTCACACTGAATTAAAATTCACACTATACATTAAATAGTGTGACTTATAATTATAGATGTTTTTTAAAACAACTTCATTAGGAATCAATTGTCATGTCAACTTGAGTATTATCTAATCAAGCGAAATATTCCAGTGTATAACAGTTTTTAAAATGTTGAAGAACCGTTTATATCTTAACTAATACAAATTTTAAGATTGTATGCATTCTCTTCTCTAGAAATGAAAATGTATTAACAAAGGTAATAAAAATAGAAAATCTGATTTAAGTGGGGGAACAGTTTTAATGCCTAGTATTAGTAAACCCATATTTGAGAATATCCTGGATTATATAAATATATTCATCTAAATTCTCACTGGACAATGCCTTATTGTCAAGAATTACACTGCATCTAATCTCAGAGGTTGATGTTTAATATTAGAAGGTTAACTTCTGGACACAGTATTATAGTAATAAAAACTGAAGCTCAAGATTAGATACAAATGCAGAGTTTTAAAGCAGTGGATTATAAATCTATATTTATGTTAAACATATGAAAACTGGATTAGAAGATAATCCTCTATGTATAACTGGCATCTGTGCAAGTATCTTCCAGAAGAGAGAACATTGCTCTTGCCATACAATAGTAGATACCTTAAAGTTAGCATCTGCTCCCTTCAGTTCAACCTATACCATCTGCCTGTGGCACCAGCCCCACTTCATACCAGCACATAACCTGTACCACAGAGGGACCAAGACATATGTCAGGCTGGAAATCATCTGAGTAGACAGAGAATAAGTACAAGTTTAGAAAGGTATCTGTTAAAGTGGTGAATTTTTTTGGAACCAATGATCTTTCTCTCTGGATTTCAATTTTGTTATTAGCATTAAAGTTCCTGAGGCAAATGACTAAAACTAATTGCATTGGTGAGAAACCCTTCAGTAGTATTCCCATATGTGCAGTTTCATTTTTCATGGTTTCAGTTACATAGTCATCCATGATGGAATATGCTATTGTGCTTTTCACAGTATTTAGAATTATGTATGATATTTGAATTTAAATGAATTAATTGACAGTTTATTTGTAATGACTGAGTACATGATAGCTCTGCCAAAATTTTGTTACTCTAAAAATAACCCGTGAATTATTTCACTAAGTTACCTACAAAACAAATATTTACATTTAAAGTGTCCTATTTCAAATAATACATGCATTTTAGTGCATGTAAATATAAAGCCTTTAACTGGTAAAATAAAGTTATTGGAATTATGAGGAAATTCAGATCACGTACAAATAAAATATGCCAATTTAAAAATAAACAGCACACTGCTAGTTATTATCATATTAGAAGTGAATTTAACCCATGGTTCTGTCAAATGATTTGCTTGTTGACATAAATAATTAATCAAAGTGAGTGCTTTAATTTTAAGGAAAGTAACATTCTAAGGAATTATTTTTATATTTTCTTTTCTAAAGTAATACTTATGGTTCAATACAATAGTTTTCCTTCATTGAAAAAATATCTTTTCATACAACATATTTAGATTACAGTTTCCACTTACCCTACCCCTCCCAGTTCCTGTCTCCCTCGTTTTTCATCTGGAACCATCCCTTTCTATCTCCCTTTAGAAAAAGAACAGGCGTCTAAAGAATAATAATAAAATGATTTAAATGAAAGACAAATGCCTTAGACTATGATAAAACAACCAAACAAGAACACACAGATACAAAGAAACACATGCTCACTTGCTCTGGAATTTCATTAAAAAAAAAAAAACCAACAACAACCACCACCAAACTGGAATCCATCATACATATGCCAAAGTATGTAAGGTAGGAAAAAATAAATGCCTAAATAAACCTCCGAGACTTAACATTATGAGGCAAAGAACCTCCAAGGATGCCATTGTTCTGCTTAATGGTGGACATGTACAGCTGGACCAGGGACTTTCCCCCTAAGCGGCTTGTTTCCCCAGTGAGACTCCCTTTGCAGTGGATGACAGTTGGAGGTAGCTTCTCCCTTCAGCTCTATGACCCCATCTGATGGAGACTCATGCCAACTCTGTTATGTCTAGAAGACATTATTAGTATTCCTTGGTGTCCTCCATGGTCTCTGTGTCTTACAATCTTTCCATCTCCTGGTACTTTTCTTCAGAGTTCTCTCAGGACTGACAGAAAGCATTTGATAGTAACATCCAGTTTATTGCTGATTGTTCCAAGGTCTTCCACTCTCTGAACATTTTCTGGCTGTGGGTCTCTGCACTGGTCCCCATCTGCTTCAGGAGGAAGCTTCTCTGATGATGGCTAAACAAGTCACAGATTTCTGAATATAGAAGAATATCATTAGGAGTCTTTTTGCTATATTCCTTTAATGAAATAATAGTATTTGGATTCTTTCCAGGTCAGGTTCTTGGCTACCAATGAAACATTGTGTATGGTTCCACCTCATAGAGGGGGCCTTAAGTCAAACCAAGGATGGCTTGGTTACTCCCGCAAACTTTGTGGCACTATTGCATCAGATTATCTTGCAAACAGGACATCATTGTAGAATGAAGGATTTTGGGATGGGTTGGTATTGGCCTGTGCCCTTTGGTAGCATGCAGAGTAGCTCTAGTATCATAAATACTAGTTTATATGGGTGAAGGCTCAAGGAGGCACATCCCACCTTCACTGTGCTTGATGAGTTGTGTAGGTGTTGTCTGCAGGAATAGGGCTTTCCATCAGCTCTGGAGGAGCCACCATTAGCCTTGGAAATAGCTTGGGTTATTTGTGGGTATCCATGGAACCCCTTTGGCCAACATTCCTGGTACTGGAAGCTTCATTTGGTAACAAAAGATGTCCAGTTAGGGCTCTGACCCCCATTTTATTTGGCAATTTCATTTAGATCATGATTATATATGTATTTCACTTCTATTATATTAGGTTTCCATACTACCACTCAAATGGCTCTTAATTTTAGCTGACTTAAATTTAGTTGACCCATATTTCCATCTTCACCTTCCTCCCTCCACCCTGTTTGAAGTTTCTATTCCAGTCCTCCACCTCCTTCATCTATAACTATCTATTCCATTTCCCCTTAGTGAGTAGAGAAACTCCTCCTCTCTTGTCCCTTATTCTCTACCTAACCTGTGTGGCTATACAGATTGTATGTAGCTCGGCTATCAATGACTAAACAGCTAACATCCACATATAAGCAAACGGCAAACATATACCCTATTTGCCTGAACTGACTCTCTTAGTATGATTATTTTTGCTCTATTTATCTGGGAATTTTATATTTTCACATTTTGAATGACTGCATGATATCCCATTGTATAAATGTACCATGCTTTCTTAACCTATTCATAGATTGATGGACATGTAGGTTGTTTGCAGTTTCTAGTTATTATGAATAAAACAGCAATAAATATGGTGTCCTACATGGTCTTCCTACAGTAGGAAGAAGCATCCTTTAGGTATAATGTCCAAGATATATAGCTGGATTTGATATTGATCAATTCCCATCTTTCTGATTAAATGGCACACTGGTTTCCATCATGGCTATATGAATTTGTATTCAAACCAGCAATGGATGAGTGTCTCCCTTACTTAGCATGCACTGTCACTTATTTTATTGCCCTTGGCCAGTCTGACTGGTATAAGACGAATCTCAAAATAGCTTTGATTTGTGTTTCCCTGATGACTAAGAAGTTCAGCATTTCTTTAAGAATTTTTAGCCCTTTGAATTTCCTCTTTCAACGATTCTGTTTAGATTTGTACCCCATTTTTAAACTGAGTTATTTGTTTTCTTGATATTCAGTGACATCAAATGTTTTTGATATAGAAATGACCAAACTGATATTTGGATACTTGAAATGTGGGCCAATGTTGAAAGAAACTTAAGGAATTCTTGTTATTTAAACATTTTTGCTTATTTTTAAAATGTGTCTGACTATTTCGTGTGCATGTAAGTACATGGTGTGCAAGGAGGGATCAGAGTGACAAGGAGAATATATTGAGTTCCTTAGAATTAGTTACAGATAGTGCAATGTTGGTATTGGGACCAGAAACGGAGTCTTGTACAAAAGGAGCCAGTGGTCTTTACTATTGCTCCACTTCTTGAGTCCTTGCTATTAACCAGCTTAACATTACTGTTCTACTCCCACTACTAGATAGTATCAATCATGTCATTGAAATTTCAACAATAGTTCATCCTTTATTGAGATATGCTTATTGGGTGGTATTAATCACCCATCTTTGATTCACATGGTTTTCTTGAGTTTGTACATGCATGGTGTCAATATAGTCATAAAACATAAGCTTCATTTAGGTATGTTGCTTTGTTCATACATATTATTTACTTATTTATTTTTATTTAATTAATTTATTCAGATTACAACTAAATTGTTATTGCATCACTTGTAGTCTCCCGTTTCTCCCTCCCTCCCACTTTCACCCTATTCTCCTCCTCTAGTTCTACAACCAAGGGGGACCTGCTTCCCCACTGCATGATCATAGGCTATCAAGTCTCATCTTGGTAGCCTGCTTATTCTTTCTTTGAGTGCCATGTTCATACATGTTAAAAAAATGATTTTCTAATTACCTATTGTAGAGTTATTCAATTTGTCAGAACCATCTATAGAAATCTTTAAAGCCATTAAACAGCAGCTGGTTATGGTGGTGCAAGCTTTCAATGCCAGGAGGTAGGAGGTGATGGGAGGTGGTATCTGGAGTTAGAGGCCATCCTGATCTGAAGGAGATCTGGTCCTCCCAAAAAATTAAACAATGAAAATAACTAACACTAACCATGAAACAAATATTGTGAAAGATATAGGAAGAATTCAAAAAAATAAAAGTTTTAATAGTATTATTGATTCTTATCTTTTTTAGTGGTCATTGCTGTCCTTGTCCCCACCATTGGTAGCAAGAGGCATTAATTGTCCAATTCTTACTGTCTCTGGTCTCTAAGTTCATAAAGAATGGCCAAAATTAGGCCTTTCATGCCTGGGGTTTAAAAATACATAGTATTTGCCATCTTGTACTTCTTTTCCTCATAGTAATCTATCTTTACATTATCAGTGGTAGTCACTGGAGGCAAAGAACAGCACCCCAGCTTGGCCTGAAGAAGCATAACAATAAAAGAAGACAGTCATTTATATAAAAAAGTATTTTTCCTCATTGCCTGTAGTTCTTTGTCTAAGGTTGAAACCCCATAAAATTTCTCCTTTCATGAGCAGGAGAAATGGCTTTCCCAAGGAAGAGCTCTCAAATTGAGTATCCAATAGAAAGAGTTAGTGTGAAAATAACGTACATACAAATAACTCTATATGGCCTAGGCAAGTGATATTTATATATTTAGGAATGTGTGTGTGTGTGTGTGTGTGTGTGTGTGTGTGTGTGTATGTATGCTGTTCTTACCACCATCAATAGAAATTATTTTTCTCAGCAATAATTTTAGCATCTAATACTCTGCACTTTAATATTGATACCTAGATATATTTGTGTTAAAAACAAATTCAGGAAGAGTGCTTAACTTGTTAAAGTCAACAGAAGATCAACCTTACCAGTAATCAGAAACAGAAACAAGATTGTGTTCAGGCCAGCTATTTCTGTGGTCACAGGGGTGTACATGTGCACAGAGCCTGTGCTAACTGAATATCTTTGCAGATGGAAACCAGTGGGAGATCCCACATCCTCCATGCAGTTCTAGAAAACCAGACTTCTCCTTTTGTCGCTTAGGTAACCAACACGTTTGAAAAACACACACTCTTTAGAGCATCGTCTCACTTGTAATGTTTCCATCATTTATAAAATTTACCATGGCACTGTGCTTCAGTCATCACTACCAAAATGACAGCAATCTCACGTGAGCCTTAGACTTGAGATTTCAAGAGTTTATATCTTCGCCTGCACCGCCAGTGAGCTGTGTGATGCTGGGAAAGTCATATCAATTATCTGAGTGTTTCTTTCAACGTGAGACGGAGATAATCACATGCATAAGACAAACTGACAGATTTAATTATGTCATGGTTTAAAGGAGTATGGCTTTATTACTGCCACGTCAGGTTGTTTTCCACAGTTAAAGGAAAGATTTACTTGTGAAACTCTAAGTTGATTAGATCATCACTCCCCAATTCTAAGGAAATATAATTCTGTAATCTCCTCTTGCTCTTTGTATGAGATTGCAATCAGCTTGTCTCATCCACACCCTTTGTGTTCTCTTTTCCTCTCCAACACAGTGGCCTCAGCAAAGGAGATAAAGAAGGAGGAAGAGGAGGAGGAAGAGGAGGAAGAGGAGAATGAGGAGGAGGAAGAGAAGGAGGAAGAGGAAGAAGAGGAAGAGGAGGAAGAAGAGAAGGAGGAGGAAGAGAAAGAGGAGGAAGAGGAGAAGAGGAAGAGAAAGAGGAGGGAGAGGAGGAAGAGGAGGAGGAGGAGAAAGAGGAAGAGGAGGAAGAGGAGGAGGAGGAGGAGGAGGAGGAGGAAAACAACGACGAGTCACGACAGCAGGAAGATCATCTTCTAAGCTGACTTCTAACTGGCAGGGCGTGGAGGAAGCAGTTCCTAAGGCAGTCATCTGCCCGATGAACTGGTGCTGTGGAGGGAGCCATTTCAACTGCGTGGCGCGCTAACGATGTGGACAGGGCACCTCCAGTGAGCGTTAGATCCTTCCCACTGCTTCCCCAGCTGCTCAGGGAAAGCTCTTTTCAAACGAATCCATCTTTCGAACTTGCCACGTATGCTGCTTTCCTAGGAAATCTGCCGTATGTATGGCATGACAAAAGACTCCATGAAGGAATTATTTAATTTGAGGGCTGCAAATCAGTGCTATGTGATTACATGAGCCTTGTGATACTGACAAGATGAACTATTTTCGTTATGCTGCTAGAAGACATGGGTTCCCTGACAATGCCCGGAGTCTTCTTGAAGATGCTTTGGGTAACAGGGTAATTCAATTGGTGGTTGCCAATGAAGCATTGAGTTTATACAGGGGTGATCATTGTTTTCACAGAGACAGAAATTGAGGATCACCAATAAAGAAAGACACAGACCATATTAACCATCCTTCTACAGGCAGCCTTAGAAAAAACTACCCACCTCGGAGGGGTGATGACAGAACTTGAGATGATTTTCAAGAACTTTACGGTTCAGCCTGGCATGTAGGGGACAGTTGGGATGAATATTCAGGCAGCTCATGCTGGGAAATGGATGACCAAAGGAGACAGGTTCTAACTATGGCTGAGGCAGCAGGGCCTATTGCAGACTCTTACTCCAGGATATGCAAGTGTGGACGAGCATTTGGTAGTGGATACTATAAGGAAGACACCTTCAGAAGGTGTGAGGAGAGCTGTGAAGACTTGACTGATGTGACACTCAGGACAATCAACATGGAGCACCTGAGATGATTATTACTGTGGGGACAAATACAGACCTAATAACAGAGAGGTCTTCCCAAATACGCACCTAGACTCTAAAGCCTCAGGATACTCATAAAGAAGGTGATTCTTGTGTGAACAGCTCTCTATCTAGTCAAGTAGCTTTGTCTTTGGAGGGGAAAAGGTCTTTTGACACAAGTTCTCGATAAGGAGATATAAAGGAACAGAAGCAGCAGCATTAGCTCACTGAGCCATACTTAGACTGGTAGCCAGGGAAAGACACTTAACTAGGTGAAAAAAAAATCTTAGCAACCAGAATGTTCAAGAAAAGACTGTCGACTGGGACACTCACATCTGGCAAAGAGACATCAGAAGGAGAGGAGCCCTTTCTGGAAAAATGAAATCAACCTAGATGAAGACTGCCACTCTCCAGCTGCCAAGTCTCCTAAACGTGACCAGTTTCTAAAGGTAAGTCTACCTCCCCATGAAAGGACACTGTGTGGATGAAGGGATGCTCTAAATGGCCTGCTGAGTCTTAGTGCTCAAATTCGGAGCAGGGGTTCTGTACAAGCCATGAGAAAGGCACTCCAGTTCAGCCGTCTGAGGGAGGAATGATGAAAATAAAATAGATGGAATGACAGTCTCACAATGCTGAACTGGACACTCCAAGCTGTGTTCCTGGGAACGGGAGTGGAGGGAATGATCACTAGAAAGAGTTGGGCAGGAAAGATGCCCAAAGGGAAAGACTGAGGTGGGGGCAGACCCTGCGGGAAATCTGTTCTCTGATGCAGTTCTGCCAGCAAGTGCACGGTTCTCCCTGGTGATGGTGACTGAGGATGAGGGCGATGGCGATGTCCACACAAAATAGACCTCTATGTCCTGGTCGTTTCTCTCCCCTCTGCCCACCAAATAGATCAAGAGCAAATCCAGCTTCTATCAAGACAGAAAATGAAATACCATCTCCTGACAAAAGAAAGGAAGAATGGACTTAGAGACTGAAGGTGTAAGAAGCTGGAAGGATTTTCTTTTTCAGAATGATAGTACTGTTCAGGTCTGTCTTTCACCTCTTACATTGCTGAGGAAATAGAGAAATGACAAGGTTGAGTGGATCATATGAAGCCCTTGACAGATCCAGAAGCCAACCGAGCATGGGCTCCAGGGCCTCAGGCTTGGCAGTCAAGCACTGCAAGCTCTCACTGACCATCCTAAATATTCGCAGAAGCAAGGAGAAGGCTATTCTGCCCATGCAATATCTGAGCATTAAGCCAAGTGGTGTACATTTTATTTTATTTTTTTATGTTTATTTTTTATTAATTTATTCATATTACATCTCAATTGTTAGCCCATCCCTTGTATCCTCCCTTTCTTTCCTCCCTCCTGCTTCCCCCCTACTCCCTTCCCCTATGTCTGTGACTGAGGGGGACCTCCTCCCCCTGTATATGCTCCTAGGGTATCGAGTCTCTTCTTGGTGACTTATTATCTTTCCTCTGAGTGCCACCAGGCCTCCCCATCCAAGGGACATGGTCCAATATGGGGCACCAGAGTTTGTGTGAAAGTCAGATCTCCTTCTCCACTTAGCGGTGGAGAATGTCCTGTCCATCAGCTAGACTAGGTAGGGGTTTGAAGTTTACTGCTTATATTTTCCTTGGCTGGTGCCATAGTTTGAGGAGGACCCCAGGGCCCAGACCCGCCTGTAGTTTTCCAGGACCCTCTGGATCCTTCTATTTCCTCATTCTCCCAGGCTTCTCACCCCTAAAGTCTCAATAGGATTTCTAGGAATAACCCTAACCAAGCAAGTGAAGGACTTATTTGAAAAAAACTTTAAATCTCTGAAGAAAGAGATTGAAAATGACATCAGAAGATGGTGGGATCTACCTTGTTCATGGATCAGGAGAATTAGCATAGTAAAAATGGCCATTTTACCAAAAGCAATTTACAGATTCAATGCAATCCCTATCAGAATACCTACAAAATATTTTGAAGATATTGAAAGAACAATTCTCAACTTCATATGGAGAAACAAAAAGCCCAGAACAGCAAAAACAATCCTATACAATAAAAAATCCTCTGGAGGAAACTCCATACCTGATCTCAAGCTGTACTAGAGAGCAACAGTAATTAAAACAGCCTGGTACTGGCACAGCAATAAGCTAGTGGATCAATGGAATCGAACTGAAGACCCAGAGATGAATCCACACACATTTGGTCACTTGATTTTTGACAAAGAAGCCAAATCCATTCAATGGAAAAACAACAGCATCTTCAACAAATGGTGCTGGTCTAACTGGATGTCTACATGTAGAAAAATGCAATTAGACCCCTATTTGTCACCATGCACAAAAATCAAGTCCAAGTGGATTAAAGACCTTAACCTAAAACCAGAGACATTAACCCAATTAGAAGAAAAAGTGGGGAAGAGTCTGGAACACATAGATACAGGAGACAACTTCCTGAACAGAACACCAACATTTTAATATTAAAAAATTCAAGGGCTTCCTAGTTTTCAAATGTTCCTTGGTAGAATTCAAATGCCTATTAAGAGAATTTATTTTTATCAGATCTCTTCCTACTTACTCCACTTAGTCAAGGAGAGTATATATATATATATATATGTGTGTGTGTGTGTGTGTGTGTGTGTGTGTGTGTGTGTGTAGATATACATCTATATGTGTGTATATATATATATAGTATGAGAAATCAGGTGATCACTATGTTCTGTCATTAATAATATGGGTGAGCTCATTCAGAAGAATGAGTATGCTTCTGATCTACAAAATATATTTAATACAATCTGTATGGTATAAGGTCATCATAATAGCCCTGACACTCCATAGGGATCTATTTATGTTCACCATTATTGGAGAGTCACCATGAACAACAAAGAATGGGATATATGTGATAGTAATAGATTCAAATTTCATGGCTCTAAATTTTTTTCTTTGAAACTCCTCTCAGTGAATAGGTTTTAAGAATCTCTTTGGATAAAATATTCTCTTATTTTCACTAAATTTATGAAGAATATAATACATAGAAAATTCTTTGAGTACAAGATGTGAGTAATTTTCCATATACATCCAAGTCTCCAAGATGTTAGCAATAGATTATTCTAATGATAATGACTGGAGTTCAATATTTATGGAGACTTTGCACAAATGTAGATAATAGCATAATTCTTGATTGTTTTGAAATGTCAGTTTTCAATAAATATTGAAATTAGGTGGTAATCACTAGCATTTATGTATTATTTATCAGCATTCAGATTTCCATGACAAGTGGCACCTTTTAACACATTAACCTCCCTTCAGAAAGCTCAGCCTAAAGACCCAATTCCAAATATATTGCACTTGTTCATGCCTCCTTATTCATCATTGTTCATTGTAGAAATGTATGCACACTCTCAGGGTCACATGGAGTTCATTAGTACCCAGTTGTGTCTAAAATAGCTCTAAGCTAAAAATTTTCTCCCAGATACCCCATGAAAATAAGCCCGTCATGCAGTTTCTTGGATGATTCCTTGAAACTTTTGTAAAACATAAGGTCTGAAATATTTGTGCTCACACAGCATTGAAAATTCTAGAAACAACCATGAAACCCTAGAAACAATATAGGAGAAAACACCACTTCCCTGAGTTTGGAAAACCTTGCTTAGTTTTATGGCTGGGGAGAGAGATAAGTGTTTTAGGAGAGAACATATGATGTCGTTAGTATCTTAATAACAATTAGAATTTTTGTTTCAACATTTATAGGAGAATTTGTTGGAATATATCCCATAACTAGAACATAGTCTTGAGTTTTAAAATCCATTTGCCATGTGAAAGAAGATTAGGCTGATAAATATGACACTGGGATGTTAAAGACTAACTGAGTCTATTTTATAGACATCTGAATGTAACTCTATGGATTTTTAAAGATAAAATTTGGCAAAATAAATATTTTGGACACAGTACTCTAACTTAAATGTGGACCATTTCTTTTACTTTGGCATACATTTCCTAAGATGCTGACTTTGAAGATATTGATGTAAACTCTGGTCTCAGCAATAGTTTTCAGACACGGTAAGGGAGAACAACAGCGGAAGATAGATAAGTCCCGTGAGTGGATGCGGTGCGAAGATCACAACCCATCACACTCAGGTCCAGGGAAGGAAAGTTCATGTTTTCTTGATCGCTTCCAAAGATAAACCCACAACAACTGTATCAATTACTACCATGTCTAATATGCCTGCTTTATAAGAATTTACGCTGTGTGCTATTTTTCAGGTCTAAAAAGTATTTTGGATATCTTGATAGCTCTCAGATGTTTCAACTACCCAGTGGATGATATTGTAACAGAAATATACCTGTGCTAAGCAAAAATATTCTGATATTAAGTTGTTTCCTTTTGTGAATTCTCTGTGCTGCTCACTTTCTTTAGTGCTTTCTTTAGTGAGGTAAAGTTCTATGCACTAGCTGAGACCTGGTGGCAAGACAGTTTTAAATGCAACAAGAGTGCACTTTGTTATGCTCTTTCTAACTGAAATGTAAATAATTTATAGGTTATTAAGAGGTTTAAATTGGAAAGCATTGATAAGATTAGAAGTGGGGGTACCATAATTAGTTATGTTCAGTATAACAAATACCAGAGATGATTAGATTATAAAGAGAAAAATTCTCAGAGTTTCAGAAGTTCCAATCCATATCTGCTGGCATGTTGCCTTTCGGTCAATGGTAATGCAATATATTGTGGCCAGAGCAATGTGAAGTAGAAAATCCATTGACTTCATGGTGAGAAATAGAACACACACACACACACACACACACACACACACACACACACACACACA
>OU015748.1:7667761-7693328 GCA_907169655.1 Acomys percivali
ACACACACACACACACACACACACACACACACACACACACACACACACACACACACACAAAACCCAAAACAAAACAACAAAGCAGAACAACAATGAAAACTACATATAGGAAAAATGTTTGTACATGGATAAAACAATATACATATATCATTCGATGAAATATAAAGGCTATATCTGTCATGAGCATTTTATAAAGGTTACATGCAGATTTAGCCAAAATCAACAGGCTTGCTCTTTTATAATATTATCCAAATAGAGACTAAATGGGTGGACAGCATCCTGGGATGTCCTTAGAAGGATCTTGTTCTTGCTCAAAAGACTGCATACACAAAAATGATGAACTCAGCTTATGTTCCCTGATACTGACTCCAGTCAAGTTCTATGTTCACTCGGCATGGTGTTTTATTTCATTTTTTCCAAACAAACTCAACTTTACTCAGAGAAGTGTTTCCTGTCTTTATATGGAACTTGGATTTTAATACCACTCATGCCTTAGTATATCTTAACTTTGTGAATCTTAGATTTTCCTTACTTCAAGGCACCAATAAAACACAGAAGTGTAGGATGAGATGCTTGTGTCTCCAAGGTTTTCGTGCTTGAAAGCTGGCCAGCCCGGCAGGAGCATGATCTCATTATCGGCCTGAGTTCAGGTCCATTACTTTAACTGGTCTCATCACGGAGCACTCTACATTTCTGCTTGCACACTGAGTCATAAATGCAAGTTAGATAAAGTTTTATCTTGTGAAGCAAAAGAACTGGCAATTTCTCCTATTTTTTTATTTTACTTTTGTTTGAATTTTAATGCAAACCCACTAGACAGGTATTAGCTTTTTGTTGTTGGAAAAATCAAAAGAAAGAAGGTAATGACTTGTTTAAAGAAATAAGTGCCATGGTTTTTAAGTTAACATGACCAGAATTCTGTCTTAGAATGTCTTTCTGTTATGTGACATTGTCTTTTGAAAAAAAGTAAGCACTTCTAAACAAGAAAAAAGGGTAAAAGAAAAAGTAGCCGATTTTAGTCTCAGCTGCGCAAATTCACAGCTCAGAGCTGTCAAAGAAAGAAGCAGGTCTTTATCAGATCCAAATTAAATCTTTAAAATGAGGAAGTAAGACAACATGGTCTGCATGTTTTACAGTAGAAAAGGCAGGGAAAACTTATAATAATAGTACATGAAAAGCAAATATGATGTTATATATTAATGATGGTTGGTTGACTTCTTGTCTAGGTTAATTTGTCTCCTTAAAGGGCTGAAGTTGTATCTTCCCAAAATGTAACAGTCATAGGGGAGGGGAGTAAGGGGAAAATGGGAGGGAGGGAGGAATGGGAGGATACAAGGGATGGGATAACCATTGAGATGTAACAAGAATAAATTAATTTAAAAAAAGTTAAAAAAATAAAGTTAAATCTAGTTACAAAAAAAAGAAGGCATTCAAAACCTTAATTAAAATAAACATTTATAATACACTAAATTTATAAACTACATATAACGAGGAAATTCTAGGACTAATTTCTGTTCATTTAGTCACATAAAAATATGATTTGTTCATGCTCCAGTGAAAGGTTTCCATTGATATTTTTTGATGTTGTAATTTGGCGACATATCATATGATGAGAGTTGTTTTTATCAATATCTATCTAAATATTGACCTCTTATCTCTGTGACTATGGAGTCAATCCTATCTTTAATTGAGTACAAGAGGAAAGTATTCCACGGTATTCCACCAATTCACCTACTCTCTGTTTACCTGTGCTTACCTCAGGCCTTACTTCATTGGCCACTCCTTGTCCAAATGCTTGCCCCAACCCAAAGTGCAACAGCTTTTGAAACTACAACAGGACTCCTTCCATGTGATGCACTATCCTTTTTTTTTTTTAAACAAGTTCATCATAATTTTCTTTTTTAAATTTATATATTCACTTTACATCCTGACTGTAGCCCCTCATCCTCTCCTTCCTCCCTCCTACACTCTCCCATTTTTCCCCCTCCCATTCTCCTCAGAAAAGGGGATCCACCCCCACCAACTCACCCCAGTACATCAAGTCGCATCAGGACTGAGCTCATCCTCATCCACTGAGGTCAGGCAAGGCAGTCCCGTTAGAAAGAAGCGATCAAAAGCAGCAACGGAGTCCATGTCATAGACAACACGTGTTTAAATTACACATGAGGATCAAACTGCCCACTGATTACATATGTGTAGGTGGCGTAGGTCCAGTCCATGCATGCTCCATCTCTGTATGCCCCCATGGGTCTAGGTTAGTTAACCTTTTAAACAGCGCAGACCGGGTACTGAAGACACAAGCACTACAGAGGAGAGATCCAGGGTTCAGTGCACATCCCCAAAGATGTGGTTTCCCCCAAGCTCCATTCGCAGAGCAAACTGTCAAAAAACTATCACTTTTTTTCATTACTTTTACACTTTTTCAAAACTACATATATGTAAATTCATACATTGCAATTTTTCTAACACGACACCAGGTAGTTTCTCTTGATTTCCCAGGACATTTACATGACTGATTAAAACTTAAAACTGTATTTCTGTTTTTCCAGTCTTTTCCTGTGGTCATTTAAAATAAAAGCAGCAAAACTTCGCCACTTTGGGTCCTAACAGCACTTTTGCATAACTAGCTGTTAAGGCTGGTAGTTTACTTTCTGATCTCTGTGGTGCAGAAAGGTTTCACAGGGATGAATTAGAGGCAGAATTCTAATTTAACTATTTGCAAAGTTGTACTTTTCTTTTGCCAAAACTGATTGAACTTCAAAGTCTCTCTAAGATATCATGCATAATTTATTGTAAGAGAAGGAAACAATAAAATCCAGGACAAGAGCTGGAACAATAGTGTTTTAAATGAGCTACAGTCAGTGACAAGTAAAGCGCTTGTGTGGGGATGAATACAATTTCCAGCCTTTAAAAAAAAAAAAAATGTAAGTCTGGTAATATCTGAGTGTTGGTTGTTGCAGGGGCATTTCTTGAAGAATACTTGCAAAAGAAACAACTCAACAAGATTGGAACTGTTCTTACTTTTTTCTAAACTATGCATTTCTTTCTTAGCCGTGCATTCCAATCACAGAGTATGAATTGCTCTTAGACCTACCTTTCATAATGGGCTGACTAATGATTCTCTAATCAAGCTGCGTGGTGTCTATGTATGTTCAATAATTTAGAGATCCCTCAGGAAGATTTAATGTCACCATGGGTTGATGTTGATACAGTGACTACTTTAAGTACTAGGAGTCGTTGTCCCCAAACTGTACACAGGTTCCTTCCTGAATATTCAGGAAAATTCCACAAGGTTCCTATTGCTACACTTTCCAGATCATAAGTGTACAGGAAAAGAGAGCTATTTGCATTGTCTGGACAAATCTATATTTGAAATGTCAAAATTAAGTATAAGCTGGCAACTGTAATGAGGATTTTTGTTGCTCTATAGGCACTTAACCAACATCAAAGTAAAATTGCTGGGAAGTACGGACTTTAAGCACAAGCTATAAGAGCTCATTAAAAATTAACTTTCTTGAATAAAGTAAAATAAACTACGTTCACATAATGCTTCATTCAACTTGGCAAAATTTGCACAGAAACAAAAAAATTATATATGAAATGAAAACGTATGACTGACACCTTCCAGTGTGCTTTGTTTGATCTGCCACAAAATGGTTTAACTTTTAAAAGAAAATATAATTTACGAAGCTTTAGGTGCCCAGCATAGGCAAAGCACACTTTTAAAGATCTGATTGTGATAATCCTCAGAGGACACTTATCTATGTGTTTTGGAAAACCTAAGCATCTTACATGCTAACACAAGCATTTAAAAATTTCAAATATGCATTACCTTGTTTAAGTGCTTAACTATATAGCTATGAAGTAAATATAGCTTCTCATATTCAATTCAGAAACCTTTAATTTTTTTTTTAACTCACAGCTGTACTTTTTCAAATAGTGTAGCTAAAATTCATTTCTACAACATAAATTCCATTAGTTCACATTAGTTACATTTTCAAAATGTGTGGATATTAATTTTATTCTGAAACAGATTTTGGCTTTTCTAAAGGTGCCATGTAGCTCTGGCTGGCCTCAGATAAACAGAGATCCACATGCCCATGCCGACTTAAAGGTGTAGGTCACCAGGCCCAGGTTAACACTTGTTAACAATATTTCAGCTGCTACTTCCTTACCCATTGTGGCAGAGGTAAAATAAAAAGAGCTTATAGTTCATATATCAAAATCCCTTCTCTTTTCTATGAGCATATAGATCAACCATGAAGCTTAGTGCTGTTGAAATTGACTAAGACTGGAACTGGAGAGTTGGTGGGTAGTGTAGAGCACTTGCTGCTCTTGTTGGGTTTGCTTCCCAACACCCATGTTAGGTGGCTCTAAGCTGCCTTTAACTTCAGCTCCAGCAAGACTAACACTCTCTTCTGGCTCCTTTCTGGGCTCTACAGCCTCCTGGACATGTGTACATACACAGCGAGACACCAGCCTCCTGAGGCATGCACCCTCATGTGTGCATTTATGCAGACTGTGACTCAACTCCTCAGTCACTTGCACTCATGTGTGTATTCAGACACATAGACACTCATGTATAGACAAAAGTAAAACTAAATACTAAAATTCTTGTGTATGATTATTTGACTGCATTTCCTGGAGTAACACATACACATCAGCGCTTGGAGAACTGGTCCATGAGAGAGAGACATACCTCCTGTACTTAATCTAAGCTCGCACACAGTTTGAGACTCATGTGGCTATAGCACTGGGCACAGCAAATGATGACATCCCCACAATACAATGGGGGGACACTTCATCCTGAGTAGCTACAAAGGACAGATTCATCCACAGACCTAATGGCCATTTCAGATTGTAATAGGGAAGAAATGTGTACTCTTTTTTTTCTTTTTTTAAAATTTGTTATTAATTTATTCTTGTTACATCTCAATGGTTATCCCATCCCTTGTATCCTCCCATTCTTCCCTCCCTCCCATTTTCCCCTTATTCCCCTCCCCTATGACTGTTCCTGAGGGGGATTACCTCCCACTGTATATGCTCATAGGGTATCAAGTCTCTTCTCGGTGACCTGCTGTCCTTCCTCTGAGTGCCACTAGGTCTCCCCCTCCAGGGGACATGGTCAAATATGTGGCACCAGAGTTTGTGTGAAAGTCATACTCCATTCTCCACTCAACTGTGGAGAATGTTCTGTCCATTGGCTAGATCTGGGTAGGGGTTTAAAGTTTACCGCCTGTATTGTCCTTGGCTGGTGACTTAGTTTGAGCGGGACCTCTGGGCCCAAATCTGCCTATCATAATGTTCTACTTGTAGGTTTCTAGGACCCTCTGGATCCTTCTACTTTGCTATTCTCCCATGATTGAGCTAGAAATGATCATAATGGGTGACTTAACCCAGAAGCAGAAAGACTCAAATTGTATATACTCACTTATATCTGCATACTAGCCCAAGGGGCATATCCCATGAAAGCCTTCACTTACCAGGAAACTGGGACAGAGGGGAGGACATCCTATTGGGACTCTAGATGAGAGAAGCATGAGATGTGTACTCTTTTTCAGGCAACTGAGTTAGTGTTGACCTCTGGGTTGAAGAAGTCCAGCTTAAGTCACATGAGACAGCCATGTTAGCACTCCAGCCATGACTCAGCCCTTGGTGATCTTGGAGGCAAGCTGTACTTAGATTCATTGGTGTAGTGTCTGGAATACTCCAGCTAACACATAACCCAAAGCTCTCTACAGAGTGTTTTATTTTTGAAGTAAACCTACTGGTTTTATTTTAGTTTATTGTTTTAATATTATATTTTATATTTCATTTATGTTATTATACATTTATATATTTTACTTCTAAACTATATAACTCACTTAGGCTTACTAAATTTTGGAGAAAGACAAGCAAAACTAAATCAAGCCAAAACCAAGCCAGAGACATTTTGAAGGCTCATGGAAGGAAAAGAGTACCAAAGTTTGGGATGAGGAAGTTGCTGCCAGAAAGATACATATTCTGGGCTATAGAATAAGGAAAACCTGGGCTCATGGGGGATTGGCTCAGCTGCCAGGATTTGCTTGAAAACTGCACATTCCAAAAGGAATCCTGTTTTCATGACTTTTTCTAGGCTGGTCATAGAGTTGGCCTATTTAAACTGAGAGGTTAGATTATGTTATAGCAACATGTTAATCAGCTTTCTGGGTCTGCAATAAAATAGCTTAGACATCCAACTTAAAATTAGGAAGGATTTCATTTGGCTTTCAACTTCAGATTTTAACTCACATCACTTTCGCTACGTGACAAAGCAATACAGCGTAACTGCCAGCCATGGGTGGAGCAAAGATGCTCCAAGAGAAATAAAAAGGCACTAGAGTCCCAAAGTACCCTTTATAGACACCCTCCCATGACCTACTTTGTGGATTGACATCTATTTCCATGTCTTCTCCCAGTCTATTCAGTTATAAACTCCCACATTGATTAATTACTGATAGGTAATTAGTTTACGATCCAGTCCCTTCTCAAGGGTCCCACGACAGAATATTGTTACATTGGAACAAACAGCGTGCCTCCATCGGTGTTTCTCAACCTTCCTAATGCTGTGACCCCTTAATACACTTCCTCATGTTGTAGTCATCTCCAACTATAAATTATTTTTGTTGCTACTTCATAACTGTAATTTTGCTATGGTTATGAATTGCTATGTAATATCTGTATTTTCTAATGGTGTTAGGCGACCCTTTGAACCAATCATTTAACTCCCGAAGGGGTCGTGACCCTCAAGTTGAGAACTGCTGGCCTAGATGATGTGCAAAGTGTGGAATTTATGGTGAGGCGTTGCTTTACTTCTGGGAAGTCTGAGTCAGTCATACGGGTGTAAAAGGCTCAGATGAGTAGCCTTCTGGACAATGCTTAGCACATACTGTCGGGGATTGTTAGAGAATTACACATGTCTTAGAATTACATACATATCCTTAGAATGTGTTACCTTTGACACGGTGAATTCACTTACTGATCTGATCTCTGCCCGCACCCATGATTTGAATTAGAAACACAGTCCCAGTCTGGAATGACGTGTAGTCTCTCAAAGGGATAGAACACACAAGCAGCAAGCGCTTCATGGTTCTTGGGAGCAAGAGATTACATTAGTGATGGTGGATTGAGTGATCAAACACAAACCTGCCTGTGGCTCCTTACTGACCATGGTGGGAGCAGCTACTTTAGGAAACAATATAAAGATAAAGAACAATATAAAGCCTTGTGTTTTGACTAGACTATAATTACAGCCAGAAGAATATTAAACTAGCACAGTTTGACAAGTTGGAGCATAAGACAGGGTAAACTTATATTAATGTTACCAACTATAGTGTTGATGAGTTGCAGGCCTGAGTGACACAGAGGACCCAGAAATCATTAACTGCAGTGCACCTGTAATGATATTTATGCAGATCTGTGCACCTCCTTTAGCAAAAGTAACATGAGTAAAGGTGATACATAAAAGTTCAATAAATACAATGCAACAATTATTTTCCAAGGTATGTCCTGGAGTGTGTGTGTGTGTGTGTGTGTGTGTGTGTGCGTGTGCGTGTGCGTGTGTGTGTGTGTGTGTGTGTGTGTGTGTGTGTGTGTAAATATCATGACTCTGCCCTGGAAAATGGAAGTGAAATATGTATAGAAACAATCTATGAAAAAGTCTCTATATCATAGTTATAACAAAACAGGAAATATATTAGAACTTATATTAAAAAATAAAGCCTAGTTATACTATGGAAAATGTCATATCTTTTACCCAAACCACAAGTTTAGCCAGTTAAAGCTAGACTCCTCTTCTGTTTGTACATAATTGAAAGCTATTAACATACCAGGGCTTTAATATGAACACCTAATTGTGTTGAAAGGTTCAAGCATTAAGGGCTCATGGTTGTAGACAAATGGGTAACACCTACTTCTGATCCCTTAGAAGTCTGCTCTACTATTAGATGAACAAGGCACAGGCATACAATGAAATAACTTTAGTGTTGGAAGAACAATTGAGATGTAATAGAACAACGTTCAAGAAAAGACAGGAGTCTGCAGCTTATAATTGAATCTCTAAATCCTGACAGAGCATCTCATTTGAGAAAACAGAACTCATCTAAGAACTCAGCACAAATTTTATCCAAAAAAAAATTAAGTCATAAGATCTTAAGATTTTAGATTTTGAGATGTTCAGGGACAAAGGAATGCTGTATGCATATTTTGGCTACTTTGAATTTGTATATAGTTAGACAAAGTGGCAATGAACAGAAAAAAATATTAATGACGGAAAAGATAGGCCTGAGGAGATGGTTCAGGGAGTGATGTGTTTGCTCTGGAAGCATGAGATCCCAGGCTCAGATCCCTAGAACCCATGTGAAGCCGAGCATAGTGGAGTGAGCCCACCTGTAATACAGAATGCTCCTGTGGGGAGACAGCAGCAGAGACAGGAAGATGCACTGAAGCTGATGCTAGTTCTCCAGCTACCATGCCCTGTGGGGTGGTAACAAGGTACATGTCTCAAAAACCATAGAAGGTTAGTATTGATACCCAGTCATATCTTTATGAGTCCACATGCATACTGTGGCAAATAAAAGCCTACACACAAATACACATGGCCACACACTTCCTGTACACATGTGCACTGTGGCATGTGAAAGCCTGAACACAAGCACCCACAGACACATGGATCACTTTTTAAAATGAAGAAAACGCTGAGTAGTATTCCATAGTGTAAAACATTTGTGGACAAATAGATTGAACTAGAAATGATCATAATGAGTGAATTCACCCAAAAACAGAAAGAGTCAAATTGTATGTCACTTATTTCAGGACACTATCCCAAGGGGCATGTCCCATGAAAGTCATCACTTACGAGGAAAGTGGGACAGAGAGGAGGACATCCTATTGGGACTTTAGGTAAGAGACGCATGGGAGAATGGGGAAATAGAAGGATCCAGAGGGTCCTAGAAACGTACAACAAGAACATTATGATGGGAAGATCTGGGCCCAGGGGTCCTGCTCAAACTATGGCACCAGCAAAGGACAATATGTGCAGTAAACTTCAAACCCCTACCCAGATCTAGCCAATGGACAGGACATTCTCCACAATTGAGTGGAGAGTGGGGACTGACTTTCACACGAACTCTGGTGCCCCATATTTGACCACGTCCCCTGGATCAGGAGGCATGGTCGCATTCAGAGGAAGGATAGCAGGCTACCAAGAAGAGACTTGATACCCTAAGAGCATATATTATTTAACTCTTTTTGCTTCTGGGTGAACTCACTCATTATGATAATTTCTAGTTCAATCCATTTGTCCACAAATTTCAGAAATTCCTTGTTTTTAATAGCTGAGTAGTATTCCATAGTGTAAATGTACCACAGTTTCTTAGTCCATTCTTCTACTGAGGGACACTTAGGCTGTTTCCATGTTCTGGCTATTATGAATAAGGCAGCTATGAACATGGTTGAGCATATGTCCCCGTTGTGTGCTGGTGCATCTTCTGGGTATATTCCAAGGAGTGGAATAGCTGGGTCTTGAGGAAGCCCTATTCCCATTTTTCTGAGAAAGCGCCAGATAGATTTCCAAAGTGGTTGTACTAGTTTGCATTCCCACTAGCAATGAAGGAGTGTTCCTCTTTCTCCACATCCTCGCCAGCATGTGGTGTCAGTTGAGTTATTGATCTTAGCCATTCTGATGGGTGTAAGATGGAATCTCAGTGTCATTTTGATTTGTATTTCTCTGATGACTAAGGAGGTCGAGCATTTCTTTAAGTGTTTCTCAGCCATTTGATATTCCTCTGTTGAGAATTCTCTGTTTAGTTCTGAGCCCCATTTCTTTATTGGGTTATTTGGTTTGGTGTTGTTTAATTTCTTGAGTTCTTTATATATTTTGGATATTAGACCTTTGTCAGATGAAGGGTTGGTTAAGATCTTTTCCCAGTCTGTAGGCTGTTGCTTTGTTCTCTTGACGGTGTCTCCATCCTTACAGAAGCTTCTCAGCTTCATGAGGTCCCATTTTTTAATTGTTGACATTAAGGCCTGGGTTGTTGGTGTTCTGTTCAGGAAGTTGTCTCCTGTGCCAATGTGTTCCAGACTCTTCCCCACTTTTTCCTCTAACTGGATTAATGTCTCTGGTTTTAGGTTGAGGTCTTTAATCCACTTGGACTTGAGTTTTATGCATGTTACAAATAGGGGTCTAATTGCATTTTTCTACATGTAGACATCCAGTTAGACTAGCACCATTTGTTGAAGATGCTGTCGTTTTTCCATTGAATGGATTTGGCTTCTTTGTCAAAAATCAAGTGACCAAATGTGTGTGGATTCATCTCGACCCAGAGTAATTCTTGTAACCCACTTGAAAATCCCTTCTGAACCATCAATGCTCCACTTTGTCTGCAAGTTAAGTGTTCACTCATGAGAATGTCTTCACTATCAGTTACTTCACCTTGAGGCTTTGCTTACCTCTGAAGACTCAGCTCTATTAGACTGTGATCCACATCAGTAGTTAGCACTTTTCTGTATCTCAAGTACACCATGTGGTCTTTAAAGACAATCCTTTATTCAGACTCTTCTATTCAAAGCCCTCTTTACTCCATTTCTTCTATCCTCAGCTCTGTTTTCCCTATCAATTACCCAAACTTCCTCTAGCTAATCTTTGATAAGTCTTTCTATTTTAGGATAAGCATCCATTGGTCTTCCGTGTGAACTAAGCTCCTCAGAAAGGCCCTGCGTGTTATGGAGATCCTGCAGGCTATTTGACTGGTTAGAACTTTGTGATTGTGGAGACATGGGATGTAGCAAACCTAATGCAAATTCACCATAGGCTACTTACTCTGCTACGGTAGTCATCCACTCCCTTACCCTGTAATTCACCTGCAGTCCTTTTGACTATGAGGTGAAAATCTTTGTCAGTAGGTAGCATCACCAACCTACAGGGACACTCCTTTTGTTTTTCTAAAACCGTGCCATCAGTACAAACATTGTTTGGTACATGACTTAATATATGACTTTCTTTAGTTATGTGCTTTTAGAAATACAAACGCCTGTTCCCATCGTGGAATGTGCCAAGGAAAACCCAAATTCACAAACCTGAGCCACAGTCATTCACACTTGGATGGGATTAGGACAAGTCTCATTGCCTCTGTAGTAAGTGGAGTTTTGAGCCAAGATTGGAAGCCTTTTCTGTCCACCCAAAAACAAATATGGTGCATATTGACCCTGTGCTTACACTAACTGCTCAGTAGTACAACCATCTACCCTGAGGTCTCACATGCTCTGCTGTATTGCCAGCAAGAACAGCCAATGATGTGTTTATTGTGTTGGGAATTCAAATGGACTACTAGCCATAAACATGAGCCCCAGGTTGTACTAAGAGGTCGGCCTCAGTGAATGAAGTTGAAAGGCCCTGAGAATAGTTCCCTACAGGTACAAATGTTGTGCCTCCACATGTACTTGCACAAATGTACATGCATCCCTTACACATGTGTTCACATGCACATGAAAAATGGTGGGAAGGATGGAAAAAGAAAAAAAGCAAATGGGTCTCATTCCCCATCTGTTTCTTTTTAACTTCAAATTGCTCAGATAATAATTTGAGAGGCTTGAGTCTTTAAATTCCATCTACACAAGAGCTTAGTAAAAAAATATTCATCTTAAACATGTGCATTTTATATTACCCAATGATATATCATATAAAAAAAGGTTAAATAGCAGAGGATTAGAACTAAAAATATCACAACCAACATCTAATATTCATGAAAAAGAAGTTGGAAGGCTTCTATGGAAATGAAATCAACAATGATGGCCTCTAAATCAAAGGCAACAGAACGATTTTTGATCTGACATTAAAAACCCATGTAAAGTTTGTGAAAGAAAATTAAAACTTTGAACAATAGAACATGCTCTGCTGTGGTCCAGCGTGCCTAGCAACAATTTTCATCCACATGCATTTTATACTTCATAGCTTGACTGTGAAATTTAATTAAAAGCAATTATAAACACAGCACCTCCAGGCTACTGAAGATTTCACAGTCTGAACCTTTACTTTTGAAATATCTTATTCACATAAAATCTAAAATCATGCATCACTGTTGGTCCTATCATTTAGGTTTGGCTTGCAAAGAAGTTATATCTTGTCTAATTCAAATACATCCACATCAGATAAATCTTGACCCAGTGACCTAGTCACAATGACCCAAGGGTCAGCTCATACAGCAAGTGAGTGAAAATTATGCCTGTGGTTTTGCATTGGCCTCAATGGACACTCATTTCAGAGTACAAACAGAGAGTGGCCCTCGGTGCTGAAGGAATACAATTGTGCAGGAAGATGACTGGATGAAACTAAAGTGAATGAACCCATGACAGAGCCACTGATTGAATGAATAAGTGAGCCATATGTCTCAAGGTATTTCCAGGTGCGAGATCTAATACGGAGATAGATTGGGTCATTCTATTGAGTTTTTACTCCTTTTTCCTGTTTCCTGTGATCTTACATAGGAGAAAGCCAATGAATAAAAAGGAGTCACCAAGTGGAAACGTAGTCTATTTTGCTTAGAGAATTATTTTAGAGTAAAAAAAATAAATGCAGTGCTTTGCTTCCTGGTGACATGGTCCTAGATGGTTTTTTAAGAAGATGGGAGAAAACCCAGATCTGCATTTCTCCATTCATCACTCAGAACCACTCAACAATATCTGTGGGAGTGTAATTGATTTCTTCTTGTTTATTTGATAAACTCAACACTTTAGCTGGCGGGATGTCAGACTCAAATGTAGTTTTATAGTCTCTTATGAGGATGCAGTTAGTCAAATATCACGTAGATAAAGCATCAGTCTGGCTCCTGACTGTCTTAGGAACATGGAAATAAGTGCCCTGTTTACAACACGTGTCTCTCCAAAGGAACATTAGGAGCGGAATTTCTTCCTCATTTCTACACTGAAAGCTTCCTCCTTTTGTGGCCTTATATCCCTAACCTCAGGAGACAAGGATGTGGAAGGTTGCAATATGCTTTTTGAATTTGTCTGTAAAAACAGGTGCTAACTTTCTTCAGTAGAATGACTATATGAGCAGCCCCCTCCCTGCAATATTGTGAGGAGTAAGACTGTAATAGAGAGCTTTGGAACTCATTAAATATGAAGATGTACAGAGATGACATTCTGAGTTTCTGAACACACTACTTCACTACCGAGGGAGGGAAATAAAAAACAAACAAGGAAGTGCAGGCGTTTTTGTCGTGAGACTACAGAACTCCTGGGAGCCTCTAGGGTTACACATATTTGGACCTGTACACTTACCTCTGTGTCCTCTGAAAACAAACTAAATTATTAATTCTTTTTTAAATTTTTAATTTTTTTTTATTTTTTACATGTTCATTTATATTATTCCACATATATACAATAAACTACCTATAACAAAAGTAATCATAATACAATCAGGAATTGGATAAATGCTGCATTCTTAGTGTTTTGGCTATTTGTATTAGACAGCCTTGAAGAAAACATCTTTCCTATCTTGGTGCATCTAAAATTCTGAATGTAAATCAATCTCCATGACATCTTGTCAATATCAACTTAAAACATCTATCTAGACCTAAAAATATTTTAACTCCAAAACAACTAAGTTTCACTTTAAAACTAAGCTACCTTGTCTTCAACTCTATCAGAGACTTGAGAAGGAATAAACTTGATTACCTGAGTATGCTAGGAGTGCAGGTTAGTAGCTTTCCAAATGAGTAGATGGCAGAGACAGTTTTCTATATGAATAGTCAACCAAAACTCTCTATTACATTGAAGTGTCTTCTTCAGCCTTCTGGTCCAATATATCTGACAGGAGTATTTGTGAGGCAGGGACTGTTGAGGACTTACTTACCCTGTCTTGGCAGAGTTTGGCCTTCGACTCTGCCTGCATCCAAGCTTGCCCTTTTATTTTTAGGTAGAATTCTGTCTATGGTAGAAATGAGGACATTTTGCCCAGTGGCTTGTTTGCCACATTTGAAGCCATCTCCATAAGGAAGTTCTCTGATACTCATTATCTTCTTTGAGGTAGGCTGGGTGTTGCCAGGGGTTAACCTGTCTCATTGTCAGTGAATCTTTAAAATAATAAAGACATTTTTAAATGCCATATTCTGCATGCCTCTGAGGTTTTGATGAACTTACCTAACTAGCATACCTTATCTTTCTATAGAATCATATCTATCTGCCACACCTAAGGTGATGTATATTCTTGTGGTAAATGTAGACTGGTGATTGACATGACCATGATTTGATCAGCTAATGGTTAACTTGTATAACTTATTTATCCTAAATAGCCTGCAATAGCACTTTCAAAGTATTGGAAGTAAACCTTGTATTATAATTGAGTTATATGGGTACAATACCTCATAGTAGAGTAGAAATATATATATGGATCTCCATCCATGTAATTCATGATAGAAAGAAATTATTAATTCTTAAATGCCATCAGTAATCAGGTATACAGAGGACTTCTATGAGTTGGTTTATTTGAGCATGGTATTATCTGAGTTTTGATATTAGAGTTATACTAAAGACACATGGCCTCCAAACATTTTTAAAGTTTATTTTTAATTTATTCACTTTACATCCCAGTTGCATCCCTTTCCCTCATCTCCTCCTGGCCCCACACTTCTTCCCTCTTCCTTCTCCCCCGTTCACCTAGTCCTCAGAATGGGGGTCCCACCTTTGCTATCATCTGACTCCAGTCGATAAAATCTCATCAGGACTACCTGCATCTTCTTCCTCTGTGGGCTGGCATGACTGCCCAGCCAGGGGGAAGTGATCAATGAATGGGCAACATAGTCCATGTCAGAGGCAGCCTCTACTCCCCAAATTATGGGGCTTACATTGAGACTGTGCTGCCAATTGACCACATCTGGGCAAGGGGTCTAGGCCCTCTCCATGCATGGTCCATAGTTGGTGCATTGGTCTCTGTAGGTCCCGCTTGTCCCAGATTTGTAGGCTCTGTTGTTTTCCTTGTGGAGCTCCTGTCCCCTTCAGGCCCGTCTGTCCCCCAACTCTCCCCTAAGTCACCCCGTGCTCTGCCCCAAAGTCTGGATGTGAGTCTCAGCATCTGCTTTAATCCCCTGCTGGGTGGACCAAACGAATGGAACTAGAAAAGATCATCCTGATTGAGGCTTCCAAACTTTTAGTTAAAAATACATTTAGAAGAAAAATTTAACTTATATTTTCTAATACGGACTCAAAGCATACTCTGATACCATCCTGAATATTAACAGCACCTTGTGTGCGTGTGTGTGTGTGTGCCTGTGCGTGAATTTCCTAGCAGAATTTCAGTCCTTTCAAAAATAAGTGTGCTTTTTGGGGGACATGGAAACATTTGAGTGGGAAGTCAAGAAATCTGAGCCTTAACCAAGAAACTGTCATCAGTTATAGGAATGCCCAGTTCTATGACAGCTCCTGGCTTGTCCTTTAACTTTGCTGAGTGAAGATTACCACAACTGAAAAACTAAAAGGCTAATAAGCTGATGTGGGGTTTCTCAGAAATATATCTATTTAACTGAGTTAGTGAATATGTGTTACTTGATATGCATAGGACATTTTTTGCACATGAACAACTGATAGACAAAGTGACAGATAAATGAACTAACTTTAAAAAATGCCCCCCCAAAGCACTGTAATGTCATTTTTCATTTTATGGATATTTTGAAATATCCCATGGGTAAGACTTCATGAAGAGAAAGGAAGGATTGCCCCTGAAGAGTACACCATGAAGCAGAGTGAGTGCTTCCTAACTTACAAATAAGCTCTGTGTGCATTTCACAAGATAAGGAACAGTGTCTAAAATAAAAATGGCATTACCCACCATTGTGCACAGATTATAGATAGAACAATTATGGAAACACTAGCTGGTTCACTGATTAACAAGCTGATATCTGGAGTCTGTGTGGCTGGTGTGCACAAAGTTTTGAGAAGTGGACTCTGAAAGTGTCCTATGATAACTTGTTTTAAAAGAACAGTTAATATGTAAATCTGATAACAATGTGAAGAAAACACGGCAAACAGCTGGTACTCTGCCACTTTGAATCTAAGTAATGATCTGGAAATCTGAAGTTTTGTTAATTTATGTCATCAAACATCATTAAACACCTAGATGCATGTGCTGGGATGTCAGAACTCATTTTCATCATACAGCACCATATGTTTTTTCACATCACTACTTTGCTAAATATCATATCCAACATAACAAAAGACACAAACCAGAATTTTCTCTGCATACGGCACAGCAGAGATTGGTAAAATGTATGATCTTATTGATGACCTTTTGAGTTTGATATAGTGTTCTACTTAAGGTAGAAAGTTTGTATGAGTGGGAAATCTTAATTTCAAATGATTATTTACCTCATCATCTGCGTAAATAGGACAGAATATTATGGGTGAAATTACAGGAGGGCTTTACTAAATGCAGGGAATTTAGACACAATCTGAGAATAATTTGTTACAACAAAATTGGATGATGTCAGCAATAGGAAGTTAACAAAGACATAGAAAACTGTATTGTTGCAACCTTAGGTAGCTTCACCAGATATGAAGCTATTACAAAGACAGGGATAAAAACCTGCCAGCCATCCTTGTGAAGATAAAGAAGAGAAATAATCAAAGACATATAATATGAGTTGTGTTTTAATTTTTGTTTTAATGCTTAAAACCTCTGCTACCAATAATTTCCACACACTTTCCATTACTAGAGTCTGGCATCTCCATGGTTAAAACATTTTGATTTATCATAATTTTCCAAAGAACCATGTTCTAGTCTTGAAGTGAGACAGGAAGACACTTGCCTTTCTACACAGAACTGGGAAGAAAAGCCTAGGACATTCAGACTTAACAGGCTTTCACTGAATGTTATTATTTTCACTCCATCTTACCTTGCTAGCCATATAAACTGGTGTTCCTTGGAATTCACTAAAAAATTTATGTTCATCCTTTTAGCATCCTCCTTTCAAGGACAAACTTTAGTGTCACAGGTTAATAAGTGAGTTATTACTAGCTCCATTGTCATTAGATAAAATCTTGTTGACTTGTTTTTTCTGCTGTTGGCTCCTTTTCTACACCCTTTGTTCTTGTAGCTTATGCCTTTATAGAAGTTCCCTCACACACACATTTTAGTGGTTTACTGGGAGGGTGTGGATGTAAATGCATTTAAGCTGGCATTCTCCCAGCTCTCTCCTTAATGTTCTCCAATCAGATTTTAATCTTCATGAGTCTGAAAATGCCTTTGTCAGGGTGACTTCTTCTTACCCCTCAGGGCATGTGATGGCCTTGGTTACCTCTCCCTTTTTGCACTTCTCACTTCCCCTGACGTCATAGACCATACTATCTAGACACTCTTTGTGCAATTGGTTTCTTCTCCAGAACATCATAGGACTTTTTTTCTACACAAGGACATTGCCTGCTCCACAGCAAAGATCATCCAATCCTCTTTGCTGATAATTCTTACTTCTACCTTGATTCCCATATTTGATAAATTCATGACACTGATGCTCAAATAACTCCAATGGTGCTAAATTTTCTCAAGACAATTTCTCTTGAGATCTCTATCCATGCTCAACCTCTCACCCATACTTGCTGTACTGATATTGGCTGTATTTCTCTCTCTCTCTCTATCCATCCACATTTCTTCCAATATTGGGACTTTCAAAATTACTCTTAACTTTGACTGGAAAACAATCTATAGGAAAGAAGCCAACTCACTTCTTTAAAATATTCTGATTTGTATTTGCAAATGGTATTTGTCAAAAAATTCTTCCACAGATCAATCCACCATCCTTTTAGTCATTTTGTATTCTTTTTCTATTTAAGCAACTCATCTCTTGACATGTACTTGTGAACTTGCTTTACCCCTTTCTGAAATTAAGATCGATGAATACTCTGAATTTTACTTGCCATTTACATCTCCAGTCACAGTATATAGACCATATGTACAACATGATAAAAACAGTTGTTAAAAAAATAAGAGAAAGAAAAATGTAGATGAAAGGAATGCAGTCATATATTTATGGCCCAACCCTTCTTTCTCTTCCTACCCTAGGAGGAGATATAGATGCTGGGACTATAAATGAGGATGACATAGGTTGTTTGTAGAGCAATCATGGTTTACAATTGTACAAATTTGCCTAGTTGAAAGCTCTGCTGTGGCTCCACTTTCTTCACCTGTCACTAGTCCTTGTATGAAATAGGTAAATCAGTAAGCTTAGCACAAGGACAAGTACTTTGAGGCACAGTGACCATGAACAGGAGATAAGGGTTAGTTTTCAGGTATAAGTGAAAGATTGGCTGGAGCCCATAATTACTTCTCATCATCATCATGGCTTCAGTCATTAGGCAAAAACAATACCTCAACACAGCATGAGAGTGAGCACTCAAATAGCAGAAGCCATGTCCTGAGAGACTGTCAGGGACCAATCATAACACATACTGTAGGCAACACAAATCCAAAGCCATCATCACTAGACTAAGAGCACATAGGTTCCTCAGTCATTACAAAGAAGTTCTATTTTAGTGAGAACACCCTCCAAAAGGGAATGATGATCTTGAAAAGGCCTCTCATCTTTTCCAGATAAGAGAATGAGACTTTCCAAAGGAATATCTCACTGAGCTAAATTAAGCTGATTTAAATGTTCCAATATGTTTTCTTTATCAACTATTAAGGGCTTATGAACTAATCCTGAGGAATTATTAAAAATAATTATTTCAATTTTTACTCTTTGAATTTTCCACGACAAAAGGCTATATGGGTTCTGAAAGTTGACTTCCTAATTTAATGCTACTGTGACAGCTTTGGCACTGAGTACTCATATTTTCACACAAGATTGCATGGAGGCAGCTCCTAGAAGGAGACTCACCATGTGCTAATATGATAAAGACACCTACTTAATGTCATGGAGATTTGAGGGCTCTTGACAGAGGAATCTGTATGAAGTGTCCATTTAATGTAGGTCTTGACAAATAGGATGTGCTCAATAAATAAAATCAGTAAGAAACTGGAAGGATGTGTACGCAATGTGAAGACTCAAGTGTCTGTTATGGAGAGCAGTGTGCATAGCTAAATTGCCAAAAAGAAAGAACATGGGTCCAGGTCTCTATGGGGAAACATGAATTGCTGAAGAAACAATAAGTTGCAGGTATTTTGTAAGTGGGAAGAGAAAAGGAATAAATTCTGGAAGAACATTTAGCTTAAGTTTCATATATTTTGTGTGTAAATCCATCTCTCTCTGCTTCCTAACAGCAGGAAAACATGACCAGATGGCCTCCTGCACTTGTCATGCCTTGCCGACCAGAGTGGAATAAATCTTCTGGAAAGTGCTCGTGTTTTCCAGAGCTCAACAGAACTTGCAAGGATTTCAATAGTAATGATACAAACTTTACTGGAAGTGAAGTCAGATTTTCTCAGTGCCAGGGCCGACTTAAATGTAAGTGCATATTCATACAGTTACATGGTCTGTCTTTCTGGGATGCCTGAAAGCAGATCAATTTTACCTCAAATATCCTGTCTTAACGTTGTAAAAGTTTTGCACTGTAGGATTTTGTGGAACTAGGAGCCTAATTCTTTTTTCTTAATTCTACGCAAAATGTTGGCCCCTCAAAATATAGTTGTATCACAGATTATTATCAAGACACATAATATTTAGTATCACTAATGAAGTATTTAGTAAGTATAGGTAGATCCATAATTATTTTAGAAGATAAACAGATTAGAGAATATTACATCCAATGGAGAACACTAGCATGTAGATTTCTAAATTTATTTTCCTTATTCTTGACACATCACTATTTTTGTGTGGCCCTTATGGATTTGCATATTTAGCAAAATGTATTTAATTTTTATCTGTGTTTAACAAAACATTATTAAAAGTATTATAAAATCTCTGTGAGATTGTTAGATTATTATTCTGATATTATTTGATATGTTTTGTACAGGAAAGTGGTCACTTGTTATTTTCACTTGTGAGAATAAGATTATTATTCATTCTCCAGAAGATATTCTTATTGAAGCTACAGTGTCAGATTGGACAGTGGTGAAACACACAATGGGGAGAAGGTAAAGCCAAGAAAACAGTATTGGAAACCACTTGAAAGTTTTGTTCAGGAAAGTTGGTACTGAGAAAGGCAGACACGTCCGTTCTGCGGCCTGAGCATGAATCTTGGCATGGTGCACTTCCTTGTTAACAGTCTATGTTAGATTCACCACCATTCATGGAAGTTCACATCCTGTGTCAGGCTTAATCCTTATCCCTTTGTTTAATGGACCCCATCATGATCTTTGCTCTTCATATTTTAGATGCATGAAGGAGGGAGATAGTTTTTTCTACCATGGTCTGAGTTGGGCTCTGTGAAGTTTGATTGGTCCCAATTGGCCACAGAAGAGATTCACTAGCAGCAGAGTAAGTGCATTCTGGGAATGACTTTTGCCTCCCTGGCTCCTCTTGGTGGCAAACACTGTATCATCTGCACTGGTGTGCGCATATGTCAGTAACATGCAAGCATGCCCCTTTCTTTACCCAGGATCATTCACAGACCTCCACCTCAAGTGCCTAGCTGACTCCTCCCCAGTAAACACTGAAACAGTTAGCTTGGCCCTTTGCCTAACTACTGTGCTAATATCATTGCCCATAATTTTGTAACACAATTTCTAAGACATCAAATGTCATCAACTGACTAACCTCTGTTGGCTCCTGTGTATGTGTTGCACATACATACATATGTCAGGACAGACATGTGCATGTAAACAAATAAATAAGCAAATAAATAAACATTTTACAATGAAGTAGAAAGAATTCACCCACTGGAATAGTAGTGAATTCAGTATTTTCATAGTCCTCAAACTCTGATCTCTAATTCTATGTGGCTATTGTGTACTTTAACTAACTTTGTACAAGAAAAGGTCACTGAATTGTGTCACTAAAGATGCAGTTGCCTTACAGTATATTTATTTGTTATAAGAGCAAATTTGCTTGTATATTCGACATAAAATATTTAGAAAAGTATTTTTTTGAAATCATAAAATAATAGTTTTTACTATACCAAACTTCCAAATTTATTTCTTTACTCAGAATTAACTCCACAATACTTATGAATAAAAGGCTATTTTCTGTGCCTTTTCAGTGAAAAGAATCAAACATGCCAACACCGTGTCAGCCATAAGAGCAGGATCCACTTGTGTAGAATAATGTTCAGAAAGGAGATCACTGTGAAGGAGAGACTATTTCTTTCAGCCTCAAGTTTGTAAAGGAAAAGAAAATTGTAGCATTATGTGGAAATGCATGATTTCTTTTTTTCTTTTCTTTCTTTCTTTTTTCAGTGCTTAAGTAATGATTTCATCTGTGTCCTCATTTGAAAGGGCAGGAAAATGGGAAGTTCTCTCTGCCTCTTCCAAGTCTAGGTGCAGAGGCGGAGCAGAGAGAGAGCATTCCTGTGAGCACAGACTGAACAGCTGCACAGTGATAGAATCTAAGGTGGAGCTACAGTGCATGGGGCTTCCAGCTCACAGAGCAGGGACTGTGCCAACAAGAGTTCTGCCAGAATGTTTGCAGACACTTCCCTGACACACTGCGGAAAATATTTCCCACACTTCTTTTTTACCTCAGGCTCCTCATTTTCTGTGGACCCCACCCCCTGGGTGAGCTTCTGTTGCACATTAGAGAGAATGAAATTTTACCCAGCCTAATAGTAACCACCATCCCCTCTACCTCGAGGAGATCTGACTTCCTTTCCTAGCCCCCACCTGCACCTGCACCCATATGCACATATTGTATACCCGATCTCCTGCACATTCATAACTTAAAATGAGATACAGTAGATGCTGATTTACAATGAAAAATTTAGACTCTCCAATATAGGAAAGATGTTTTCTTCAAAGCTGTCAACTATAAATAGCCAAAACATTATGAATGTAACATATATAGAATTCCTGATTGTTTTGTGGTTCTTCTTGCTGTAGGTAGTTTATTTTATATATGAGTAATACCATAAATGTGTATGTAAACATATTTAATAAAAATTGTAAAGAAAAATAAAAGGTGTGTGTTTACTTGTTTTTATATGTGTGTATATGACCATTAAAACAATGTAGTTTTTATATTTTTAAATTTAAATTATTTTATTTTGTTGTTTTTACTTAAGTGTATGTTCATATGTGTGTGTTTGTGTGAATGTATCCCATATGTGTGAAGTTGTCAATAAAAGATTTCCTTGAACTAGAGTTATAGGCAGATGTGAGTTACTCAAATGGGTACTAAGTGCTCAGGACACACTCTTAATCACTGAGACATCTCTCTATCTCTAAACTGATTTTATATGACATGTTTTGCTCATTCATAACTGTGCTTGGCATACTTAATAAAGCATATATTCCTATTTCTGATAACAACAAAGCTATCTCGGTGTATGACTGATGACATGGGAGAACATAGTTCCTACAATGGATAATTATCCTTCAGTTTAAATCTGCCAGTTTTTGCAAGGTGTGTGATTTGACTTTTTGCTGAGCTTAAATTTTGTTAAAAATAGGTCATTCCATTCTTGAGATGTATTTTTCATTCTTTAATGTGTGCCTCATTGCCTTTCTTCAGTTGTAATTCCTTTGATTTGCCTACAATATTTCTTCCTTGAACAGCAGTCATTAGAAAGGATTGCATATAACAGTTATATTTTCCTTTAAAATGTACAAGACTATCCAAAGTGAGTAATGAAGATGGCAGAGGTCTCTTTCACTTCTATAAAAAAGCTTCTTCTTTCAAATATGCAAAAAATAATTTGGAGTATCTGCTGGTATTATTCTTTGAGAATATTTAATTCTGCTAAAAATACAAATAAACAGAAATGAAAAATTACATGAGAATGCTAGGTGTGGACACTGAAAAAATAGTTGTTTATGATCGGGAGATAAATCCCCTTTGGAATCAGTTGAATAAACAAGGATCTTGCAATATATAAAGAGAATTCAAAAGAGATATCACAAAAAAGGCAATATTGTCACCACTAAGATGAATGAAAACTGAAAGAATATAAGAGACCCGTGGTAGAACAAAATCAGAATATACTTTTAAAAAGACAAGACAGACAATGAAGTCATAACACCCAATTCTCTCACATCTTGGGTGTGATAATCTCACAGGGACAGCCCACAATATGGCCTTGCATGTGCCCACTAAAACTCAGGTTAACCTCTTCCAGCTGAGCTGACGAAGGACAGAGCCCCTCTCAGGCAAACTCTCCTTGTCTGATTGTCTACAACCCAGCAGATGTTCCATGCCATCCTAGATCACATGTGTTGCAGTACTTTTTTTTCAAACATCACTCCTTATCAATAAGTATTAATCCACTAATAGCAAAGGCTGAGGATGTAGAAAGAGGCAAAGAGAGGGAGAAATCATAAACATTAATACCACATCTTGAGTTGAATTTTTGGCGAGAGGGAGAAATCATAAACATTAATATCACATCTTGAGTTGAATTTTTGGCTTCTACAATCATGTGAACAGTTCCAATAACGATTCTTCTCTCATCCATATCGCATCCATTTCTCTGTCTTCCTCTATATATAATTGATCTATCATTCAAATTTCTATGTATATACTATATTTCTCTACCTATTATCTATCTATCATTTATCTATCTATCTATCTATCTATCTATCTATCTATCATCTATCTATCATTTATCTTTCTTTCTTTCTTTTATCTATTTTCTACCCATGTGTATATCTTATTAGTACGTTTTCACTGAATAATCTTCAATAATAAAGCATCCTATTCAATTAAGTTATCAGTTCTTAAATTTAGTTGGTACTGTTATTAATCTGAGAGGATAAAACTGATGTGGTTTCACTCAAATTTTCTTTTTTAATTAGTTTATTCAGACTACAACACTATTTCTCCCCTAACTTGTATCCTCCCATTCCTCCTCTCTCTTTCACCCTATTCTCCTCCCCTAGGTCTGTTACAGAAGGAGACCTCCTCCCCCACCATGTGGTCACAGCCTACCAAGTCTCATCTTGGTAACCTGCCTATCCTTTCTCTGAGTGCCACCAGGTATCCCCACCAAGGGGAAGTGGTCAAATATGGGGCACCATGGCTGAGAAACACTTAAAGAAATGGTTAATGTCCTTAGTCATCAGAGAAATGCAAATCAATATGACTCTGAGATACCATCTTACACCCATCAGTATGGCTAAGACCAAACACGCAAGTGACAGCACATGCTGGTGAGGATGTGGAGAAAGGGGAACACACCTTCAATGCTGGTAGGAATGCAAACTAGTACAGCCACTTTGGAAATCAATCTGGCACTTTCTTAGAAAACTGGGAATAGGGCTTCCTCAAGGCCCAGCTATTCCACTCCTTGGAATATACTCAGAAGAAGGACATATGCTCAACCGAGTTCATGGCAGTCATATTCACCCAAATTCTCTAACTTAATCAAGCCAAAGATGTGCCCAGGTTTTCAGTGCTTTAGAAGATTCCTAAATACTTGTAACCAGAAAAGTTGATGTTTGTGTTATCCAAAAATCATGCAACATATTCCCTTTGAAGACTTTTTAAAGTACAGTTAACAGAGAAACTGATAAGTGAAGTTCTAAATAATTTTCAGTGCTCTAAAATGGGCAACTGAGTGTTTAATAAGACGATTTGGAGGAGACCACACACATAGCCAGCTATAGCACAAGTAATGACACTCAGCCTGCCCAGCTCGGGTATTACTTTAGTGCTGGAGAGGGTATTGGCTTAAATACTTAGAGACAATGTTACAGAAGTTGCCTTGGTGATTTCCAAAGTCTCCTTGATTGAGTCTATTGTGTGACTTAAGACATGGGGAAGAGACATGCTCTCTAACTCCCAATCTGGAAACAGGGTCACCATCTTCTTTCTATGCTAACTGGGGTTATTGATGCATGAGAGTTGCTTGTCATTTCACTGGTACCTTTCCCTCTGTAAGCTTTATAATATCATTAACAACACAATATAAAAACATGTCCCTATTATATTATACAAGACACTAAAATGAAGGTGATAGTGAAGAGTTAGTGCAACAGGATTTAAATCGGTTGTTTTGGAGTGTTAGTGTGAAAGCCCAAATCCTGACTAGTGAATGCCATTGTATCATCTTTCTCACTGCTGGATAACTATGCTTCATCACAAAATCTCCTTTAAAAGTTCCAACCCTCACTGGTGCCACTTTACATAAATGCAATCATAGCACAGCATAGCAGAGGGAGGTGGAGTTCTGTGAGCTCTAATCTGGTCTGTGTAGCAAGTTCCAAGCACCACTGTGATCCACCTGGTGCTTAGTCGGGGTGGTCATCTGTGTAGCTTTGTTCTCTTGATCTCACTTATTGCTTCTCATTAGAGTACTTTGTGAGTTATAGACTTTTATTTAATAAAAATGAATTTTGTATATTCTTTCATACTGTAATCTAATAACCTTCGTTCAGTCTGGTTTTACTTGATCCTTTTATCTTTTTATATTCTCTCTCTCTCTCTCTCTCTCTCTCTCTCTCTCTCTCTCTCTCTCTCTCTCTCTCTCTCTCTCT
>OU015748.1:7693909-7712314 GCA_907169655.1 Acomys percivali
ACACATACACCCACACACATGTATGACTGATAGGAAACACACATACACCCACATACATGTATGTCTTCATTTACCCTTGTGAACAGTATTTGTAGCACACATTAGTGGTTCAAAGTGGTAGCTACTAGCAGATTTCCAGCTCTGAGCTGAGGCAAATGTGATGACTAAGGAGATAGATTGCTGAGATCAGGGCTTGTACATTAATTTCAAAACATACTTTCACTGTTATTTTTGTAAAGAGCATGAAAACTAACAAGGAGAGAGCGGAAAAGAAAGTGTGGCTGGTAGGATGTGCCCATCCTATGGACTACATGAAGTTCTTACTGTCTGCTGGCTAAGCAGAAGTAGCCTGCTGCAGCTTCTAATATCACAGGGGCATGGTTTGCCTTTTCTGAAGGAAATCAGACAGTGAAAACTTAAACTATATAAAGCTTTCTATTTTGTTTTAGTTTACAGCATTTCAATTTAGAAAAAAAGTGGATATTTGTTAAAGCGAAGGTTGTGAAGGTAGCTTAAGATGGGTTCTTAGCTTCCTTGAGTTTGTAATCTCAGTAGGAAAACAAGATACACAGGTCAAGAAGTTTAGGCATTGCAACAGAATGGTATAGATTGCTAGTTGATGATTGACATGGGAAAGTACTGACAGACTCTTTGGAGAAATAGATAAGAGTGGGCTTGAATTATCTGAAAAGTTTTAGCAAAAGTCACATGACTTGAGCTGGTTCTTAACTTTTGTTTTAAGGTTCAGAGATAGAAGGTATTTCTTGACATCAAATGATTTGAACTATGATTTTTTTATCACAGAGGGATTCATTAAATTATATTTTACTTGTTCTAATTTTTCTTATAGTTGCAGGGTTATTCTTTTTTTAATGCCCACTTTTCAGGCTGTGACTTCAAAGGGAGATACTTAAGGAATGTTCCCTTGCTTTAGAGCTTATCACCTTTCTTTCACCGATGTGCCACACTGCTTCTCATTTGTAAAACTTCATGCATGCAAGGAAACTTAGTAGTTGCAAGGTACAAAAATTCCTTCAATTTAAATTATCTTCACACTGCGAACTAAACTTTAAAATATCTTAATGAAGAACAACCCATGTGACCACCCAGTCTATTCCAAGGTGCTGTCTGCCTTCAAATGCCCTCTTCCCATTTACATGTGTAATTCTTCCCCGGCAGAAACTCATGACTTTTGCTGGAGGGAGAAAATAGCAAAAGACTTTTGTAAAGCACATTTCTATCTCTGAAGGATTAAAGTTAAAAATTAATATTATAAGGGGTGACGGAGTCTCAGTACAATTAAAATGAATAGCAGATATTTCTGGGGAGGTGTATGAAACAATGCCAGTGGGGAAATTACACACACACACACACACACACACACACAGACAGACAGACACACACACACACACACACACACACACACACACCTCCTTTATGGATGAAATGGTATGGGGATCAATGAAGCTGAGTGCACAACCTGTCAAACCCATTTGCCTTGATTGGCTTTAATTTTAAATGCCTTTGGTTCTCCACTGCTGTACCTAGGGAAGGCACACGCTATGTGTGTCACAGAACTGAAATGAAGCCTCTATTCTCATAGTTGAGTGCTTTCTCTTCAGTCCAGCCTGAATCTGGGCACCAGGCAGGACTGAAGAGACTAAGTTAAATATTAAATACTGTTTAAAATTTTTTCAGTTCAGACTGAGAATATACTTAGCATCTCTCCCACTCAGAAGAAAAGCAGTGAGAAGGATGAGCAGCATAGCTGAGACTCCTGTGGGGCCAGCAGTGTTTATGGGGTGCCACAGACTTTGGAGGGCTTCTGAAAGACAGGAAGTTAATGGGATTCTATTTATATTAGTTTCCTAGGGCTGCCACAACCAATTACCACACACTTAGTGACTTTAAACAGCTGAAAGGCATTCCCACACAGTTCTGGAGGCCAGATGTCCAAAGCAAAGGTGTTGGCAGGGCTATGTTCCTCTTGCAGGCTGTAGGGAGAACCCTTCCTAGCTTGCTCATGTTCCTGGAGGCTGCTGGTGCTTCTTAGTTTGTGTATGAGTAATTCTGACTTCTGCATCTAACATCATATGTAAAAAAAGGTGTCTTATTTTATTTGACTGTATATGATGCCACCCTTATCTTCTTTTAGAAAGATATGAGCTGTTAGAATTAGAGTCCTAAATCCAAAGTTTACATTTGAGATCCTCCATTGGACTACATATGTAAAGATTTTATTTACTAGGGAGGTATGTTTATAATTTCCAAGAGGTGAGAGTTGACATTATGTATTTTGGACCCTCTAAGCACTCCATTACACTATAATAAGTATACAATGGAAAAAAGAAATTATCTTCAACAAATGGTGCTGGTCTAAGTGGATGTCTATATGCTGAAAAATTCAAGTAAGTCCATATTTATCACCCTTCATAAAACTCAAGTCCAAGTGGATCAAAGACCTCAACATAAGACAGAGACACTAAATTTATTAGAAAAAAAGCGGGGAAATGCCTTGAACTCATTGGCACATGAGACAACTTCCTGAACAGAACATCAATAACTCAGGCTCTAAGATCCACAATTAATAAGTGGAACCTCATGAAACTGAAAAGCTTCTCTAAGACAAAGGTCACTGTCTATAGGACAAAATGGCGTCTACAGAATGAGAAAAGATCTTCACCAACTCTACATCCAGTGGAGGGCTAATATCCAAAGTCTTTAAAGAATTCAAAACATTAAAAACCAACAAACAAAATAATCCAATTAAAAATTTGGGTACAGATCTAAACAAAGAATTCTCAATGGAGGAATCTGAGTGGCAGAGAAGCACATAAAGAAATGCTCAACATCCTTAGTCATCAGGGAAATACAAATCAAAAGGACACTGAGTTTCCATCTTACACCCATCAGAATGGCTAAGACCAAAAACCTGTGACAACACATGGTGGCGAGGATGTAGAGAAAGGGGAACATTCTTCCATTCTTGATGGGAGTCTAAATTTGTACAACCACGTTGGAAATCAATCTGGTGCTTTCTCAGAAAATTTGGAACAGCTCCACCTCAAGACCCCTGGGCATATACCCACAAAATCGTCTACTATGCCACAAGGACACTTGCTCAAGTATGTTCATAAGAACTTTATTCATAAGAGCTAGAATCTGGAAACAACCTACATGTCCCTCAACTGAAGAATGGATAAAGAAACTGTGGTATATTTACACAACGTAATACTATTCAGCTATTAAAAACAAAGATATCATGAAATTTGCAAGCAAATTGATGGAACTAGCAAAAATCATATTGAATGAGGTAACACAGACCTAGAAAGACACACGTGGTATCTACTCACTTATAAGTGGATTTTAGCCATACACTACAGGATACAGTACAGTTACACTAAAATTCAGAGACCCAAAGAGGATAAATAACAAGGAGGACTTGAGGGAGGATGCTTATATCTCACTCAGAGGGTGAAATAGAATAAGCAGCAGAAGTGGTTGAAGAGAGAGAGCCAGGTAGGAGCGGGAGTGTGGAGAGAAGTGAAGGTGGAGATCAGACCTCAGGAGAGTGGAGGAGGGAGGTGGGAGGACAGAGAGCCTGCAGATAGAATAGAAACCATGGTTGGGGCATCTCTGTAACAACAAGCTGGAGACTTGTGACAGAGCAGGCTTGTGGGAGAATATGGGGGTGACTCTAGCTCCTCAGTCACGGAGACTGAGGAGCACACCCTCAAACTAGACAGCACTCCTAGTGGAGAGAGGGAAATTCTAACCCATCAAACAAAAAACTTCTGTGCAAAATTTACCCTGCCTACAAGCTGTGCAGGGATAATGATAGAGCAGATATTGAGGGAATGTTCAACCAATGCCTGACCCAGCCTCAGACCTAGTCCATGGGAGAGAGCCAATCCCTGACACCATTAATGATACTCTGCTATATTCACAGACATAACAGCCTAGTAGCTGTTCCCTGAGAGGTTTCACCCAGCAGTGGATTGAAACAGATGCTGAGACTCACAGCCAAACATTGAGTGAAGTGTAGGGAGTCTTGTGCAAAAGTGAGGGGCAGGGATAGAAGGCCCTAGAGATGTCAGGAACTACAGAAGGCCAACAGAGTCAACTAACCAGGGCCAAGAGGACCTTGCAGAGACTGAAGCACCAACCAAGGACCATCCATGGACTGGACCTAGGCTGCTTACACAGATATAGCAGATAACCAGCTCAGGCTTCATGTGGGTCCCCTAGTAAGGGGCTACCTTTGACAAGGGCTCTGTTGCCTGCATTTTGACCACTTTCTCCTGGAGGTGCTGTCTCATCATAGCCCAGGGGAAAAGGAAGAGTTCAGCCATGATGGGACTTAATGAGCTGGGGTGGGATGGTAGGGAGGCTCCCTTTTTCTGAGGAATAGGGGAGGTTGGAAGGGGGAAGAGGGAGAAAGGGTGTGACTGGGAGAAGAGGAGAATGGGGCTATGACCAGGATTGAAAGTGAATACAAAGAATAAAACAGAGCTTGGCATGGTATCCATCCCAGTAAGACCAGCATACAGCTAGTAAAATAAGGGTGGATTGAGAGCTGATGGTAGGCCTGGGCCACGTGAGACCATGCATATCTCAAAAAACAAAAACAGAAACAAAAAATAAAAACCACACAATACAAACAAAAAAGCAAGCAATAAATAAATAAATAATGTGACCAAATTATCCCTGAGAGGAAAGATAAGGGTAAGAGCTGGGGCACAATGCCAGAGTTGGGTATGACAATGCACAGTGTAGCCCCAAGACTCTGGACTCAGAAGCAGAGTGATTGAGCCTGTCGAATTTCTACAGAATATGTGAATGTGTTGATGGAACAGGAACTGGAAAGGAAACGTCACTGAAGGAAAGAACTGAAGATGGATAAAGGGTGACTCCCCTTTTCACTCTGCTGAGTCTCTCTTCGGCAACAGTGGCTGCTGCCACACTTACTCTTCCTGCTCTGTTAGACCAATAAGTGACTTCAACATTTATCCTAAAGAGGTCCAGTCCTCTGAGTTACTAGGTGTCCCAGTCTTAGGAGAAATCTCAGTTGTTTGCCTCATGTTTCTGTTTACCTCCAAGTCCTCCAGACAAGGCGGTTTGCCTGCAGAGATGGAAGCCTGCCTATTTCCTCAGGAGAAAGGTCTGCTGTAGATGAAGGCCAGAAATGGTTTTTATGGCTGTGTGGGTTCAGCAACCAGATCCTCACATTCAAATAGAAAAAGCGAGCAAAGAAGAATCAAACGCAGAAGAAAAACCAACACGCAGAAGAAAGCAGGCAAAAAAAAAAAAAAAAAAAAAAAAAAAAAAAAAGTTCTCATCAGTTGTGATAGTTACGATAATTCATGATGTATTTATATAACAATCACTGTGTTCCGAATACCGAATGAAACTCTTACGGTCAACACAAAACAAGCTATAACAACAACAAACCAATGCACAACCTCCAGAAAGATCTCAAAAGCTATCACCCCTCACCCCTTCTCCCACTGCGAAGTCAGTTTAGGGGTTAGAGCAATAGATGGATTCAGAGACTGAGCCACTCAGAAAAAGCGACAGTTCGGTTGCAGTAAAGAACAAACTGGGCTTTAGCTAGACCTTACTTCTTTGGAAACTGATTCTCCTGTTTCTTGTATCACCAGAGTCCAAGCAGGAAGAAAGTAACAGAAGAAACTGTTATAAACAATTGTTAAGCAGGGAAAGGAAACAGGTTTAAGGCACAGCAGGAAAAGTAAAATGTGTCTTAGATCTGGAGGAGGTAACAGGAAGAAACAGAGTTGGGAGAGGGCCTCCCAGGTGCCTGAGTCTAGGTAGTGATGGTGGTGGTGACCATAGAAAACCAAACCTATGTGACACAGTGTCTGGGCAAAGCAGAAGGCGTTCTTTGGAGGTGCAGGATCCCTGCAGCTGCAAGGTTAGGATTGGCGTGGGCAGGCTAGACTGGGCTTGCAGTACCGTGGAGGGAGGGCACCTCTGGGTATAAGGCAGGAATGAAGACCAATGTCTACCCACCTGCCCTGCTGACCTGCTGCCACAGCAGGAGCCAGCTGGAAAGGTCTCTTCTCCTGCAATGTCACGCCTGCGCCCTCTACCGGGAATGTAGAACAGTACAGAGTTAAGGAGATGTGATTAAAGGAATCTTACCTGTTTTCAAGGAAAAGATTCCAGAGAAAGAATCTGAAGCCCAAGAGGTAGGGGAACTGATGACGAAGTATAAGAATTCATATGCAGAACTGTACTTTGTGGGGAAAAAAATCTGTCTTTGTTTTACTTAGCGTTCAATGAAAATTTTACTAAATGCTCCGCACTGCTTTACTTTTGTTGTGGTTGCAGTATGGGCATGTTAATTAATACTCAGTATAGTGCCAGGTACCAGCAAAAGCAGGCAAATTGAAATAACCTGTTAGGTACTCCCTACAGTCTTAGAGTTAAATACTACTATCGTTCACATCAGATGTAAACATGGTCCTCAGGACTTACTGACTCTTTGTTCTGATCAAACCAAGACCCTGGAGCAAGGGCAGTTACTGGAAAAGTGACTCAAACTGACCTTATCAAATTTATCTGCTTATGTATATTTTCTTTTACTTAAAAGCACTGGGAAAACATCACTATTCACTATTTCTGCCTTTTCATTCAGAAGTGAGCATCACTTCCCATTCCTTCTAAAAGTACGGCAGGATTGCTTCTCTGGTTTGGGAGGGTCATAGAGGTAGAAAAGTCTATCTTTGTAGCAGAATAGTTATTAAATTCTTACACTTATCACAAAGTCTGAGACAATAGTCTAGACCTTTTCCTTTCAGTTATAAGATAAAAATATCACGGAGGTTGAGCTAGGTAGGTCCTGGCAAGGTCTTTGGGTCATAGGCTGACATGGCATGTTTAAGAATTTCCCGAGAGTGGGAATTTATTAAGTAACGGAACTTCTTTCACCGCTTTACTCTAAAAAGATTACAAACTTCTCATGTTGCCCAAGGAATTCTTCCACACAGAACAGCGCATGCTCCCGTGTCATCTCTGCTTTCCCCGCTGAGCCGCTGGTACCATGGAAAGTCTCTCTCCTCTGAAGGAAGCCAGGCGTGAGAGGACTCAGATTGTTGAAAAGGTAACCCCATTTAAGAGAGAGCGTGGTAGAAAACAGCTTCCTGGTGCAGTAAGTCTTCTGAAAACGTTATGCTTTAGTGTAGTATGTTTTGCTATGAAAATGAAGAGATTATTAACTGAAGTCAGGAATTTTATTTTAAATGAAAATCAACATGTAAATAGATTTTTAGAATACATGTTTGCTGTCTAATACCTCAATCAATAAAATCTAACAGCTTTGCAATAACATTATTTAAAACTCAATGAAATGGATTTATTTATACACCAATATTTTATGTTTCCAACAGAACAATGTTTTATACATACTGTAAGCAAACTACAACTAGGCCTTGAAGCAATGGCTGTTTCAAAATAAATGTTTCATATTTTGATTTGAAATGATGTTTCAGGCATATACTTTAAATTTGGATTTACCCCATACTTGAGAAAGTTGTATTACTAAAAAGACCAAAATGCATACTGGCATCAAAAGAATATTTTATTCTCGCACTCTGGCTAGCTTCCTTGCTGCTCTTCATAGTTCCTGGTTGTGTGGCCATATTCAAATCCTAAACCTCAGTAGCTCTATATGAAATGTAAAATATCACATTTCCAAGATGAATGTTAATATAGACCTGGAACCATATCAGCAGGGATTCATAAGCTCTGAGACAACAGTCTGATTGCTCTCAGAAACCTTACCTCCTGCAGTTTTAGAAATGGACAAAATTCACCTCTTCCCAAAATACACACGGAGAGGCTGATTACAACTCCATACTGGGTGTTCAGGGCTAGCAATGCCTCCAAACTATGCTGAGCAAAAAAAAACTGGCTCAGTCATTTGGAAAGAGATAGTGACTTGTAATCAGAGGAGCAGGGTAGAGCAGTTTCCACACAGCTATGTGGCTGTTTGTTCAGTTTCCATCTTAGTGAGAGTGATGCAATGCTTGAACACAGCATTTTGCATGGCTGTTGTGTCACAGCTATGAAGAGAACAGACTCCACACAATTGCCCTCCAGATTCTACTACCTCCGTACTGTGCCACAAGCACCATGCCTCAGACACACACACAAACAAAAAAAGAAGCACTCCCAAAACTGACAGAATTCAATTCAGATATTTTTTTTCTAAATATTTGGTGTATCCTGCTATGTAGATAAAACATGTGTCTTCTGTATCCAGTTTACTCTTTGATTTCTTTCTTTTTTTTTTTTTTTTTAACAAATCCTCTCTCATGATTTAAGCAGTATTACTTGGTTAAAAGTTGATTATATCAAACATGTAAAAGAAATCTTTTATCTAAGGTAATATAATTTGTATGTAGCTGGATCACTGAACAATATTTATAAAAAGCTTTTAAGTTGAATTTCCTTTATTATGTGTTAGTAAGATGTTTATGTAGGGAAAGAAAACTGAATTCTATTTGCATCGATAAGTTAATTTTAGCAAGCCAGTCAGTAAACTAAAACCAAAATGTGCTTTGAAATCACAATTGTCTTGATCAGAACAGTCCATACTCATAATGAGTGGAGAGGATACTTTATGACTTAGCATTTTTTGTCAAATTACACCTCAACTTCCTTACGCAGCATTAAAAATATATGCTGTAATGGTACAAAATCTCAGGACTTAATATGTGTTTGTTTTACTTTAAATTTTGAGTCTTACTCCAATTTTTCCCTTTTCCAAATAAGCCCCACAGGAAGCATTCATTAAACTTTACCTGTCTTTACACATATGATGGAAATCATTTCGGCTGATTGTTCCACACAATTACTGGTGACAATGAGTCTAGAGTCAGTTCAGCTACGGTTAAAATAGAGACCAACTTATTGGGTGATAGGAGGAACAGTATTAAATTGGAAACTGAAGGCTGAAATATTCTGTGTTGGAACATAAAGAGATTACACTAAGGGAAGGACACTGTAAAAGCTTGTGTTTTATAGGGAGCCTGGCCTCTGATAGCTGCGTACTTTATCAGTTCATAATCAAAGCAAGCAATACAAATCCATTTTGGGGCATTAACATGTCATAAATTTTTTTAAAAAGAGAAGGTCAATCCCTTGCAGATGTCAATTGCATTAAAACTCTGGTTACTTGGCATGCTGTAATCAGAACAAAGTAGATTTATAAATCAGGACTTAGTTTGGCTTTGTCTTGGTCCTATTGTCTGTCTGTCCTAGCCAGTGTGTAGGTGATTCTGTTGGCTTCTTACTCATTGCATCACTAGTAAAATGGTAGATGATTTTGGCACATCCAAAGAGAGGTGCCAGAAGGCCAGCACTCCTTTAGGGACATAAGACATCATGAAGGACCGTGTTTAAGTTACATGTTTCCTTCAAGTCTCTTGCTCTCTCTAAGCCTTCTCTTTTGCAAAGGGCCTAATAACAGAATGTACAAAACACTTGGGAGCAGTACCTAGCCAGCGCATATGAGATACTTAAAATTTGCAGGATCTGAAACAGAAAACAGAGCAACCAGTTATCCTAATCCAGAATCTAGCTGTATTCTTTGCTGACTGGTAAATCTGGAGCAAGTAAATTAACTTCTTTCTTGCCTTATATTCTCACCAGTAACACAAAATTGCATTACAAATAACACCATGTTCATAGATTTATTCTCATACTTAAGTGTGATTCCCAGAAGGCTCTGAGAAATCTCAGCACCACATCATTTTAGCTTCTGTGGTCTCCTCTCGTCTCTGACCACTGGATCCTTTTCCAGTCCTGGAAGTCCCACATTCCTCACACCCTTTTCTCTGACATTGGCTTTCCCTTTTACTTTTAATGACCGTTGTAGCTGCATTAAGCCTATTACATGGTCAGGTCTTCTCATACCTGACAATTATCAAACCACTCATAGACCAGCAACTTCAACTGTCTTCAGTTACATAACCAAGCCTATGCATAGTTTCTAGAAATAGGATATTGATATCTGTGGAAGGTATTACTCTGTTCCTCATAGCCAAATATCACAATCACACTAGGAAATCTTCTCCAAGTCATTACAAGAACATTTTCCTGAATAAAGCAACAAATAAAATCAACTTTAAATGATATTGAGCAAATAATAATGATTGGTTTACATTCCATATATTTAATCAGATAATGCATAACAAAACAAAACAAAAACCCAAGTCATTACACTTGGAAAAAGTTTGTCCTCAGAAAATTCAAAGCTCTAAGAACTGTTTTGTGAGTATTTATTATCATGTAGTGTTTGAGGCAATGTCATTGTTGAATATAGAATGTGATGAAGGAATTCCTCATCATTTCAAATAAGGAAACAGACAAAACCCAACATTTTATTATTTTTTTGTGATTACATTCACTACAGGTGGCATCAAAACACACCGACAAAGACTTGCTAATATACCAGATATTGAAAATCACCCATGGAGAACTTCAATATTTCAACCAATATTTGTTATGTATTAAAATATTCTGGGGTGTCTGGAACATGCTATTATGGTTTAAATTATACTAAACAGATAAATGGCTTTTATAAAATAGAGTTTGAATTGAATAGAATAAATATGGCAAATGGTAATTGCTTAGAGAGACTTTACATATTTGCATTTGGGGGCATTATTTTTATGTAGCTTTTGAACTTTTTTGTTTTTCTGAATGAGAAGTTGGACAAAACTTATCAACACAACTGAAGAATAAATTCTGACTTTGCAAGTCTAGGAGATGGAGAACATTAGGGCATTTATGGATTTTCATTTAGGCCATTACTGTGGCAGACTGACTCACAACAGCCAGACAATCACAAATATCATGGAAAAGATTCAAGGCTTTTAGGTACAATTCCATCTGTTTGTTAATGGCCAGACTAACTTATAATGCATTCATCTCTTTAGAGCTAAAATCAATACTTTTGAAACTTTTAGCTCTCTTGGGCCATGATGTAACATGCTGGCTCTATCAGTCTCTGTGTGGTATTCTTCTATTCAAGCAAGTAATATTCCTTTTGATTCCTTTAGGTTAGTAAACATCATCAACAACAAAGCCAATCAAGCAAAACATACGTAACCAGAAATGGAGAAAGGGAGGTCGAGGAACTGGACTTGGTATTGTTTTAAAGCCTCTGTGAACATTTACTCATTAGGAGGTAGGTGGTTGATCTGAGAGTTGATAGCAACTTTTCAATGTCACATAACATGATAATCCTCCTCATAAACTCTTGCTAAGGCCTGCTGGGAAAATTTGGTTTCCAATAATTAGTAGGAATTTGCTTGATGGGATACTCGGCCTCTCCAATCTTCCCATGGATGATCTACACTGAGATAACCCTGCTTATTAACTCAAGCGGATATCTGTTCCATTGGCTCAGCTATGAATATTTCCTGAGCAGCTTTTAATGTTCTGATTACACAAATGGGTATAATTATTAAAATCCCTTTGATTAAAACATTTAATGATAAAGCATTATTGAAAAATTTGGAAAATTAGCTAAATTTAATCACTGAAATATTTATGTTAAATTCAAATTGGGAGACACACTCCTAACAGGTAAAATAAGTGCCAACGTTTCTTTACTAACATTTTAAATTAACCTGAAGGAAAAATACGTTACGTGTAGAGGAATTTTAATTCAGCAACATGGCTGCTCTTGCAAGGGATCATATTCAAAGAATTTCAAGGTTTATGTGATCTGTCTGCAATACAGAAATGATCTTAGTACACACCTTTAATCCCAAACAATGAAAGTAAACCTAGTTTATAGAAGGAAGCAGTCATATTTGAGAGTGACATAGAAGGAGCAGACAAGGTGATGAATCAAAGAAAGATTTGACAGAATGAGTAAGAGAGACAATATGCCTAGCTCTTAGGAGAACAGACAGGAAAGAGAAACTACTTAAGAGCAGAGGAGGGAAAGAGTTACTTTTAAGAGAAATTTTAACTGGGACAGTTTTACAAAAAGACAGGTTGCAGAGAGAACAAACTAGACACAGGTGAAGACAGAATTGTTGCAGGACATTTGATCCCACTGAGGTCCTTGAGATTTTAAACTGTAAAAACCTATTTTTATTTGGTGTGATTGAGCCTTAACACACACCTTTAATCCAAGATTTTTTTCTGTACACAGGATTTAATAAAGTTAGCCCTAGGTCAAGAAGTGGAGCAAGAAACCAGCTGATAAGAATTAAAGAATAGGAGGGACTTTGCATTGGGTATTTACGACAAATTGTAGAAGTAGAAGTAGCATTAGCTCTTTAGTCCTTGATCTTTTTGGCTTTTGGGGATTTTGGTGCTTTGAGGTAGCAAGGTTTTGGCCATGGGTTATTTGTCATTTTTTCTCCTGGGTTATCAGCTGTACTAGTGAGCCTTCTGGACCTTTTCCATCAGGACATGAGCTGAGTGGGAAGGATAAATGGGTGTTTTCTCTGCCTCTCTGAGCTAGCAGGTTTTCACCCCAGCATCTGGCTTCTCAGTCTTTATTGGTAAAATAGAATGTTTGGGGTTTCCATTCTTTTTTTTTTAATTTTTATTATTTATTAATTTATTCTTGTTACATCTCCAGAGACCCAGAACGATTGCAGGACACACAGCACAGGGGAGAGAAGGCAAGCATTCTTTTTTTTATTATTAATTTATTCGTATTACATCTCGATTGTTAGCCCTTCCCCTGTTTCCTCCCATTCTTCCCTCCCTTCCACTTCCCTCCCCCCTTCCCCTATGTCTGTGATTCCCCCTATATATGCTCTTAGAATATCGAGTCTCTTCTTGATAACTTGCTATCCCTCCTCTGAGTGCCGTCAGGACATGGTCAGACACTCCTTGGAATAAACCCAGAAAATGCCCTACCACACAGCAGGGACATATGCTCAACCATGTTCATAGCTGCTTTATACATAATAGCCAGAACATGGAAACAGCATAAGTGTCACTCATTAGAAGAATGGACGAAGAAACTGTGGTATATTTACACTATGGAATACTACTCAGCTATTAAAAACAAGGAATTCCCGAAATTTGTGGACAAATGGATTGAGCTAGAAATTATCATAATGAGTGAGTTCACCCAGAAGCAAAAAGAGACAGACGGTATGTACTCACTTATATCAAAACACTAGTCCAAGGGGTACATCCCATGAAAAACTTTACTTACCAGGAAAGTGGGTCAGAGGAGAGGACATCCTATTAAGACTTTAGGCGAGAGTAACATGGAAGAATGTGGAAATAGTAGGACCCACAGGGTCCTGGAAACCTACAAGAAGAACTTTATGACAGGCAGATCTGGGTCCTGGGGTCCTTCTCGAACTAAGTCACCAGCCGAGGAGAATATAGGCAGTAAACTTCGAACCCCTACCAAGACCTAGTTTACGAACATGATATTCTCCACCGTTGAGTGGAGAGTGAGATCTGACCCCTACACGAACTCTGGGATTTCCATTCTTTAAGACAACACAGAACGAGCAGAGAATGAGAAGGATCCAGAAGATCAATACATATTACTAGAATTAGTTTGAGGCCACCAGAACAATTTAGTCAGAAACCAAGAGAAATAGGTTTCAATCAGTCAGCTTGGAGGAGTTTGGGTCAGCTAAGTTGAACCAGGCAGCAAGAGTTCAGAAAGAGCTAGAAAGACTTGGGAACAGTTCTCATCTCATTCCCTCAATTGATAAAATAAAAAGAACATTTACAGTTGGGTAAAAACAGAAATAAACCAATGTCAAACTTTAATTAGTCAGTTCTTTAACAAATGAAAAGTAGACTTCTCTGTGCTTAATTGAAATAAAATATAAATATACATTTTACAATTTTATAGCTCTATATTCAAAGTAGTTTTAAAACTATGTTCTTAGTTTATGATAAATACTATTTCACTCAAATTTATTAATTCTTTCTTTTCACAGTAACCATAAATGCAAAGCCCTAAGAGCAATGGCACCTTACTCTCAGAAATATAAAAAACAATAACAATAAGTATTTGATAATGTCCTCTAAGGGGAAGAAGTAAGGTTTGAAAGTAATTTGCTCCTCACTTTCATGAGCTTTGACAAAGAAGTCAAACCTCTAAAATCTGTTTCTTCAATCTAACAAACAGAATTTAAAAAAAAACAAAACTAGCTGAGTATGTTGGGACACACAATAATCCTAGCACTCGGTAAGTAAAGGCAAGGAGGATGAGGAGTTTAGTGTTATTCTTGATTGTACAGCGAGTTCAAGACCAGCCTTGGCTACATGAGACTCATTATAAATGCAAAGGAATCAATCAAACATCAACAAAGAAGAATTAATTGTAAAAATCTTGAAGATATGAAATAAGGAAACCATGGTGAAAACACACAGCATACACAACTCACTAGCTGTGATCTCCCTATCCTTAGTGTGCTGACATGTGCTGTTCTGGAACTCTCCTGTTGGAATAGCTTATTTTTGTCTTATGCCTATTACTCTTGAATTACTGTTTAAAAAAACTTATATTGAAGGCAAAATTCTGGTTTATTTCAAAATGTCCTAAGCATATGCAGATCCCAGAATCTTTTATGAATCATATAAATAAATGTGTTTTAACAACTTGAGAAATACTGCTTTTATTGTTTATAAGTAAATGAAAAATACCATTAGACGTGCCATACCTTTATGCTTGTATATTAGTGCTGATTTTCAGAGTATGAATAAATTTATTTGATTATATATATGTGTGACTAGGATAAAGAAAAATATTTTGAATTTGATCTGAATTAAATTAACCTCCATGTGACAGTGGTAGCTTTGCTATATAAAAGCATGTGTGTAAAACACTCAGTCAAGTCTCCTTAGTATCTGAAATTTTGCTAGACTCATTGCTGAACAGGTAGAATATCTGCAGTTGTACAACGTATTATGAAAGAAGAGAGAGATTCAAATAAATACCTTTGGTAGATATAGGCAAAGCCTCTGACCACAGTGAACACTTGCAGCTGTGGGGTATTTAATTATAAAAGAGGGTTTAGTGTCTTAGGAAGAACTTCTGATCAACCAACACCTGGGGGATGCCTCACTGCTCACATGTTGCAAACCATGTCCCAATTAAGATCTGCTTTTAATATTCAAACTGAGTGAGTCTGACCTCTTGAGAGAAATAGTTGTTCGAATTATTTTTAATAATTTTTAATGTACTCACACAATATCACAAAGCTAGAATAACATCTTAATAGTCAATATGAGTGTGGGGCTTGCTCTCTGCAACATTTGTGGTCACTGCATGATTAGAGGTCTATGCCACTGTGGTTACAGAAGTTAAGTGAGGTTGTGGTTTTACTCAGGCCTTTACAGTACACAGTCTGCAGTGTGACTGACATTTGGTATACTGCACCCGTTTCACAAAGCCAAAAATATGATCAAGGTTTAGACTCCATCTGGTTGCCCTCAGAGATATCATAACTTACTTCTTTGAGACTCTAATATCACTGATGCTCAGCAGCTCTGTAGGACTTCCCCAGGCATCAGGGACCATGTTGGGGCTGCTAAGACATCCAGTCTCTGACTAAACAACTACTGGATTCTTGCCCTTTCCTTTGGCAGCCACTGTTGGATGACTAGCCCATAAAATCATTCTCAGAAACGTGTGTTTGTGTGTATGTGTTCCTCTACCAGTTCTCTTCCTTTAGAAAACCCTGACAAATACAATGATATCTTCATTAACTCTGGGATATGTTCAAGAGGCAAAACCTGAGAATTCATGGGGTAGAATAAAAGTAGAGACACAGAATCAAAATAACTAGGAAAAATAATAAACTTTAAACAACTAGGATTAACATTAATAATGTTGTCAGGGTTGGCTCTGTCCCATGGTGTGGGCCTCGGGTTGGGCCAGGCATTGGTTGGACACTCTCTCAATCTCTGCTCTATCTGTTCAATGTTTATCCCTGAACATCTTGAAGGCAGGGTGAGTGTTGGGTTGACGTCTTTGTGGGTGGGCTGGTGTTCCCCTCCCTCTACTAGGAGACTTGCTTTATCAGAGGTGTCCTCTTCAGTCTCTAAGGCCCCTGCTATCAGCAGTCTGTGCTAGATACTCTGCTATACTTTCAGACAGGAACCTAGCAGAGATGTCCTCTGAGGGCCTACACCCAGAAGTGCTTCGAAACAGATGCTGAGACTCATAGCCAAACATTGGGGGATATGTATGGAGTGTTGTGAAAAAGTGGGAGGAAAGAATAAAAGACCTGGAGGAGAGAAGCGCTCCACAAGAACACCAACAGAGCCAACGAACCAGGCCCCTGAGGGGTTTGCTGAGATTGCAGCATCACCCAAGGACCATGCATGGATTGGGCCAAGGCATAAAGATGTAGCCAATGAGCAGTTCAGGCTTTATGTGGGTTCTTTAGTAATGGGAGCCGGGGCTGTCTCTGACATGGGCTGTATTGTCTGCTTTTTGATCACTTCCTCCTGGTGGGACTGCCTTGCCAGGCCACAGAGGAAGAGGACATGCTCAGCGCTGAAGCAACTTGATGAGGTGGGCTGAATTGTAGGTGGGGCTCCCCTTTTCTGAGGAATACGGGAGGAGGAAGTGAGAAAAGGAGGAAGGATAGGACCAAGATGTAATGGGGCTATGACTGGGATATAAAGTTAATAAACAAACAAACAATTAAATAAAAAATTAAAAGCACTAGCATTATTTTTAAAAACCCACCATTTCCCTTATGTTATTCATTTCTGAGCTAATTAAACTGGGATTACTATTATTCTTTCACTCATGAATACCACCTAGCTGTGTGCATCAGGAAATTTACCTATGGGAGCACAGATTTTATTTTGAGAGGTGTGCAGCATTATGCAACAGGTCACTCACCAACTTTATTTCATTCCCAACCAACAAACATTTTGTTATTTAAAACCAAATACTGTAAAGGCCTCATTTTATTATCATCAATAAAATATCACAATAGCTACTATAATCAAAATAAAGATATTAATTTGTTGAAATTCAAATCAACTCTTCTATTTTACTTTGCCTTTGGTAGAATGATGAATAAACCATATTTTCTTTTTTAAAAGACTAGCATATGCTATTAAGCATTAGATTTTAATGACATCATGTATATTCATAGTTTCTTTGCACAATGGGGAAATACATTGATGAAGTCATTTTCAGTATATATGCATTCCATACAAGTTATATTAAAAAGAGAACCATGATTAAGTAACAGTGAAAATCAGATAAAAATGGTTGTTGTTAGCTCTTTTTACAGTTAATCATCTATTATTTTCCTTTCTAAAACTATTAATTATAATGCTTATATAAAAAAAATCCAGACAAAAATTACTTTTCCCTAAGAGAATGGTCTTGTAAACAGCACTCAATGTCATATAGTGTGATTCTATTTTAGTTTACACAGGAAACTGGCACATCAATTCTAAAAAGCTACAAACATATAAACTTTATAGATAAAGCACATAATGAGACACACAACACACTGTTCAATAACCCTTCCACAATACTAGCTACAAGCCGGGTTTAAGAACTCAGGAAAGCGGTAGAAAAAATGATATTAGTCTGTTCAGACTGAAGTGGGGTAACTTGTATTTCATAATATTTTATGAGTTCTTGTGCATTAAAGTGTTCACTAGTGACTTGGTCATCAGCAAATTCCCATGCTTCAAAGTGTCACTTGTAGCCAAATTCCATTTTGGGGTGAAAAATAGGCTAGCCCGTCATTCAAGCTATAGCTTGTGCTTGCACCGACGATCCTGAGTCTACTGTTTAAAACAGAAACCCAGAGGGCAGAGTTTATCAGACTAAAGGCTCGTACTTTATCTGACTTGGCAGCAGCAAAGATCGCCATGAAGGGCCACACATGGTAGCAGCAACAAAGGAGAAGGAAACTAAGGAAAACAAAAATGTAACTCACAGCTTCTTTTTAGAACTTCATTTCCATGCAAAGGGGTGGGGCAAGAGACCACAGGACCAGAGAGCAGTTTACAATTGGCTAGTTGAAATGAACCCCAACTATAGGATAGCCTTGTTTTCTCCTACGTGGCCCTGGCCTGAGTTAGGTAGAGGGGGGAGGTCTGGTTCTGATTTATCTATGTGCTCATTAAAGTGTATTTCAGGCTGCTTAAGTAAACTCTGTAAATGTGATAGTACCAGGGTTGGAGGACAGTAGATCTACTCTATTCCCAGCTAGGAAAGTAGTGATGTATGTGTAAATTTTAAGTGTATTTTCACAATGCCCACTGCAAAGAGCCTCTACAGAGAAGCTGCAGCAGTCCAGATGAGCTGCTTCTAATAGGCACAGTTCCTGCCTACCTGTTCTCATGGCATTTCTTCTTCTTCTTCTTCTTCTTCTTCTTCTTCTTCTTCTTCTTCTT
>OU015748.1:7714415-7745613 GCA_907169655.1 Acomys percivali
TTTTCCTTATAAATACATGTTGGGGGACAATCTGATGTATTTTGATGCTAATTACTGCTTTCTGTCTGTGACCCACCTTTTGTTTAATAAAAAGCCATCCAACTGGGCAGGGCAAGAGATAGGTGGAGCTTAGAGAGGAAGGAATTCTGGGAAGAAGAAAGACGGCCATGAGGAGAAAGAGAGAGACCTGAAGTAAAGAGAGGAAGGCCACCATGGGTTAGATGGAGGAGAAGCACATGGCTGGCGTGGATGGAGAATCCAGCCCAGATGAAGAACATGAGCAAGTATATAGGATTATAGATGAGAGGTAACTTGATAGAAGTTTTTAGAAGCAGATGGCATGGGATTGAGGCAGGGATTCCTTGCCTGCCCCACTATAGGAGGTGGTATAGAGGATTGATATCTGCCCTGCCCCAGGTTAACTAAGGCTATTTTAAAATATAACAAGTGTCTATGTCTTAATTGATTGCTAGCTGGGCCTACTGATAATACATGTAATTTAAAAGCAATAAGTACACACGAGGTGACAAACGTAAAACAAACAGACATCTGGAATATTCATCTCTGACTACTGACAGTTACTACAGGGGAAGGTCTCCTCCATCTGTCTGTCCTCTCATTCTGCTGTGATTTTTACAATATTCTTCCTACTGTTTGTGGAGAATTACTCTTAAACAATCGCTTTCATAGTACCCTGTGCATATGATCTCAGCACAGTCAAAGGGCACTGCATAGCTGACATTTCAGACCTACAGCATAAAACTACCAAAAATTAGCACGTTTATAAGTAAGCATAAGCACAAAGCACAAAGCATACATACACAGTTAATTGATCTCTAGATTGGTGCTTTTTTTTTTTTTTTAACAAATTCAATTCTAGAAAGAAAGAAAGAAAGAAAGAAAGAAAGAAAGAAAGAAAGAAAGAAAGAAAGAAAGAAAAAGAAAGGAACTGTTGTTCAGCCATTCTCCGGATCCCCAGCCATGTCAGCTTGCTGTTTCAAAGTCATTCTTATTGTCTAACCTGGGTCTTGTCATGTCTATTATGTGCCATTCTGGCAGATCATTGAAGGTAGAAATTGATCTCTATATGGTGCTTGTCTCATGTTGGGCATATATGTGTGTGAGTGCATGTGTGTGTGTATACATGTGTATGCTTGTGTGCATGCACATGTGTGTGTCTGTGTGTGTATGTGTTTATCTCCTCAGTGATGACTTTTAAGAATTACAACTTAAACAAATACAAAATATCCACGAATAAAAGAGTGACATTTCTGGTAGATTCACATATGTTTCAACTGTCCTGTCTGTTCAGACATCAGAACTGTGAATGAAATATTTATGAATGTTTGTTCTTATTTTGGATAGAAGTAGTAATATTAAAAATACATGTATAATAAAATTTTTGACTATTGTATCTGCGTATGTGCACACTATTGCTCAGGTCAATATTTAGATGCAGATTTACTACAGTCTTCCTTATATACTTGAAAAGTATACTTTTTAAAAAAGATTTATTTATTTATTATGGATACAAATCTCATTACAGATGGTTGTGAGCCAACATGTGGTTGCTGGGAATTGAACTCATGACCTTTGGAAGAGCAGTCGGTGCTCTTAACCTCTGGGCCATCTCTCCAGCCCCGAAAAGTATACTTTTACAAAAACAGGAGATAGTGTACAATTTCAATCAAATAATAAAGCGTAACCTTACTCATTATATTTATGATTAATTTATAGTAGGAGATTCTAATAAACAATATACAGAAAATAAATGGAATAAAAATATTTATTCATGAAAAATCAAGTGAAACTACCAGAAATACCTAAGCCACATCGCAGGGTGAACTTTTATTTTTCTTTGACCTATACACTGTGTGCTATGCTTGCATATAACACATATCCATACTAGTGGTAATGCAGGCATAGTCTATAGTCTGTTTACCTTTAAATACACTGTAATTTATTATTATGACACTTGACACCATGTTCAAGCATGAGACTCACATCCCACATTTTTGTCAATATATGGAAGTAGTACACTATTGAAATAATAATAATGATTACGTATTTTATTAAACACATAGTCATATATTGCACATATTAAAATATAAGCATATAGAAGCTTATACAGTGTATAAATGTTTTAATTCTATATGTGCCTTTCCTATAAAAGCACACATTCTAATAACTCTAATATTAAGTTTAAAAATCAAAATCAATTTTATCATGCTTTTATTTTTTATGAATTAAACATTTTTTTAATTTTTAAATATCCATTTATATTATTACACATATATACAACAAACTACACATAGAAAGAAGAACCCTGACACAGTCAGGAATTAGATAAATGTTACATTCTTACTGTTTTGGCTATTTGTATTTGACAGCCTTCAAGAAAATATCTTTCCTATCTTGGTGTGTCTAAAATTCTTTATGTAAATCAATTTCTGTCACATCTTGTCATTATCAACTTAAAACGTCTATCTAGACCTAAAAACACCTTAACCCCTAAACAACTAAGTATAATTGGAAAACTAAGCTACCAGGTCTTCAGCTCATTTCATATTATATATTCTTATAATTGTTGTGTTATATTTATAAACTGAAATGGTGTAAGGGTGAAAATGTTTTGAGACAAAACTGTAATCTTATTGTAAACCAAAATAAAATGCATATATATATGGATATATGCATATATACACACATATACACACACATATATATATATACATACACACCCATATGTATGCATATATTATATCCACAATTATGTGCATATATACCATACAACTATGTATCACATTGTGAATATATCTTTATTTATCATAGTGCCAATACGTTGAAAATGTTACCCAAAAGGAGCCACCCCAAACCCCAAAGCAAAATGATCTGCCGTTATAACAGTAACGTCAAAAGGTCAGCTGGTCAATGCAATCAACTAATTGAGGTATCATGAGGACAAAAGTAAGACTTGTAACCCCCATGACAGAATTAGAATTTGTTTTGTAGTAAAGTCAAGTATAGTATGTATAACAGTAAACTACAGCCTGTCTTAGGAAAGACACCAACGTTGAACAATATCTTTTCTTGGCAAATCCACTCTCAAAGGCCCCATGTCTTCTTACTTAACATACGAAAGTAAAAAAAAAAAAAAAAAAATGGTTGAAATAAAATGGAAGACTAGTTTCACAATTTTTGAAATTTTGTTGTTCAGAGATTATGATGACTATAATGTATGGGTATGATTTTCAGAAAGTCATGAATTATTACGGACTGGAAATGGCCATATAGCTTAATAAAACCATATAAATGCGCGTGCGCTCACACACACACACACACACACACACACACACACACACACACACACATATATATGAATTTATAAAAGTTGACTGATGATGATCATTTATAGCATGTAAACAAAGCTGAAGAAAGCTCACAGCCTAATTTTGACAGAACAGAGAGAAGAGAATTCAAATGACAGCATACTTACAAAGGGGGTTGTGAAGTTTTAGTTCCACTAAGTTCTCAATTCTAAAAACAAAATATACATATTAGTCACACTAAATAGAATCAGAAGATTGAATTTATATATTTATTTGTGTCTGTGTGTCGTATGTGTGTAACAATAACAATTTTTAAAAAGAGGCCAGAAATTTGAGAGGAGGCATAGGAGGGACTGAATGGAGAAAAGGAAAAAAATGATGTAACTATATTTTAAATAAAAATAAAGCAAAAGTGATTCTCAGTGACCACTTTTTTTTCCTTTTCTTTTTTTTATTTAATTAATTTATTCTTGTTACATCTCAATGGTTATCTCATCCCTTGTATCCTCCCATTCTTCCCTCCCTCCCATTTTCTCTTTATTCCCCTCCCCTATGACTGTTCCTGGGGGGTATTACCTCCCCTGACCACTTTTATGTCTATTTGCTCACTGACATATCTGCTGTTTATGAGAGCAGCAGAATCTGAGCACTCCAGGCTTTGACCCAATGACACCCTACAGTTATGTCACCAGAAAGCTGCATTCTTTGACTAGCTAAAGGTCATCACCCTTAAGAGAAGTCCTTGAGGTCTGTATTTTGAATGCTTTCACCTTTCCACGGAGTCCTGCATCATTATGTTTTGATGCATTCTTCTCACAATGGTCCTCCACAGGCTGCGTCTCTTCTTACACATTCTGTCGCCTACTGTTTCTTGACACCAAATGAGTTTAATATCTCAGGATCCCACCATCCACCCCACCGCCGCTTGACTCCACAGAGGCAATTTTCATACACTGCCATGACAAATCTAGATCAAAATGAAAACAGGTGGCTTCATTCCTGTCCTCACACAAAACCTTCTGCCTCGTAGCGGCTTCTTCAGTTAAAATTATCCTCTGGCTTCATGTAGGAAATGGCAGCTTTTCTTTTGCCAAGAAGGTGACTTTGTAAGACAGTGTTGGTTTGCAGCAATGGTTTTTGCTCTTATGCATTTTTAAAAATTTGTTCTTTTGAAAGTATTTTGAAATTTTAGAAATTATGGTAGCTTTCGAAATTGAATTTTACTTAATTCTTTTCTTCCTTTTTAGTTTGTTCAGCTGGTTAGTTTGTGTCTGTCTGTATTTAGATTACTGGTACACTTGCAATACTTTTTTTTTCCTTTTTAAAGAACAAAATAGTATTTGTATATAGGTAACACACTTTCTTTTTTATTTTTATTTATTCTTGATTCATACAATACATCCCAAGCTTTTCATTCTTTAACTATTTCACTTCAGAACACAGGAATTCTTTTATCTCTATAAAGTTTTGTCTACATTGTATACTTGGTATTGAGACTACAAGGTTAATATTTTATCATATTATAGTATATTAAAATATATTATTACCTAGAATGCAATATCATGGTTGTTTCTACATATGGTGTTCAATTATGGAATGAAAGCTTTGGTTAGAGATTTCATCAGTAGAGAAGTGGAAGTCTGGCTGTAACATCTGCAGAGAAATTAATCACTTGACTTTATTTATTTGTATTTAAAAGCAAGCAAACAAACAAAAGAGAAAAGCCAGAGTAGACATATGGTTCCTTTTCCTTCCTGGATCCCAACACTGCCGAGATAATGATTATGTGTTTATGTTGTGGCTGCTTACCATGGTCCTTCCTATTAATATTCATTTTCAGGTTTTAGAAATAAAATTGTCCCCAGACCCATCCAAAAAACCCATAAATCTTAAGTGTACATTAATTAAAATTTAAAAAGCACAAACACTGCCACCTGAATACCAATCATGATATAAATTCCCTTAAAACTGTTAATGTCTTTTGCCTGGGTCCTATTTAGACTAATGCCAAACCACTGACTATGTTATTTGATGTGAGAGTGCATGGGTCCTTTGCTGTATTATACTAGGTAGCAAGACAGCTACTCATAATGAACCCTCATTTTTTTCTTTTTCTTTCTCTTTTCTTTCTTTCTTTCTTTGTTTTCTTTTCTTTTTCAGGGTATAAATGATTGACATTCACACATTTATTTTTATATTTTGTCTTTTTTATTATAGTCAGTCTGATCAGAAGAATGGTATAATTTTTGTGCTTTAAACCTCTACATGCTGACCCGAAACAAGAAAAATTAAAGCCTATTTGTTAATGAGTTATCTTGGTAATGTATAAAATTCATCACAGACTATCTTTGTCCACATACAAAATAATTGCAACAAGGTCATTAATTACTTTTCGGAAAGATTTTAGAGACGCATAGACTGAATTATGACAGTGTATTTTCTCAGGAATAAAGAAATCAATTCCATAGATTCTTACTTTCTCAATGCTTGAAAACAAGTATATTTTCAAAATGAAATGGTGTGTAGTGGATATTTGTATTCAAAGAATATATAAAAATATAAGTGAAGTGAAAATCGTTTGGATAGATCAAAAAAAAAAAAAAAAAAAAAACCCTGCAGTTTTAAAATGCTAAAAGTCAAAACAATGCTAAAGGTCAAAAAGTAACCACCTGAAAATGCTCATTTTGAAAAACAGTTATTCTACCTTAGGGAATATATACCATACAAGCTGTACCTTTTTTTTGTTTGTTTGTTTTATTAATTTATTCATATTACATCTCTGTTGTTAGCCCATCCCTTGTATCCTTCCATTCCTCCCTCCCTCTCGCTTCCCCCCCTACTCCCCTCCCCTATGTCTGTGACTGAGGGGGACCTCCTCCCCCTGTATATGCTCATAGGATATTGAGTCTCTTCTTGGTGACCTACTATCTTTCCTCTGAGTGCCACCAGGCGTCCCCATCCAAGGGACATGGTCCAATATGGGGCACCAGAGTTTGTGTGAAAGTCAGATTTCCTTCTCCACTTAACGGTGGAGAATGTCCTGTCCATCGGCTAGTCTGGGTAGGGGTTTGAAGTTTACTGCCTATATTTTCCTTGGCTGGTGCCATAGTTTGAGGAGGACCCCAGGGCCCAGACCTGCCTGTAGTTTTCCAGGACCCACTGGATCCTTCTATTTCCTCATTCTCCCAGGCTTCTCACACCTAAAGTCTCAATAGGATGTCCTCCCCTCTGACCCACTTTCCTGGTAGGTAAAGTTTTTCATGGGGACGTACCCCTTGGACTAATGTCTTGATATAAGTGAGTATATACTATTTAACTCTTTTTGCTTCTGGGTGAACTCACTCATTATGATAATTTCTAGTTCAATCCATTTGTCCACAAATTTCGGAAATTCCTTGTTTTTAATAGCTGAGTAGTATTCCATAGTGTAAATGTACCACAGTTTCTTTATCCATTCTTCTACTGAGGGACACGTAGGCTGTTTCCATGTTCTGGCTATTATGAATAAGGCTGCTATCTATGAGCATGGCTGAGCAAATGTCCCTGTTGTGTGGTAGTGCATCTTCTGGGCATATTCCAAGGAGTGGAATACCAGCTATAACTTTTAATAAGATTTTCTGTTATAGAAAAATAGATGTATGAAATCTCCAAAAGTTAAGTGTATAACAAGAACATTTTCATTTTTGTTCAAATATGTAATTCCTTTCATCCCTATCTTCATATTGAGAATTGGATTTGCTGGTAAAAATTTAAAACTACTTAAACTCACAATATAAATTGAGGAAAAGCCAAATGCAAGTGTTTGAAGTACAGGGTGACCCCATAGTGTATGGTTAGTCTTGGGCTGAAAACTTATCTGACACATGCAACACATTTTTCTCCTCTGTTATCAAGGGAAAATGTGTTCTAGCTCAATTATTTTTCATGGAATAACTATTTTTCATATTTGATGACATCTGACCTGTCTATATATTACTGTTTGATAGAAATCTATAAACTGTAAAGACAGTCAGTGATAAATAGCAGCAAGAAAAATGGATATGGATGTATGTGATATATATATATATATATATATAAAATGTAAACACACACACATATATATGTATGTATATGTATAAACTTGAGATGTATGTGCCTTTACTTTGAGGAAACAACTTGAAACAAAACTGAGAAAAGAAAGGGAAAACAGGGACATGTTTTAAGATATCAGCACAGTTAAGAGTACTTTTTGGCTAATGGCTCAAAAGCATGGGCAGCAAAATCAAATAAAGAAAGAAAAACTGAGATTTTAGAAATTGCATCAGGCTAACATATTTCTATACAATGCAGGAAATAATCAATAGTGGAAAAGTCCTTCGAATTGGTAAATATTTGAAAATTCTTCAATTAATAATTGACTAGTATACACAGTATATCAAGAACTTAATAACTCATCAGGAAATAGCCACCAACCTGAAAATAGGCAACTTATCATAACAGCTCTATTTTATAGGATGATGTGCAAGCAGACAATAACTTTATGAAAACACCTCAGCATTTCTAATAATCATCAAAAGGGAAGATAAAAATGAATCAGGTTTCATGTCATTATGCTCAGATTAGCTGGAATACGAAAAGGAAACATAGAGTGTGTCGGCAAGGATGCAAGTAGCTTAACCCTGGGGCCAGATGAGAAAGTAAATTAAAACAACTATTATGCAAAATAATACAAAGGTTCCCCAAGACTTTAAAAGGAGAAGCACCATAACATCGAGCTATCTCCAATGAGTAAAGTACGAGAGAGACACCTGCATTCCCTCCTTGATGGTAGCCATGCTGGAACAGACAAACTATCTAATCAATGAAGAAAGAGTTGATGTAGTATGAATACAAAGGGGAATATTATTCAGACACAAAGAGGAAGGTTTTTAAAGTGCAATTAAAAGTCACTCATAAAGTGTTAGAAGAATCAGAGTATTCTATCTGTGCTTGTATTATTGAAAAACAACTAAGCAATCTAGTAATTTACTGAAGTATATTAAATCTAGTCCGATATTCTACTTTTATGGGGCTAACGTACTGACTGAGTGGAGATCAAGCAGATGTTAGTTTCCTGTCTGTTGTTGTTGCAAAATGCCTTAACAAAAATCAACTGAATGGATAAAGGGTTTACTTTGCTTACGCTTCCATGTTTCAGTCTGTAATTGAGAGTGAAGCATGTCATATCCTGTCCACCATCACAAACATGCTAATGTCAACCAGCTTTCTCTACCCTTTCCCAGTCTAGGACAGTATATCTAGGGAATGATTCAGACTCCAGTGGGCTGCCTAATACCTTTTCAATGAACTAAACTGAGAAAATCTTCCAGAGACATGCCCACAGGCCAACCTAATATAGACAGTCCTCACTGAACCTCTACTAGGTGAGTCCAGGTTGTGTCCAGTAGACAAAGCTGACCATCACAGAGTGTGACAAAGCCTTACAACAATGTACTCTATCCATGACACAACTCAGGGAAGTCTCAGAATTAAACAGTCGGCTTATGAACTCTGTAATAATGGTGCTCCATTTTGTAATGTCTAAAACTGTAGCATTAATATTTCAGGAATAAGATGGGTGCAGTGGCTCATGGCTGTAATCCCAGCATTGAGGATGCAGAGGCAGGTAGGTCTCTGTGAGTTCGAGGCCAGCCTGATCTACAATGCGAGTCCAGGACAGTCAGGGCTACACAGAGAAAAACTGTCTGAAAAACAACAAAAAACCCACTAAGTTGTTATTAATTCTAAAATGTATGTATTTTTTGAAGATAGAAGAATGTATTAAGTAAAGTGATTCATGCCATTTCATGACATTAATCTGAAATTTTATTTGCTATTCTTATTTTTAAGATTTTATTTTCTCAAATTAAGGTGACTTTCATTTTATAACATTTGTGCTTTTCACAAAAGACAGTTCATGTCTTTGCCTGCCCATGAACGACCTATGCATTGACCAAACTAATCATCTTGAAGGATCTAGTGTCAAACTTAAAGAATCTAGTGTCCTTAATATTAATTTTGTTCTTAATTCTTTAATGTGGACAATTATGTATTACCCATAAAACTATGATCAGAATATAATGATTTTGTTTTTCCCATCATGAGTTTTATCCACGTTTCCCTAGAGGAAGGCTTAAATGCTAACCTGCCTTACTGATTACAGAGAAGAGTAGATGTTCCAAGGCTGAAATCTCTGGGGCTCTCCTATCAGAGCACAATTAATTTCTCCAAGCTGAGGTTTGCAAATTCACAATGTAGATGGACAGACTTCCTGGACTTTTCCGTTTTATTTCTTGCTTTTCTTTGTTGACATCAGTGAGCCACTAAAAATATCTTCCTTCCAGATTCTGGCTATTTTGAATAAAGCTGTTATGAACATAGTTGAGCAAATGTCCCTGTTGTATGGCGGGTCACCTTTCAGGTATATGCCCAAAAGTGGTATGGGTGGGTCTTATAGTAGCACTATTCCCAGTTTTCTGAGAAAGTGCCAGGTTGATTTCCAAAGTGGTTGTACAAGTCTGTACTACCACCAGCAATGGAGGAGTGTTCCCCTTTCTCCAGATCCTGAACCTAAGAATGTATAAAGGAACTACGGTACGTTTACACAATGAAATACTACTTTGCCTTAAAAACAAGGAAATCTTGAATCCTGCAGGAAAAAGGATGGAACTAGAAATGGTCATCCTGAGTGCGGTAATGCAGGCCCAGAAAGACACACATGGTATATACTCACTTATAAGTGGATATTAGCCCAACATAGATGTCTTCTGAGAGACTCAACCCAGTGGAGGATGGGGACAGATGCTGAGACTCACTGGTGGACTCCCAATGGAGTTCTGAGTGTGGTATGAAAGAATTGGGGGATGAAAGGACCCAGAGGGTTCAGGAGTCCCACAAGGAGACCACCAAGGCCAGGATATCTGGACCCAGAGGGGCCTGCACAAACTGATGTACCAACCAAGGACAATGCATGCAGTAAACCTAGACCCCCTATTCAGATCTAGCCAATGTACAGCTCATTCACCATAGTTGTAGGGAGAGCAGGTACTCTGGTGCCCCTGAATTTATCACTTCCCTTAGTGGGGAGGTCCTGAGGGCATGCAGAGGAAGGAGAAACAGGGTATCAGGATGAGCCATGACAGGCTGTGGTCACATGGTGTGGGAGGAGGGTCCCCTTTGGTCAGAGGTCTAGAGGAAAGGGACAGTACAGGAGAGGGAGGGAGGGAGGGAGGGAATAGGAAGATACAAGTGAGGGGATAACAATTGGGATGTAATCTGAATAAGTGATAATAAATTTAAAAGGTATCTCCCTTCCTACCAGTCTGAATATAAACAGGTGAATATTCCCTGAGTGTCAGTATCAATGCTAGGATTCTATCAATTGCAGACAGTTTTTGGTAATGCTTTTCAAAGATAAAATTTTTCCCTAGAGTTAAATTTTCCTCTAAAGCACTTACACAGAAACGCTCTATTGATTCTGTCTCATATTTGTATTGTTTTAGGCCTGCTTTCTCTACTCTTTTATTATTAAAGCACAGCTCATTTTCACTTAGAAACTATTGCCATTTTATTTTCTTATTAAAAAACACCAGCACCTGTTTCTTCCTCGCAATTATGAATGTGGGTAGAACCATCTTGCAACTTTCTTTTGACATAGGAAAACTCCTCAGTTCTCAATGAGATTTTTATTGTACCTTTTCATTCTTCATTTACATAAAAAAGAAACTCCCTTGACAAGATCATCCCGAGATAAGTAAGAAATTAAGAGACTGAATTTCTGTATCAAGCTAGTTATTTCAGCTCACACTTAATGGAAACTTCTCATGTGGTAATTACAACACGTAGAAAGAAAAGGAATGGAAGGAATAAGGAATTCTGCTTCAAAACCAATGAAACAAAGACTACTCTTGTACAAATGTGATCAAATAGACAAAGAGGGAGAATGTCCATGCATTATTCAAAAATATGTTAAGGATGTACATAGACAAAGAAAACATTTGGGGTATAAGACACATATGAGTTGAAGCAGTCTCTCTCTCTCTCTCTCTCTCTCTCTCTCTCTCTCTCTCTCTCTCTCTCTCTCTCTTACACACACACACACACACACACACACATGCACACATTTACACACACAAGGATGCTAATAACAACAAAATCTCTATGTTGCTTTTTAAGAAGCTGTCACATTGCTTTTTCTTTTTCCTTTTAAAGTGTTTTTTAAATTTAAATAAAACCATATTTCTTCCCCTTTCCCTCAACACTATCTCCAACTCCTCTCAGACTTACCTTATTCTAAGTTCATAACCACTTTTATGACTATATTTGTCCATGCTCAGCACTGAAAACCTAGCCAACTTCCTAAGCTTAATTAATGAAACAGCCTTAGAAACAACTCTACAACCACCACTGTGCTATCCCAGCATAATTCCTTACTGCAAACTAAATCATATCCTTGTACCCACAGATAAGCATATCTACCAACTCTAATCAAAGAAACGTCTCTTTAAAGAAAGTGGTCACCATAAGAGAAAACTGCAATCAGACAGAATGCAGAGGTCAGATGAATTTTGTAGTGCAGCCCCAACCGGTACATATACCTAACAGCTTTGCCATCTGGGCCTCAGGGAAAGATTGCAAAAGACTTGACACATCAAAGAGAAAGACTCTTAGACAAGGTGTTGAACATTTCAATCATATTTGTGCCCTCTGTTTCCAATACATTAAAAAACAACCAACAACCAAAAACCAATGACCTTTCCTTTCTTAACTTGGAAAAATTAGCTATTTACACAAGCATTATTAAGATCCCTTCTAGTCTTAAAATTGTATGTTTTTGAAAGTTTCCTAAGTAAGAGACAGACTAATTTCAGGAAAAGTAGGAATCAGTTGAGACAATGGGGGTATTTAGATAACAGACATTTTGAGTGTCTTCAAAATTGATTGGATAAGATGTCTTCCTTTTACAACTAGTACAAACTTGGTCCATAAGATCTGTTTGACTAAAGAGAAGAGAACAAGCTCCTGGCTCGAAGTATAGGCAGTGGGACATGGCCATGTGTAATACACTCTGAGGCTGTCATGATTCTGACATTCATTACCAAGGATGTCGCTGTTTATGACATCCGTGGGAGAGCAGCAATGCACTAGTACACCTAGGAGACTTGCTGTAAACTTATATTAGGCAATCAGGGAGATGATGATAAACACTGCTTGAAAGAAGATAGTGACATGAACATATTTTACCAGATGCCTGGAATACAAGGATGTAGATAAGCCCATTCATAGGTTTTTCTCTGGCACTAGAATTTATACCCCCTGACTTGATCAAATCACATAAAAATCAGGAGTCCTTGAAGGAGGCGGGTGTCTATTTTAACTGATCATTTGAGCTATGTGGTATGGTTAGAATTGCCTTTAAAATGGAAAGCATTTATTTTAGGAGCAGATAAAAATGTTGTTTTTTGAAACACCTTCAGCCACAATTTCAATTATTTTCTGACATGACATATTTTCCTTCAGACATATAGGCCAACAGTAATACTGAAAATAGGCATTTGAAATGTCTTAATTTGAAACTTTGAAATATGCATGCAGCTATTTGCAGCTAAATGATTGTTCACAAGGTGCTGTCATAATGTGAATGAGTGCCTTTATTTAACCCTACATTAGATGTAAATTGTTAAAGGAAGTACTGGAATATCCCTGAATTATAAGTTAAAATACAATGACCTAAATCTTAAAAATTGTCTCTAGTAAAATTACATAAGCTAGAAGATTGGCAAAAAGGCAAGAGGAAAATTTACAAAGAATAGATGAAGGTTAATAATCTTGCTTTGTTAAAGTATGTCCTTTAAAGTCCACATTTTATTGAAAGCATTTTCAGTAACACGAAATTATGGCAATACTTGTAAAACTTGACAGATTTTCTTTGGTTAAATTCATTTAAAACAAAAACCTATCCAAATCATATCTTCAAAACTGTTAGCCTGGTTTGCGATAAACCTCAATGGTCGAGCACGTGCTTAGGATGTGTGAGGCTTAAATTCATGCCCACAATTCATGTTCAGAAAATATTTTAATGTTTGTAAAATATTATACATTTTGATTTATTCAATAAACACAGGGGGTCAAGAGTAAGACTTAGGAAAATAATAACCAATCTGGTTTCTCGGTTTAATTTTCGGACAAATCTTATTTTCCTTTCCTATCCTAATCTAGAAATTATTTTTATAGTGTGTATTTTGAGGTATGATGATTTCCCTTTGTCTTGTAGAATTCATGAGGTTTTCTTTAATCTACTGAAGGAAAATATTTTTTGAAATGTAATGTATACAGTTCCACTTTTGTATGTACTTTGAGTTTTGGTTCCTCCACTAGATGTAGGCTTACTGAGTGCACGAAGTTGACATGATATTTTCTGATATTTTCCATATGTTAAATATTCACTCGAAGACAACAGAATTAATTCTGTATAGCAATGAGTATCTGGGGAATTTTCTGCCTTACTAAAAGTTTCTCTTCTTCACTAGAAAAGGAAATCTAGTAAGGTTGTTACCTCTTACCAGAAATGCTATGAAAATACATGTTTAGAATGTTATGTGAGAAATCACTGTCTAGGAACTTATTCTTACTCAGCAGAAAATGTATCAAAGAAATAATCACACGCCCCAGTCCTCCAGCACTCGCATGTGCTGTTGCCAGCTTTGTGAGAGCATGCCTTCAGAAGAGAAGAAAACGCCATGAAAACTCTAGTTCAAGAAAAAAACGAATTTCAACATTTAATATTTTTCCCAATTAGCAATGGGAGCAAATGGCTTGTAACAAAGAAAATGTATTAATTTACTTATTGTAATTCCATGTTAATTGATGAGAAAATGTTTATGAGAAATAGTTTCAATCTTAAACATTCTTGAAAGCCTCAGGGGGAAAAAAAGCTGCATTTTCTGATGTGACACAAGCCAGAACAGCAAGCAGGGCAGACCCCATAGTGAATTCCTATTGCCCTGACCTCATTGTTGGTGCTTCTCCTTGAATAAATAAACAAACGGTCTTCAAATCAGATGCATTTATTCTTCTGATAAAAGCCACCCAGTGAGAAGAAAATACATCTACCCTCTGGGAACACAGCTAGACTGATTCCTGCTTACCATGTATATAAGCAAGTATATATGGCAGTAAAGAGATATTTGTGGTAAAGTTATTCTAGAATTCTCTCATCTCATCTAACACATGGTTATCATGATACCACAGAGCAGAAATAACAACTGCTTCCAACGTACCTTAGCTTCTCTCATCCAGTTCAGTATGATATGAAACAACAATTCAATTTAAATAACCCAAGTTCTATATAGAATAAGTCTTGATAATAACTCTATTGAAGAATGAGAATATATAGGAGAAAATGTATTGAGCCCTATACAAATATTATGAGCTTTTTTTTTCCCCCCTCTTCTATAATGAAAATGGAAGGTAGGAAGCTGGTGCAGTTGAAGAAATCCATGTTTACTGTGCAGGCACTAGGAGCTGAGCTAGATCCCCGGGCCCAAGGGACCAATGTTAAAAACAAAACCAAAAGCAAAAACCTTGAGCCAGCGCTACACACTTATAATCCTAAAACTGTGGAGAGGAAATAGGAGATATTAGAGGCTTCCTCAGAAAGCAATTCAGCAAGCTCCAGGTTCACTGTGAGCCCCTGTCTGAAAAAGAAACTAAGGTATGATGACTTGGATAAGATACCTGTGGTGGTTTGAATAGAATTGCCCCCCCCCCATAGATTCAGGTGTGTGAATGCTTGGCACAGATGGAGTGTCACTATTAGGAGAGGTGACTTGTTGGAAGAAGTGTGGCACTGTGGGGGCAGGCGTTGGCATCCCATGTGCTAAAGCTAGGCCTAGTATCATTGTCACCTTATGTTGCCTGAGGATTAAAATGTAGAACTCTCAGCTCCCCTCCAGCACCATGGCATGCCACCTACCAACATGGAAATGGACTAAACCCCTGAAACTGTAAGTCAGCCCCAGTGAAATGTTTTCCTTCGTAAGAGTTGCCATGGTCATGGTGTCTATTCACAACAATGGAATCCTAAGACAACAGCTGACATCAACCACTGGCCTTCACAAGCACACAGTACCACATCCCATGCAAGACCACATCCATACATGTGTGTGTACACAAGAACACATACACATGGGCTTGCAAAATGCTGTAGTATTAGAGCTTGTGGTAAAGGAAAATGACAGCTTAATTTATATTAAAAAAAGGTATGTGTTTATTTAAAATATTTATTTCATATGAAATTTTCTATAAGCCAAAAATTTACAGATTAAAATTTCTTCATTTTACTCTAGTAATATTTTATTATTTTATTTTATTATGTGTGTGTATCTGTGTATGTGTGTGTGTCTGTGTGGTGTGTATGTGTCTGTGTGTGTGTCTGTGTCTTTGTGTATATATCTGTGTATCTGTATGTGGGATGTGTGTGTATGTGTGTGTGTAAATATCTATGTTTCTCCCCCCCCCATGTGTGTGTGTGTGTGTGTGTATCTGTGTGTATATATACACACACATATCAGGGCACATGTGTCAAGATCAGAAAACAACTTTGTAGGTTTTAGTTTCTCCTTAAGCTTTTATATGGGTTCTGTAATTGTCAGTCTTTCTAGGTAGATTATTTTAGCCACTGAATTATTTTACCAGCCCAGACTTTAGTAGTGTTTAAAATAAATTATCATAGTATAATATATACCAGGAAGGCATGGGCAAATTCTTTATACTGCATTTACTGTAAGGAAATATATTTTCAAGGTTAAATGGTAATAATTATCTTGAGATCTGGCATCTAATGAGAATTTTCAATAGGGAGGACTACAGTAGTACTAGTCAAATATAAAGTTGAGACAGGAAATTTTCAGTCTAACAAACTGAGACTCCTCACGTACCTAGCCTTGCTGGTTTCTGTTTGTCCTGTGTTCTTTGTCATATAGATGTGGGGCTTGTACTCTACTCTACTGTTATTCTGTTCATCTCAAATCCACATCTTGTCTAATATCCATGTGGCAACGTGCCAGTATCTATTGTATCAGATATCTTTATTTGATGCCATCTCCTCATTGTAAATTTGTTCTGTTAGAACAGCGATTCTGGTCGTTTTATTTTGATGACTCCTTGTTCATAGTGATATAAAATAAATATGGAACAGACAGAACATAGGCAGACAAATGAGTTCTGCATGCCCATTTCATTCAAGTCAAGTGACTAATCCACAGCCCTGTAGATAAGAGTCTTCCTAATGTCAGGTAAAGCATCGCTGTGGGAAGTGGAAGTGTGTCAATCTGAGGGATTAAACCACGGCTTATTAAACTAGGCAATAGAAACTTACTCTTCTCTTGGGAAATCAGAACTATACTGTTACTTGAAGGTTAAAGCGATAGGTGTAAGCAATGAACAGCCCACATTTAATTAGAGGCAGTCCAAGAGTGAGAAGAAGAAGCAGTCACATTAAATTCTCTAAGGCAGACCTAGGGAGGACCAAGGGTTGACACATAATTTACTACCCCTCCACTATCTGATACCTCACATTTGATTATTTTTAAATGAAAAATGTCAAGCTAGTCTCAGTTGAGCTGCACAGAATGATAAACATATTACCACCTCTCCTTAGGGCAATGTAACATATGACAAAGTAAGACATTCTTCCTCCCATGAAACAGAAGTAGTCTACCCTGGTTACTGGCAGACAGATCAAACACTCAGGAAATGGAAGTTTTGTTGTTGATAGAACAATGAATTCTGATGTCCCTTCCAACAGGAACTTAAGATGGGGTTCTTGAACTCAAGACATAAACTATGACAAACTATAATGACAGTGATCACCCAATCCATTCGTTCACTCGCCCTCTCTCTCTCTCTCTCTCTCTCTCTCTCTCTCTCTCTCTCTCTGTCTCTCTCTCTCTCTTCCCCACCTCTCTCTCCCCTATGCTTGCAGTTGCTGCTCCAGCAGCAGCCCTGCTAGCTTGATGGCATCCTCCCTGCTTGACGTGACTCACACTCTGGTACTGTAGACAAGGCCTCAATTAAACACTTTCTTCTATTAGTTGCCTTGATCATGGTGTCTCTTCACACCAATAGAAAATTAACTAAGACAGTCAGCAATATAATTTTAATCCCATTCTCTCTGTTCTATTTTCTTGTGTTAAGTATGTTCTTTAGTAATTAATTTAGAATCAAATGGGAAGTGGTAAAAACACTAAGCTCTCTTTCAAAATATCCTTGTGTCATATATTTAGTTTTAATTATCAGAGAAGTTTGTAGTGATAGTTTTCTGCTTTGGAGTTTAGAGAAAATTTATCTACTTATTTTTACCTTCCATTATTACTTTTTAAAATTAATGTTTTTCTCTTCTAATAGCAATTAAGCTTTTCCCTGGTCACACTGAAAAGTTTTATCTTTGACAACAGGTAAATCCACTATATTGTGCTCAGCTAATGAAATTTTACTATTTTAATTTATAATACTGTTTTGAGTCAATATTGTCACCAAGGTAAGTTAGATATTATGAATATTTTTCTAAATTATTAACATAACTAGTAGTATCATCCTTTATTGGTAATTTTCTCATAGTATGAACTAATTTAGTAAAGAATATTTTTGTTATCTTTATAAGTTCATGAGTTATGTACTCTGGTGCCTCACATTTGACTATATGCCCTGGAGGGGGAGACCTAGTGGTACTCAGAGGAAGGACAGCAGGTCACCGAGAAGAGACTTGATACCCTATGAGCATATACAGGGGGAGGTAATCCCTCTCAGGAACAGTCATAGGGGAGGGGAATAAGGGGAAAATGGGAGGGAGGGGAGAATGGGAGGATACAAGGGATGGGATAACCATAGAGATGTAACAAGAATAAATTAATAAAAAAATAAATTAAAAAAATAAGTTCATGAGTTAAATCTTATATCATTTATAAATAATACTTATGATAGCTGAATCCAGCTGAGGATTTGGGTGAGGATTTTGTAGCCAGGATTTGTACAACAGTGAGTCATTCAGTGAGTCCCATACCTGTCAGGTATATGCCTGTACTAATAACTTGGGGGGGTTTCTTATTTTCAATGTATTTTATTACTTTTTAATTGCTTCTGTTTTGGTTTATTATTGTTAATTATTATTGTTACTATATCACTTGTAAATGTTAGATTTGAGAAGAATATTTTAATAAATATTTAAATATAATATTGTATTGTGTGAATTTATGTGTGCATGTTGACACTTTGCTGTATTTTCTCGCTGTGGACAATTTGATATATCCAATAACATTGAACTAAAGATATTGTTATCTGCAATGGTCTAATTTCTTTAGAAGTCACCCTAACTGACATTCTAGATTCATACTAATGATTGATTTGAGATCCCTTAAACTGATCATTTGAAACTATTGGGCAAAAAGTAAAATTTTACTAGTTTCTTAAATCTACATGATATATATATTCAATTAATAATCTAATATTTTGAACTTATGCTTACTTATCAAATACTCTGAAAAACAAGACTCATTTGGTCTTTGAATGCCTTACTTGAAAAGGAACATGTAAGTGTAATTGGTTTAGGATAATTTGCATTGCTTTCCAGTGTAAAAAGGATTAAGACGGGGAAGCAATAATTTAATACACCCCACTTAGGATAACATTGCCTTCACTGGTTTTTTATAGTTACCACCCTGCAAAAGGCGTGTTTTGCAAGCTTCAAGTTAACCAAAAAGTGCTCAATAACTTCAAGAAAACCATTAATAAGTCCTATTTTATAAAAGCTTTATAAAGCACAGGTGCTCTTTTAAGAACAGATTATTTTAAAGACATACTTGAAACACTTTAAAATGTTTTCATTTTTTAAACTGCTTCTAGCTAATGAACACTTATCACTTTATCAAATTAAATTGAAAATCCATGCTACAGTCCAAAAGGTATGAAGATACAGTGCATATTAAGCATTTCTTAAAATTATGAGTTAATTTTAAATAGTGTTATATAAAATTTCACAAAGAAGTATGATATTTAATAAACACATTATATTTCACTAGTTTTGAAATGTCCACTTAATTCCAACATTTAACAATATAGACCTAGTACCACCACTGAAAAATCATAAATGTCACCTCTAAATTAAAATAAATTTGTTGGAATTCCAGAATGACTGACGTAAAAGGTGACTTTTCCTGGGGTTTTATATTGTCCATTTTTAAAGGACCTGTGAAAGCTATCCCTATTCTTTATTCAAAATTGGCTGTGACTCACTCAATAGGAGGTATATGGCCAAAACTATCTTCCAAACTTTAACAAACATATGGTAAAGTGTTAAGAATTTTTATCACAGGTGTCAGATTTAATACAGTGTTCTCATACCACAATGCATCTTTAAGAATTTCTTGAGAATCTCAAATTAGCACCATGAGCAGATTCTGTGTTGGAAATCATCTTATCTTCAATTCTGTATGAGTTAATATTCCTGGAATACACAAGTGCTTCAAATCAGCTCCCTTTTTTTCCTAAGTTTAAGATTATAATGACAATGTATAAGAATTCTTTCTTTTGGAGGCTTCAGAATTGTCACAAAATTAGATGAACTGGCATAGAAATACCTACAGTTAACAACCTAATAGTATCTTATCCTTTAAATTCAGATGAAAATAGCTTGTGTAATAATTTCAGTCAATTTTAACTCACATGTCTTAAAATAAGTAATTTTCTCCTTATTGAAGAAGTTAAACTAAGTCTCATAAAACAACCTGACAAAAATTCTGGTATTTAGCCTCAGGGAAGAAGCTGTTTTGGAAAACTTAAATATTATTCAGTTGTAGACTTTGAACGTTTTATTTTATTTATTTTAATTAATTAATTAATTAATTTATTTATTTATTTTGGTTTTTCAAGACAGGGTTTCTCTGTGTAGTCTTGGCTATCCTGTACTTGCTTTGTAGACCAGGCTGGCCTCAAACTCACAGCGATCCACCTGCCTCTACCTCCGAGTGCTGGGGTTAATCCTACTTTATTTGGGGTTCTTTAATGCTTATACTTCCCTTCCAAGCCACTTACCCTAAATAGGAGAGAAAAGTAGTTAATGGGAACAGGAGAACAGATCTTTTTAGACTCAGTTTCTTGGAGCGACTTCACTGATGTAGCTGGCAGGATTCCAGCAGACCCTTTAAACAACAAACCAGCAATTCAGCAAAGGTGACTGCTTTGGGACCTCAAAGTATTCACTGGAACGGATTTCTCTAGGAGCATTGAAGGGCAGCGATGATCAGCTAAACAATAGGAAATGATACTAAGACCAAAAAGTGAAAAAAGCCAGTCCTCTTGTTTTGGGACTCATTTATCCTCTCAGAGTTCACACTAGGATGTTTATCACTTGGCAAAGAGCTTGCTCCCACTTAGAGGTGGTTACTCTTCTAGTGGATAAACATCACCTGTTCTCTTACAAGTCAAAAAACACGACAAAGCATCACACAAGTCTGTTTCACATCCCACACTTCGTATTAAAACAAAAATATGTTTACATCCACTACATTTAGTTGTGTAAAACATTTTGATATTTAGTTAGCATGTTTATGAACTTAGCTGTTCTCTCACCATTACTAGCTATGCTACATAATTTCATGTCTACTTGACACATAATCATTTCAGAAGACGGAACTTCAATTGAGAAAATGGTCCCACAAATCAAGCTGTTGCCTGCAGTTCATGTTCTTGGGTGGTGATTGATGTGGGAGACCCTGGCTCAAGGTGGAAGGTGCCATACTTGGGAAAATTGTCTTACATGCTATAAAAAGGCAGGCTGAGAAAGTAGTAAACAGGACTCGTGTTTGGACTCTGCATCAGCTTACTTCCTCAGCACCCTGCCCTGCCTGAGCTCCTACAGCATCCCACCCTGCCTGAGCTCCTCCAGCATACCACCCTGCCTGAGCTCCTCCAGCATCCCACCCTGCCTGAGCTCCTCCAGCATCCCACCCTGCCTGAGATGCTCCAGCATCCCACCCTGCCTGAGCTGCTCCAGCATCCCACCCTGCCTGAATTCCTTTTTTGTCTTCCTTGGATGATGGCCTATGACCAGGAACTGTAAACAGAATAAATCCTTTCTTCCCCAAGTCATGATGTTGTGTTTTAACACTACAAGAGAAACCCTAATTAAGACTGAAGGATGTTTAGTTAAAGAGTCTTAATAGTAATTACTATTTTCTGTCTCCTCACTTTTTCTTGCACACACTCTGCTTGATATCTCCCATTGAGTACAGCAATGTCTTGTTTCTCTCTGGCCATCACTCACTCTTCTTTCTTCAGATGCATTGGCCAAGCCTGAGTCTCTTTCCTCTGAGCAGAAGCTGACATGGTTGACAGTATGTCTTCCTTTTGTAAATGTGTGTTCCTCTAGGACACCAATTTGCCAGTATTATTTCTCTCATTTTACTGGGTTTTCTTTCTTGTTGGACTTGCAACTGTGGTGGCTACTATATCTTCTTTGGAAATCCTTACCCACCTGTTGATATTGATATTTTTGTAAAACATAAGTTGAAATACTTACTATAAATGTATATATTCCAGACAATTTACTTAAACTACAGAGCTACAAATGTAAAGAATTGCCCTGAACTTATCAAGACCAAGCACATATCATGGTTTGTTTTTCCTCACATGTATTCCATATTCATTCCTTTGTGTCTTAGACAGAAACAGATCCAAGTATCTACTCTCACAAATTGAAGACTTACAAGCTTGATTTAATTCCCAACTTTCCATTATATTTCACATCAAGTACTTCAGGATTGCAACTCTAAGTGTAAGTGGAAAATTCATTTATATTTAGCAAGCAGTAAGCCGAAGGAGAATCACACCTGGTGTAATGTTGAGAAATTGTTAGGGATGGGCATTGAAACTTTCATAACAAATATTAGAACATTTGCTCGTATTCAAACTCTGCTAAATGTTTCTTTGCCTTCCCCTATGCAATTATAAACTGAACATTGGTCATAAACTTCAGTAACAATGGGATTAAGAAGGTTTTCAATTTAATACATCCTCTATAACTGTACCTGTCATGTTGAATTACCTGTCTCAAATCTACTTCTAGGTTTTGTATTTAGCCCATAACTTCTAATATTTAAATGTGGTACCCCCCCATACCTAATTGATGAGGTCACTTGTCACCATCTAATTTTGTCTCAGTATCATCACCTGCCTGAACACAAAGCTGTAATACAGTAGTTTCTCTGAGAGATGCTTTCATACACAAACCATGACAACCATCATATGTTATCTTTTAATATTTAAAGTGCAGTAAGTTTATGAGCTAAACACTCTTAAATAATTAAAGTGGCAATAGCAGTCACATTACCAAAGTGTATATGCCTATACTTTCTACATAGATCATAATATATAAATTTTATTAACAAAATAAGGACTTACTTGCTTTCAAATTATATAAATTATTTTATAAACGTCAAGTGTGTTTCAAAACTTACATAAAGTTAAAAAATCTGAAAGGGGTATGTAAAGATGAATTATGCAAATTTTTATTTTATTTATTTTCCTTTTTTGTATTTTAATCTCATTAAAATATTTCAAACTACATTTAATACTGGTATGCGCACGCACGCATGCACGCACGCACGTATGCACGCACGCACACACAGACACACACACACACAGAGAGAGAGAGAGAGAGAGAGAGAGAGAGAGAGAGAGAGAGAGAGAGAGAGGTTGTGTATCATATAATTAATACAGAATAGTTCTGAGAGGATGTCCTTTTTTTTTTTTTTTCCTGAGTGAAGATTTCCTTTGTAGCCCTGTCTGTCGTGGACTTGCTTTGTAGGCCAAGCTAGTCTCAAATTAATAGAGATCCTTCTGCCTTTGCCTCTATGAATGCTGGGATTACAGGCATGTACCACCACTTCCTGGAAGACGATGTTCTTAAAGGTGTAATTCACTCATCTCTCTCCCAAAACTGAAATTACATGTATGTGCTAGCTAAGGATTAAGCTGAGGGCCACCTGCATTCTAGGCAAAATATCTTCCAATTAAGCTATATTCCTAACTTGGTTTAACGTTTTAAATAAAAGAAAAAAACAGTGACCTTGTTCAAAGCTTGGTTTATTTAATTTTAGATCATTGATATATAAATAGTACTACCTAGTCTATTTGTTTATCATGAAACTCAGTAAATTGTTTTCTCTCATATGCAAAACATGTTTTTAATGTTGCAATTAACATGTCATAAAGATTAGAAAATACAGCTTTACTTTGGTCTCTATTAAACTAAATGTTACTACAAAGTGAGATTTATTAGTCCATGTGTGACCAACACAATTAAATATTGGGCAAGGCTCTGTTTTCTTTTATTTTCTTTCTTTTACTTTTTTTTTTTTTTCACTTTACATCGTGGTCATGGCCCCATCTCTCCTCACCTCCAAGTCTCCCTTCCCTTTCTTTTTCCCAATTCCTCTCCCCTATTCCTCAGAAAATAAATGCCACCCCCTTCCCATCCACCACAGCTCCAAGTTGAATCAGGACAGAACACATCCTCTTCACCTATGGCCTGGCAAGGCAGTACCACTGGGGAGAAGTAATTAAAAAACTGGCAAGACAGTCCATGTCAGAGAGATCCCTCACACCCCTGACTAGGGGCCCACGTGAAGTCTGAGCTGCCCATCAGCTACATCTTTATAGGGGGCCTAGGTCTAGTCCATGCAAGTTACTTGGTTGGCACTTCAGTCTCAGCAAGGCCCCAGTGTGCCCTGGTTATTTGCCTCAGTTGGACTTCTTATGAAGCTACTGTCACCTCTACATCCTTTTCTCCTTCCCCAACTTTTCCCACTAGACTCCCTATTCCCTATCCTCTTCCCAAAGTTTGACTATGAGTCTCAGCATGTGTTTCCAGGCACTGCTGGACAGGACAACTCTGTTTGACTCCTGTCTGCAAGCATAGCAGAGTATCATTACTATTGGCTCTCTCCCATGGGAGGGTTTCGGATTAGACTAGGCATTGTTTAGACATTCCCTCAATCTCTGCTCTATCTGTTCTTTCTTTATCCCTGCACATATTGTAGGCAGGGTGAATTTTGAATCAAAGTATTTTTGGCATGGGTTGGAATTCCCCTTCCTCCACTAGATTTGTCTAGTTAGAGTGTGTGGAGCCATGCTAAATTGAGCCATGTTAGAAATCCCATGCTTAGGCTGCACACTGTGATCTTTGAGTTGTTGACCTTTGCCGAAAGAGGTCTTGTGTTTAGTCTATCTTTGGATCGTTTACCTTTCAAGGAAATGAGGAAGTTCTTACAGGGAACTACCCAGAGGATTAAGAAAGTTCTTACAGGGAACTATTCAGAGGATTGTATTCTTGCCTGGGGAATAGGGGAAGTGAGATTACAATAGAGCCTCTGGTGACCTTCCTATGTAAAGTCTACTCACTTGCATTAAAGTGAGTCTTGATCAGAAATCTCTAGACTTGACTCAATTTTTCTTGCATCATTGTGCCCCACTTTCAATCACCACTACCTCTTCCAAGGAACCCTTGTTCAATTTGTCCCGTGGGCCAGGACATCAGAGGGTGTCCCCTTCAGTCTCTGGCTTATGTTACCAGGAGTCTCTGCTACAGTGCCTCTCATATCCCTCAGCCCACCCCCACCTGGGAGCCTACCCTGACTTAGGCCTCAGGCTTGTCAGAGAAATGTCCCCATCCATAGTTTCTCTTTTCTCTTCAGGTCTCTGCATCACCATCTCTCCACAGGTCTGATCTCCACTCTCATAACTCTGTTCTCCCTTTCCTATCTTGCTCCTTCTCTTCAACCACTGCCTCTGTCTAATCTATTTCCCCTTCCGAATGAGATTTAAGCATCCTCCCTGGGATCCTCTTTGGCACTTATTTTCTTTGGGTCTGTGCATTGTAGTATGTCAATCCTGTACTATATGGCTAAAATCTGCTGATAAGTAAGTACACACCATGTGTGTCTTTCTGGGACTGGGTTACCTCACTCAGGATGATCTTTTCTAGTTCCATCCATTTGTCTGCAAATTTAATAATTTCCTTGTTTTTAATCACTGAGTAGTATTCCATTGTGTATGTGTATCACAGTTTCTTTATCCATTCTTTAGTTCGGGGATATCTAGGTTATTTCCAGATTCTGGCAATTATGAATAAAGCTGCTATGAACATAATTAAGCAGGTGTCCTTGCTGTATAGTGAAACATGTTTTGGGTATATTCCCAGGAGTGGTATAGCTGGGTCTTGAGGATGAGCTATTCCCAATTTTCTCAGAAAGCACTAGATTGATTTCCAAAGTGCCTGTACAAGTTTATACTCCTACCAGGAATGAAGGAGTGTTCCCTTTCTCCACATCCTTGAGAGCATGTGCTGTACTTGAGGGTTTTTTTTTATCTTAGTTGTTCTGATAGGTGTAAGATGGAATCTCAAAGTCCTTTCAATTTGAATTTCCCTGATGACTAAGGACATCGATCATTTCTTTAAGTGTTTCTCCAGTGACTTTTTTCCTCTATTTTGAATTCTCTGCTCAGCTCTATGGTCCATTTTTTAATTGAATTTTTGGTTCCAACAATGACCTGGCTTAGCACAGAGTTAAATGTAGCACAGAGCATAATACAAAGTTTAACAACAATATCACATTATAGAGCCCACATTCTTCCTTAGGTTGACAGCGTTTTGTGAAAGTTCTTCCTGAAAATGAATAAATTAACATTTATTGGCATATAAACTAAAGTTCTTAATTTGAAAACATTTTCTATTGGCTTTATTTTGCTGTCTTAAGAACACCAAAACTGTCATCTTCTCAGTTTGCAGAGTGGTGTTGTGGGCCTGAGAACAGCATTCATCATCTCCTGATAGAGTGCTGATCAGAGCTATAGTAGCTATAGCTTACTACCATGTATATGGAGATTTCAATCTTCTGTAATCAACACAATATACTTTTCTTGAACAATAAAACATAAAATTTATTGACCTGATTTGACAAATATGTTATCATTTTCAATTTGGTCAATTCTAGACATTTTTAATCATGAACAAGAGAATTCAAAATATAAATGTTGGGGGATGGTCTAATGTATTTTGAGGCTAATTACTGCTTGCTGTCTCTGTGACCCAACTTTCGATTAATAAAAAGCCATCCCACTTGGTCAGGGTAGAGGAGATAGAGGTATGGCTAAGGATCCCAAGAAAAACAGAAGAATTCTGGAAAGAAGAAAGCCTACAATGAGGAGAAAGGAGAAGGACCTGAGGAGGAAAGGAAGGCCACCATGGGCTAAATGAAGCACATGGCCGGTATGGATGGAGAATCCAGCCCAGATGAAGAACATTAACAAGTATTTGAGATTATGGATGGGAGGTAGCTTGATAGAAGTTATTGGAAGCCGATGGCATGGGACTGAGGCAGGGGTCCCATGTCTGCACCACTATGGGAAGTAGTTTAAGGATTAATGTCTGCCCTGCCCCGTGTTAACTAAGGCTATTTTAAAATATAACAACTGTCTGTGTCATAATTGATTGATAGCTGGGCCTAAAGATAATAGTGATAATTTAAAAACAATATAAAAGTATCTAACCCTTACATAAAATCTACTAAAACCACCATGCTTTATTCATTGTCTTATGTACACAGATCAAATAAAAATGTTAGTTTCTCAAGCAACTAAGCAGAAAGAAACTTCATGTCACATTGATAATGACATTCATGTATTTTTATGATATAAGATGAAAGGACTCTTTGTATATGAAAGTGTCCTATGGAAAATCTGTGCAGATAGCAGGTGTCAGCATGTAAAAATGGCCACTGAGTCAGGAGTTGCCACTGCCAGATCACCACATGCTGGTCTTGTTCAATTTATGAACAAAACCTACTATACCCATACCCTGGCCATCTTTAATCTTCAAGGAATACTTAATTACCTCTTTTCTTTGACTCAGAGAATTTGGCTTTCCCTGGGTGTTTCTTATTACAGCCTTTCTCATTAGCTTGTTGATACAGATAATAGTCATGATTTTTTTCAATAGACATTTTTGAGCCATATTTAGAGAAAGCCAAGTGGATTATTTGGAATAGTGAGTAAATCCAGCCCTCACTTCATGTATACTTGCCAGAACTGACATGCAGGCTGACACAGATCTGGAAATTCTTCCTTTCATTAAAATTGGCTGATTTTATATGAAGGGCATTTGTTAAAGTGCTGGCCATATAGAACCAGTGTCCCTTATATCACCGTAATCTAGAGTATGGTTTCTTCCTTCCTGTACTACCTCATACACATCTATAGAGGATGGATAACGTTTATGTGCCCTATGTTTATTACAAACAAAAAATGAAGTTTATGGTAATATTGACTTGCACCAAAGAGAACAAGTAACTAATGACTTTTTATTGTACTTTCTATGTACTGTTTATTGTTTTCTTCCCATATAATTTTCTCCATATTGCTAACCTATTCAGTAAGATGAAACTTGAGGTAAAGAATTATAATTTAATTTTTAAAATAACTTGAAATAAATTAAATCTTGAAGAGTGAAAGAAAATGTGTGGGGATAGCTGTGGATGTCAGAAACAAGCATCAGATCCCCGAGAATTAGAGATACAAGTGGTTTTGGGTCACCTGACGTGGCTTCTGCAAACCTAACTAAAAGTGTTCTTCATCAGGCTTTCCTTCTAATTTATCATTTGATAAATCTTCATTGCTCTCTCCAATTTCATGTTCTCCCATCACTTAACAGCACCTCAACATCACGGAATGTGACATACTTCTTAGGCTGCCAATCTCAAAATCATATGCCATCCATAACTACATTAATAGTGAATTTGAGAGGATTATGCACTAGATAAAGTATGTTTTTTATGAGCAAATACAGACTGTTAATAAATGGGTGCGACTTTGGAGAAAAAGGAGCTAGGTGAGGTGAGGCAGTTGCTAAAGCCTATAACCTACGATTTCCATATCTTATTCTCAATAGATGCTTGATTTACATTCCAAGTACATACATTTTAATATAAACCAATTATTGAAGTCCTCTTTATCATGATATAGCCAAAACAAAGAAATTAAAGAAAAACATATTTTAAGAATGCCTTTTGATTTTCAAAAGGGAATTGAAAATTTAACAGGAATAGACTTGAATTTACTTAGTTCAGTAAATATGATAGTATGAATATAAAGTAATCCACGATATTAATTTTACTTATTATAGACATACTCTCCCCCCAAGCAATAGACAGAAAATGGTTTCCTGTCCATCAATATTTAACAGAACACTGGCCATGTTCCCTAAAAGGTTATTTCTAGGAAGTTTGAACATGAAAAGGATCATATCCCTGCTGGCTTGTACTATGGGCATAGGTGGCATGTTGAATGCCTCACTCCTTACAGGAGAACAGCAGGCTGATTCTAATGCAGACCGTGTGTCTCTCCTCATTCCTCCAAGTTAAATGTGGCCTTCTTCCTGGTGACCTTTCCACACACCAGCACAGAGGTACACCTGTGACATGCTGGTTGGCTGACCAGCACATCTGTGCAGAGGATAGTTGCCAAGACACAGCAATGAGGCTCTGAGCCAGCACTTGTCACTGCCATCCCACCACATGCTGGCCCTGTTCACGTTATGAACAAAACCAAAGCCCTAAAGATTTTAACGATAGAAAAGAAGACTGTATCTCATCATATTTCCAGTGACCACAGCAAAATGAACCTTGCAGAGACAGAAGCTATAAAGCCAATTGGCTAAACTCCACAGAAAACCGATTTTGAGCATGTTAATTGAGCATAAATTAATGTGAATGCTGTAATGATCCATGAGGATATAAGGTGATTGACTGTGTCATTTATCTCCAAAGAACGAATACTATGGACCCTCTTCTCTTCTAAATGATTATGGAAAATATATAAGACATAACTGGATATTACGATTGAGGAAATGAAGATATAGAAGTAGTGTTGAAGGGTAATTGATCAACATCTGCATTACTAGAATCTAGGGCAGTCGTGCTTTGATGAGTTTCTCAAAAAACTTAGAGTGAATGTCAAATTGATAGAGCATTTATAGTGACATTTATAAAGCGACTCCTCTTTTTCTTAACTGTAAAGTAGTATGCTTTATCTATTGAAAGTTTAATAGACAAACATCTTTTAAAACTCGTTTATTGCTCAACTCCTCACTTATATGTGCATTTATACTGGCTGTTCCTCTTACTTGATATTAAAATATGTAATGTGACCTGGAAATACTAAGAATACAGAGTACAATAAATGTGTGAACACATTGCATGTGTAGATACACACACACACACACACACACACACACACACACATACACTTACTCAAACACTGGTAAAAAAATAGAAAATAAAACAAAACTAATGATTAAGTTATTGACAAGGCAGAATCTTGTAGAAATGTAAGTTTAAAGTAAATGGGTAAATGACTCAGATTGAAAAAAATTAGCAATATCTCATTAATACAAGTTTTGATACTTTAATCTGACTATAAGTATGCCTTTACTTTCCATTTTGGTGTAAGAACTGCACAACTTGTTTTCGAAAGTATGAACTTTTTAAAAATTTTTTTTATTAATTTATTCTTGTTACATCTCAATGGTTATCCCATCCCTTGTATCCTCCCATTCTTCCCTCCCTCCCATTTTCCCCTTATTCCCCTCCCCTATGACTGTGACTGAGGGGGATTTCCTCCCCCTGTAAATGCCCATAGGGTATCAAGTCTCTTCTTGGTAACCTGCTGTCCTTCTTTTGAGTGCCACCAGGTCTCCCCATCCAGGGGACAGGGTCATATATGAGGCACCAGAGTATGTGTGAAAGTCATACCCCATTCTCCACTCAAGTGTTCTGACCATTGGCTAGGTAGGGGTTTAAAGTTTACTGCCTGTATTGTCCTTGGCTGGTACCTTAGTTTGAGCGGGACCTCTGGGCCCAAATCTGCTTATCATAATGTTCTACTTGTAGGTTTCTAGGACCCTCTGGATCCATGAACTTTTTTTTTTGACATACCCTTAACTGTCCTGACACTCTCTATTTAGACCAGACTGGCCTTGATCACACAGAGACACTCCTGCCTCTGACTCCTGAGTGCTGGAATTAAAGGCAACTGACACCATGCCTGGCTCAATTCTGAACTTTCAAAAAGATGCCAAACTTTAAACATGTGGGCATTAAAGACTGTGGGACTTTTAAAGTTGTATTAAATTTATATAAGTACATTAAGATGAAATCTTTGGGACAAACAAGAAAGGATATGACTCAAAATGCAGTCATGTTTTTATGACATGGGAAGAAAGGCTATGCTTAGATTTAGCTGTGAATTTGGCACAACCAAGAGACTCCTTGGGAGAAGGACCTTCAGTTAAAGAATGTCCCTGATCCTTCTGGCCTGGGGGGCCATTTTCTGTGTAGGAATTTCTTTATTGCTAAATGGCACGGGGGAAAGCCTACTCTGGGTGTTGCCATCCCGAGATGGTCAGGGATTGGCTATCTAAGAAAGGAGCCAAGCACGTCAGTAAGCAGTGTTCTGTTCTTCTGTTCTCCAAGTTCCTGCCTGGAATTGCTGCCTTGATGTTCATGGATAATGTACTACAACCTGTGTTATAAAAATAAGCCTTTTCCTCTTGACATTGCTTTAGGTCATGACAGAAGCTTCCTGCAAGATCTTGACTAAAGGAATGCTGTGTTTAGAGACTGCCTGCTCCCCACAAGTCCTCCACTCCTTAAAAAGACAAGGGGTCATGGAGGCACCAGGAGCAACAAAGTTGTCCTCTCTCTCTCTCTCTCTCTCTCTCTCTCTCTCTCTCTCTCTCTCTC
>OU015748.1:7746896-7761426 GCA_907169655.1 Acomys percivali
AAGAAAGAAAGAAAGAAAGAAAGAAAGAAAGAAAGAAAGAAAGAAAGAAAGAACAAGACTTGGATTCTATAACAAATCTAACCAAAATGTATGAAGGACCGACCTTTGATATACCCTAAGAATGCTGAAATAATGACTAAGTAAAATTTAAAAGTGTAGTGAAATAGATAAAGAACAGGAATTAATTCTAAGTTAAACAGATTCGCTGGAAAACGAGGATGATTTAAATATAAATGGATATTGTTAAAATGAAAGGAAGTACCTAAGAATTTAAAAAAAGAACTAAGTGCAAAAATCAAACTAGACTCCCAAACTTTCAGATGAAAGAGCTTATCCTTTTCCTTTGATGTCTCCTGTAGATGATATCAATCTAGAACTTATTGAAGGTGCTAATTATAGTCATAAAACTGAGTTAGCATGATTGAAGCAGCATGCATCAAAGTTCAGAATAGCTCACACATCTTCAGATGACCTTCTCCTCCCTACCTCATTCCAGTCCATGGAGGAAAGCACTGATGTGCAGATGGGATAAATGCCTTGGATGGAATGCCAGGATGTCATGGGTTGAGAGATATGGTAATAGGGATGGATTAGCTTGCCCTCTTTATTATATCTCATTCTCTAGTTAAGATAAATGAATTTTCATAGCCTGTTATAGGTGGGGATTTAGCATATGCTACTCATGCTATGGGAATCTAGAAGGCCAAATTCTATAGTTTCACATGACTCAGTGTAGAGGCAGATGTACTTGCAGGAGCTGATGCAAGCAACAATGAATCACAGCAAGAAGTTTGTGCTATGTAAGATCAATGACAGAGGACTGAATATTTTAGTGCCTTAATGTCAACTCTATTTATAATAAAAAGATATATGCAAGCTGAGAAGACACTATCATATTTATACTAAACATTACAAATAAACAGTACTTTATCAGAGATTTTAAGGCAAATGCCTCATACCAATGCTTCATTTGTGAGCATTGTTTATAATTGTCTCATATTCTCTTCAGTAAGATAGCCATCTTTAATAATAATAAAAACACCCTCTCCCCTGTGCTCTGTTTTCCGGCCCACAAGTCTGCCTGGATTCCTGGAGGCCTGCTGACACCAGTGGCAACCAGGTAAGACCCTACCTCAAGCCCTTGACTGCCAAATCCCATTAAATCACATTCAGTTGCCATAATTGTACCCTATTTCCTGGAATCCATTTTCAGAGCCACACTTTCCCTGATTTCCCAAAGGCCACTCTGGCACCAGGGACTCCAAACCACAGATACTAGGTACCCAGAGGCAAATTTATTACCCAAAACTCCAGAGGCCATGCAGGCCACAAAATTCCTGTTGGAGATACCCTACTGGGACCCAAGACACACAGTCACCAAAGCTCTAGAAAACTCAGGCCAGAAGACTGAGAGGAAACAGACACCAAAGGGGAAAATGCAAAAAGCAAAACAAAACTAACAACAACAACAAAAAACAAGCAAACAACAACAACAACAAAAACCCCAACAATACAACAAAGATGAACTCAGAAATCAGCATCTAAATATATAATAACTATAAACTCCAGATGGCTAAAGGCCAGTGTAAGAACACAATCAACCAGAGACAGGGCAATGTGACACCACCAGAGCCCATCTATCCTACAATAATAAGCCATGGATATCCTAACACAGATGATGCACAAGAAAATGACCTTAAGAGGCCATCAAAGAGGAAATGAACCAATCCCTTTAAAGAAATAAAGAAAAATACAATCAAACAGGTGAAGGAAATAAATAAAATTGTTCAAAACTTAAAATGGAAATAGAAAAAAATAAAAACCCCACAAACTTAGGAAATCCTGGAGATGGAAAACCTAGGGAAAAGAACAGAAACTAATGTTGTAATCATCACCAACAGAATACAAAAGATGGAAGAGAGGATCTCAGACATAGAAGATTTAATAGGAGATTTTGATACAGAGGTCAAAGAAAATGCTAAATCTAAAATGTTTCTGACACAAAACATCCAGAAAATCTGGGGTACTATGAAAAGACCAAACCTAAAAATCATAGGAATAAAAGAAGATCCCCGGCTTAAAGGCCCAGAAAATATTTTCAACAAAATCATAGAAGTAAATTTCCCTAACCTAAACAAAGAGATGACTATAAACATACATATAAGAAGCTTAAAAAACACCAAAATAGGTTGGACCAAAACAGAAAATCAGTACTCTACATAATAATGAAAACACTAAATACTCAGAACAAAGAAAGAATATTAAAATCTTCAAAAAGAAGGCCAAGTAACGTATAAAGGCAGACATACTTGAATTATACCATACTTCTCAACAAAGACCATAAAAGCATAAGGCCCTAGGCAGATGTCTTGCAGTCTCTAAGAGACCACAAATGCCGGCCAAGAAAACTATACCAGCCAACTTTTAAAAATTAATTTATTTATTCACTTACTTTACATTCTAATTATAGCTCTCTCTCCTCTCTTTCCAGTCTCAATCTCCCTCCCTCTTTCCCCTCCCCTGTTACTCAGAAGGGAAGTTCCACTTACCCTGACCCCAACTCATCAAATTGCATCAGGACTGATCATGTCCTCTTCCCCTGTGGTCTGGCAAGGCAGTCCAGCCAGGGGGAAGTGATTAAAAGAAAACAGGCAATTGAGCCCATGTCAGAGAAAGTCTCCACTCCCTTTACTAGAAGAACCACATCAAAGCCTGAGCTGCCCATCTGTAACATCTGTGTAGGGGTCCTATGTTCAGGCTATGCATGGTCCTTGGTTGCTGCTTCAGTCTCTGCAGGATGCTCTGAGCCCTGGTTAGCTGACTCTGTTAGTCTTCTTGTGGAATTCCTGTCACTTCCAGGTTGTTCTATCCATCGCCTACTTTCCCATGGGACTTCCTATACTTTGCCTAATGTTTCGCTGTGAGTCTCAGCATCTGTTTCAAACCACTGCTGGGTATAGCCTCTCAGAGGACAGCTATGCTAGACTCCTGTCTCACAGCATAGGAGATTATCATTAATAGTGTCAGGGGTTGTCTCTCTTCCAATGGGTAGTTCTCAGATTGGGCCAGGAATTGGTTGGGCATTCCCTCAATCTCTGTTCTATCTCTATCCCTTCACATCTTGGAGGCAGGGTAGATTTTGGATTGACTGTTTTGTGGGTGAGTTGGTGTTCCCCCCTCTCTCTACTAGGAGTCCCATGTAGTTAAGGGTGTCTTTTTTATTCTCCCTTACTCCTGCTCCTAGGAATCTCACCTAGAGTCACTCCTACATCCTCCAAGAAGCCTGCCCTGTCCTAAAACCTAAGAATGGGTAAATAAATTGTCATACACAACAGGATAATGCACTACTCAGCTCTCTCCTATAACGGTTGTGGTTTTGGCAAAATGCTCATTCCCAGTGATCATTCCTCAGTGTCTTGAATCTCTCATCCCCTCCATATCCTGTGAAAAAATGTGGATTAAAACATTCACATACACTGATGGAAATATCTGCATTCACTTGTTTTTTTTTTTTTTCCCTCTGTGTTAGGCATATTACAGGTATTTGACCTCTTTGAAATTTGTCAGTTGATTGGGCATCATAACACTGCATGATGAACTTTAACCACTAAAAAGGAGATTTCAAAGCTATTTCTATCTGCTTCTCCTCTTATATTTATCTGTCTTTCATTCTTCAACTATTTATGGAATGTCTGCGTAAGGCACTATTCTGGACAATGTAGAAACAATAGAAGAAGAGGTATGGAGAGATGATATATAAAAGGCGTGGAGAGATGATATATGCCCTTTATGGCCAGTGCAGCAAAGGGTAGCGATCACTATCAGGTCTGGAGACAGCATCTGATATTAACCAACCAGACCAAAGTTTGTAGGTAATGCCTAGGGGAAACAAGATGCTCAGGGTGTCACAGATGATTAGAACTCATGTGGAGAAGGAGCTTTCCATTAGGACAGACAGAACTGAATAAGAAAATTGCAGCAATAATGATATTAGTCAGGAAAATGATTAATCAGCTGCATGTTGAAAGATCATTTTTGAGGTGAGGATGGGTCAAATCAGAGCCTGCATCTGGGAGTTCAGGGGTTTCTCTTCCTGTACTGTACTTCAGTGCTCACTATGCTCTGGCTGGCCGTTATGCATTAGCTGCTCTGCTCGTGTCTTTGGAGTCTGAGTCCCATGAGAACAGGATAGCTGTTTTTCTTTCACTATGCTTGCCTCAGATTTTAAATCTAGATTTTGAGAGCACGAACTCCCCATGTCTTTCTTCAGGAAGGACTCGGTGAAGAAATAACTTGTCTCCTAGAGATCCCAGCATATAAACCTTCCATATTTTGTCTAAATTCCTTTCAAATTCTTAACACTTTCATCCATAGCATTTGTTTCCTTGTGTTGATCATCTCTAAGGATTTCCTAACATAGTACCTTCAAGTAGATGTTGAAATGGTGCTCTAGTTACAGTACTGTGTTTCCTGGATGTCATAAACATTCAAATAACCATTAGCCATCTGTAAAGATTAGTTTTCAGAAACTTAAGCTATAGAACCAGCCTGAAAACACCTTCTCCATTAACCCTGTGTTTTTAGGCGAGTTATTTAACATCTGCTTGTGTTTTCAAATATATGAAAGGACATTGTCTACACCATTACTTATTGAACACAGAATTTTGTAAAATCTATGAATAAATTTGAGAAGATTGACATTGTGGGGTGCCTGATTGAGCAACAAAACGTGTTTTTGTCCATGCTTCTTATTATAATACTGACTCTGAAAATAATTTTTAAGATTGTAAACTTTTTCCTCATTGAGAAAAATAATCTTCAGACTATCTCTATCTTATCTGTCTATCTATCTATCTATCTATCTATCTATTAATCGATCTATCATCTATCTATTATCTATCTGTCTATTATTTCTCTACCTACCTATGTACCTTTACACATATACATATATACACATATATAACATATACATATATACGTGTGTGTATGTCTGGATGATAAACAAGTGATTGTTGACTTTATTGCACTGAGCCTCACAAATAGGACTTTCTATTCAGCAACAATTTATTCAATATACATGAAATGGTTTCATAGATTTCAAATATACAACCATTTCAAACAGAATCTTAAAATAATAAGCTAAGCTGTCAAATGCATGATGTTTTCTTTCTCTTGATTGTCAAAGACTTTCACTTGTACATTGTATATTTCATTCTTTGAAATACAAAGCTATTTCCATTTAATTCTAAATAAAAGTACTCAACATTTTTTTTTCTTTGAAAACAGTGCAGCGGTTATAACATTTTCAATTCTCAGTGGCATAACTTGTAAATAACTTCACTTTGCTTTTAGAGATTCTGCTAACATCATATCTGAGATGATATAGGTAGAGTGGGTGTGAGTTTGTTCAGTGTTGTCCAAACCGGTTATGAAAACAATTGCACATTCTCATGTGAGAAGGCATTTCATCAATTCCGCCAGCTTTGGTAAATAACATATTTTCAAATGCACCACATAAGAATGAAAAAGAATTCACAGAGAATCCTTTAGAGATATTTTATTAAGAATGGGCTGAAGCCAGTGAATACTACTCCCATTCATTCCTGTAGTCATTTTTATACTTACCCATCAAATTATGACTACTGCTGAAAGGAGAAAAATGCTTAAAACTACATGAAATGAACAGTAGTGTCATAATCAAAGTTAAAATGAATCGTATAAGTAATAAAGTAGAGGTAAGTTTAATGTGCTGTGAAGATACGTGGTAGAGGTAGGCACCTGGAGAGGTGGTGGGTCTCCATGTGAGGAAAGAAAAGGGTTATGACAGGTTACCAGAGGAATTCCTAACAGTGTCTAAGGGAAAGGGCAGGACTTATTATGGTGAATAGTGATGCAATGGTATTCTTGGGAGAGAAACAAGCACATTCAAAGCATGAAGTCATGAAATACAGAGTAGACTTGCAGAGCTTTGATTTTGGAGTGAACAACAACAGCAAAAAAAAGCAAAGAAGCTGGGCAAAAAGAGACTGAGCTGAAATATCTTCAGTCTAGTGATCTGTGCTGTTTGTGAATCATGGTAAGATCAGTTAAGATTCTTCTAAATCTTACAGTCATATTTTTTCCTCATAGCACATAGTTTTCATTTCTGTCTTCCAAGAAATTGAATTGACTCTTCACTGGCTATATTATGAAGTGAAGAGACCTATCTTGAGCCTAAACAAGGAAGAATGAAGGGAAAACAGGTAACCCAAAAGGCCTGCTGCCTTTTTCCTGGAGCCTCTCTCACAGTTCCTCAGGCATTCTTTACCATGCATCATTCTTTTGACCATGTTCTGACAATTATGGAACAGTGACAATGTTATTAGTTAATAAAAAGGTGAAACCTTTGCCTACTGTCTAAAAAAAAAACAAAACCCCCCCAAAAAAAAATCACTCAGAAGCATTGACACAGAGTGCAAATACATCCTAAGTTCCTCACAGTGATAAGGAGAACGCAAAGCAAACAGGCATTACAGTTACGTGATTTCAAATTTCCTCAGAAGCAAAGCATGAGAGCCACATTGTAGGTTAGACCATAGAGTCAAACTGCACCTGCCATCAGGACGCCCTGGAGCATTTCTGGGAAGAAAGTCAGCCTTCCTAAGTTCCTCTCTGACCCCTGGTATCCTCGGTAAGGTACTCTCCAGTTCCCTGAAGTTTCTACTCGTGTAGCCAGTAAGCTGAGTGTTCCTTTGCCTCGGACTACTGTTGCTTTTCTAAGAAAGTGCCTGGAGAACCAAGGAAATTAAACCTATGGTGGTTCCCTTCTCATTTTGAAGCCACAGCCATATAAACCAGAGAGAAGGAAAATGCCTCCAATCTCAGTTTCATGTGGTTGCAAGTACTGCTGCTCCTCTTGCTACCCAGAATCTGCTCTTTATCTCTGCACCAAGGCTACAGTGCATCTCTAATGGTCCTTCCTCCCACAAGGATGCCCAGTTCTGCATTATAGGCTGCTTCCTGTCTATGCTGGAGAAAAGGACAGGTAAAGACTCTGGCAGGCTGATGCTTCTTGAAATATAGTCTTGCTATTATTTCTTTTGCTTCTATTCCTTTTTCAAACGGGGCTAACAGTATTTATTTTAGATTTTGTGGACTATATATACATTTTAATTGGCATTTGACATAACAATCACCTGGAAAATACTTATGCATTTCCTATTTTTTAAAGTTTTTTATTACTAATTTATTCAGACTACATCTCAATTGTTATCACCTTACTTGTCTCTTCCTGTTCCTCCCTCGCTCCCCTTTTCACACTATTTCCCCTCCCCTAGGTCTGTGACAGAAGGGGACCTCCTCCCCACCATATGGTCACAGCCTATCAAGTCTCATCTTGGTAGCCTTTCTATTCTTTCTCTGAGTGCCACCAGGCCTCCCCACCACGGGGAAGTAATCAAATATGGGGAACCAGAGTTCATGTCAGAGTCAGTCCCCACTTTCCACACAACTGTGGAGAATGTCCTGTCCATTGGATAGATCTGAGTAGAGGTTCAATGTTTCATCCCTTCCCTCTGTGGCACAAAATATATGCTTTAAATATGCAAGGCCACAAGGCTTTTGTTCACTAAGTTTTTATTGTGAATTATATAGTCCTCCTTCTAGCTCCGGCACCTCCATTTGGAGGTATCAGAATAATACCACTCCAGATCATACCTCATTGAGTATTAGTGTTAGTGTATCAATCGCATTAATAGATTTTTTTTTAGAAATAAAAGTACACTCAACATAACATATCCAAAACTAGAGACAACATTCTGATAATATGAACTCATAGTCTAGTGTTATCAACTAGGGACAAACACCACTGCTATTGAAACTGCCTATGAAAAGGGAGGCTGAGGCATTTACACTGTCACCTGATCCAGGTTAGAAACCCTGAAGAAAATCAAAGAAGGAAATAACATCCAAATGAAGGAAGAAACAATCTACAAGGGTAGGTACAAAGCAGATAAGCTAGTGTCCATTGTTCTGTATTTGCAGGATTCTGGGAGGATACAAGTATTTTCTATATTCGTGATCTCAGGGAAAGTTTGAGGGAAAAAAACAGCTCCAGTCAAAAATTATACTCATAAAAATAAGTATTAGAGTTATTTTTTAAGGAAAAATATCTGAAATGGAAAAAATAGCCAAAATAAACAATGAAAGCAGAAACTTTTAGTAAATAAAACTTTTTAAACCAATTGTAAAAAATGAAACAATTTAATCCCTAGCATTTATCATAATAATGTGGAGTTTGTTGTTGTTGTTGTTGTCATTTTTTTCTGAGAAGACACAAAGAGAGAACTGAGTCATGAGCTCCAGCATTTTCAAATCATCTTTATCAGTTGGTAGAAAACCAGTCATTCCTTATGCATCCAAGTATGCTTTTTGCTTTCCTTTCATTTTTGTGTAAGAGTATTGGATATAGAAACATTCCTTATAAAGTCAAAATATTAGAAATAATTCTAAAACGATCAATGGCAAATATACTCATATGAGAGGAGAAGAACTACAATTACATCAGAAACATAATCTTTACTAGATTTATAATTCTTTCACATATAAGATATAATTGTGTTATCTTTGAAAATAATGAGTAAATACCCACAAATAAGAAAACTTTGGAAACATATCAATGGATTCAATATGCAAATAATCTTAGGAGATAAAGATTTATTATCACATATTAATAAGAAAAAAAATACTTGATCTCCAAGTAGAAAAGGGGAGAGCTACAATAAATTCTCAGTGTTAAATTCCAATATTCTGAAATTTTTATCCTTTGCATGAATAAATTATCATTCTATAGTTGTATATGCATTGTTTTTCATCTTCTAAAGGTACAAGGAAAAAGTGTCTATCTACATGTATATTTATTGAGTTTATCTTACTCCCCCTCAGACAATGTCTTAGATACATATCATTAAAACCATTTAGTCTTTGATGCAGTAGTTTTCATTTGTGTTCTCACTTCCTGAATTCAGACCAGAAATAAATTGTCAAATTGGTAAAAGCAGAGTTCTGAAGTCTTTTTCTTTATTAATCTAACCATTAATCAGTTAAAGAGGCGAATGTGCAATTACCAATACTAAAATAGATAAGCAGCAGCATGTTCTATTAAGACCTATTAATAACTACATATTTATATGCATGCCACTAATAATATATCTAACTTCTCTAAGCAGGATTGTTTCTATGAACATGGAACACGGCACAAAATTTAAATCCTGTCAACCTTCATTGCTGAAAAGTGTTTATTTCAATACACGAATTTCCTACATCTCTCCTTTTGAAGAGAATTTTAAAAATATAACTTCTGCAGAAACTCTACTAAAAAGTTAAAATCTGATCCTGTCCAGTATGTGTTTCGAAAGAACAGCTGCACACTGGCAGCCCTGGAAGGAAGCCCAGCCAGCGTGATGCCAGAAGGCAAGCAACAAGCTACTGTCGCTTATTTGGGAGAGAAGAGTCATTTGTTTGACACACTGGAGTCAGCCTCAGGGTGAGGCCACTTTGTTCAGCAGTGATCAGGCGGGAAATGATATTCCTCAACGCTCTGAAAGGCAGACAAGGGAGCTTTGAGCTAGCCACTCCTGGATACAAATAAAAGGCTGGAAAACAGTGGGGAGGAAAGTATGACAGTCTTTAAAAGGTGTCAGTTCCCTTTATTTCCGAAATGTGAAGAACTGTTTCAATGCTCAACAAGTCTATGAATATTCATTTTTTATCACCTGGCTTTCCTGAGGGAAAAGTTAACAGTCTTGTCTATATTCGAAAGCTTGGGTTTGCTTATCTGCTTTGCTGCCTATCATAGCATCTCTGTCATCTGCTATTCAGAAAGACACACCCAGGGCTTGATGAATTACTTGCTTGAGGAAGTTAATGTACTACTGTATTCAGAATTAAACATGTACCTGTGCATGAGTGAAAACACACTTTTGATATCATTGAAAAGCTGTGGAAATGTTGAAGCACACACACAAAAAATTATTTTTGCATGTAAAATACTAAACTCAGAGCTGTTTCTTGCCCACAGTTTCCTTGCACAACAAGAGGGGTAAAATGATAGGCTTTTAGCTCCAGTCCACGACATGAAAAAAACATCAAAGAGACAGCAGCCTATGGAGGACAGACTTACATGATGTAAACTGAAGACTAAGAAATTAAAAAAAAAAAAAACTTAAATGAGTAAATAAATTAATAATTATGAAGTTTGAAGAAAGAATGTTTCTACATTTATGAAGGGCAAGGAGATACTTCATTAAATTCAGTAAAGAAGACTCTCCTTTGAACCAGGGGAGAAGAAAATCAAAAGCAAATAAAAGAAAGTTTATCTGGCTTAGGCCAGTGGTTCTCAAGCTTCCTAAGGCTGTGGCCCTTTAGTACAGTCCCTCATGTTGTGGTGACTCCCACCATAAAATTACTATTGTTGCTACTTCATATCAATAATTTTGCTACAGTAATGATTAGCAACTTCTGCATTTTCTGATCATCTTAGGTGACCCTGTGAGAGGGTAGTTTGACCCTCAAAGGGATTGTGACTCACGGATTGAGAACCACTGGCTGAGGATAACAACTTCAGGAGGTTCACTTTTGCTATTTGCATTGCTATAGTCAGACTTTGGAGTGATCTGAAAAGAAATAGTCTGTGCATATACAGCTTGATTTTTAGTGTAATAGCCAGGAGAACACAGATCTTTCAACTATGTATTTCTTGGTGTCTCTAGGTAAACTGAGCTAAAGTACTTCACCAGTAGGCTAAGGGTACTAACCTTGCCATGTCATTAGCAAGATCATATGTTCTAGCACATCTGTTCTCAGGATCTCATGGCTCCACATCCTGTGCCTTTCCGTGGAGTGGTCCAGCTTAGCTTGCCATTCATCAATACTCCTTTCATGGTGTGTGAAAACATGTCCCCTGAATGTTCATTTCATCCAAAAAATTTGTAAAGGTTTGTTAGTTTATATTCATACTAGTTTGAATTTAAGGTCTTAGTCTGTCACTTTTAGCTCCTTGGTTCCTTATTTACAAAACATATTCTATTTCCCTGTTGTAACAATATAGATGAGACAGGTTTTAGCTTCAGAAATAAATGAATGATGCACGCTTTACACTCAAAGAGTCCTTTTCCATGTGATGAATCCTGTGACCCTAAACAACTCCCTGGGATCAGACATTCATATATTTTCTTGGACCTAAGGTGACTCAGGCTTAGGAAGTGTTTAAAATTACACAATCCAATAGGAGCCAGCTCCTGTCTTCTGCCACTAAAGCCTACGGAGACAAACTTTCACTCCCTTGGCAATGTAGAATAAGGATCCTGATCAGAGGACAATCATTTCATGAGGTACCATGTTATCCAGCTCTAACAACAACAACAACAACAACAAAACATGACCCAAGAAATAATAAGACGTAAGAGATGTTTGTGGATTGATGACGTGTGGAAAATGGGAATAGGAAATAAGGTGTAGATGTAAATAAACTTTTTGTTTTTAGTTTGTTGTTAAATCAGTATTGTTTCTCATATCTTAGAATTCGCTAATCCTTTGGCAATCCTGAAGTTCACATTCTTTTCCTGCTTCATGACTTAATACAATCTTAAATAGAAAGTAATCAAAGGTCTAATGAAAGTGTAAATGTATCGATACTTGTAAGTAATTGGGTTGAATAGAAAATCATGTACATATAGTTATCTACATGAATGTTTGGGGAGTGGTCCATAATTCCAACATTTAACTATTTCACTCAAATTTTCTATTTCTAAGGTTTCATTTGTTAATGGTTACGTTTCTGTCATACCTTTATATGCTGTAGCTGTACTTGTACACTTATACACAGAGGAAGGGACACTCTTCTAGAGAGCAACTTCATGATTAGGATTAATTTGACTTGATTTCCATGTCAAAGCCCAGCCATTATAATAGACTAAGGGAAACCAAACTCCTGCAAGAACCCACTGCCTGGTACAATGTTACTGTGAATTGTGCTGTAAACATAAGATTTCCTATCAGGATGTTCCGAGTCTGGCTTTTGACTACTCCTGTCCTACAAGAATGTTGTAACACAACAAAAATCATAGCACTTCACCAGCCAAGGGATGACTAACCCACTTAAATCTCTTTTCCCTTTGGACAGATTAGAAAAAAAAAAAGTCAGTCATTAGGCATCTGTTACATCAGTGCTCACAGCAATAGAGAAACATTTGAAGGAAAATGCACTTATGTCCAACATTACTTTTCCAATTATTACCTGGAATTTATATAATTTGGTTGAATTATGCTCCAGTGGCATTTTGGAAGTAAAATGCTTCTTAAGTGAGCATTGGATTGGAGCTCAGTAGTCTTCTATAACACAACATGCCACATAAATCTAAGTGTTTCAATAAAATGATGCTTTGTTATAAATTGGTTTGAAAATTTTTGTGCTGTATTATAAGGTTACTGACTTCAAATAACCTAGCCATAACCAAATTGTGAGAACATGGTTTTATAAGTTTGAGAACTAATTAAAATCAAATAACAAAATATAAATGTGTGTGTGTGTGTGTGTGTGTGTGTGTGTGTGTGTGTGTGTGTGTGTTTGAAGACACAGATCTGGAAATGGGTATGGGTATCTATTAATAAGGTATAATATGAGGACATAAAATATCATAAAAGCTACTGCTATCATTGTAAGTTTGACACATTTTGCAGTCACCTTGGAACAGACTCTCCAGATTGGGCTGTTCTGTAGGCATGCCTGTGGAAATTACCTTGCTTAAGTTAGTTGAGGTGGGATAGTATGCCCCCTCTGGGTAAAGCCATTTTCCTGAACGAGATGCAGGACTGTATGAAACCAGAGAAAGTGACACGAACATATATGTGCATAAGCATCAGTATTGATCTTTGTTCTTAACTGTGGATAAAATGTGACCTATTATCTCAGGTTTCTGTCACTATTATGTCCCTGTAACTGGGACCTACGAGCTGAAGAAACCCTTTGTCCTGAAGTTGCTTTCTCAAGACAACACCAACCAAAACCGTAAAAGAAATTGAGACACTAAGCTTACAGTCCCCTGAATATTCAATAATTTTGTATCATCGTCCATATCAAGGTTTATGCATCCTCACAATCCACCCATGTTCCTTTGAGCTAAATTATATTACTTCTCTGCTGCAATGGTGTCTGCTGCAATGGTGTTTTCTGCAATGGTGTTTGCTGCAACGGTGTACACTGCGATAGTATTTGCTGCAATGGTGTACACTGTGATGGTGTTGGCTGCAATGGTGTTGGCTGCAATAGCATCTGCTGCAATGGTGTATGCTGCAACAGTGTATGCTGCAATGGTGTATGCTGCAATGGTGTACACTGTGATGGTGTTTGGTGCAATGGTGTCTGCTGCAATGGTGTATGCTGCAACAGTGTACACTGCAATGGTCTTTGATGAAATGGTGTACATTAAAATGATATAATGCAGTTTACATTTTATTTAAATTTTAAAAAGTTTTGTATAGAGCCACTGGTGACTAAGTGACTGTCATTGGATGGTATATTACTCACTGTATCAGAAATTAAAATTAAAAGAGACATTTATCTTCTCATTCTTCAGCTTCCCTATAGATGTTTAATTAAATATTTATACGTTGTCAAAAAGATAACTGAAAGTTATCCTGGTTTGAGGTGTTGGAGACTAAAACTATAATTTTTGAATTAGTACCCTCCTTTATTTTTCTTTTTTCCAACAAACAAAGTAAATATTATAGAGTTTAGAATTGTGTCATTTTGTATTCTCAATGTAAAAATATATCATACTTTAAAAAACAGATTTTATCCTTTTTAAAATATAAATCTTCTTGGTGACTTATTATCTTTCCTCTGAGTGCCACCAGGGTCACCAAGAAGAGACTTGATACCCTAGGAGCATATACAGGGGGAGGAGGTCCCCCTCAGTCACAGACATAGGGGAAGGGAGTAGAGGGGGAAACGGGAGGGAGGAAGGAAGGGGAGGATACAAGGGATGGGCTAACAATTGAGATGTAATATGAATAAATTAATAAATAAATTAATTAATTTAAAAAAAATATATATATATATAAATCTTATGTGGTATTTTGATAACATATATAAGTACAATTAAAATGATCTGTGTTTGCAAAGGCTTTAATTGAAGCTCCTTGGCTGGAAACAGTTTTCATTACTCTCTGTGTCAGAGGCCACACTAAAACAAGAACGTTGCTGGGAGGATGACTTACTGAATACAGATCTTTGCTGCCTGGCCTGATGACCCAAGTTAGATCCATGAGTCCCACATAGAAAGGGAAAAAAGACCCCCACATGTGCAATTACACACACACACACACACACACACACACACACACACACACACACAGGAATAAAATTTATTCTGATTGAACTCTCTCCATTTCTCTTGATTGTCCATATAATTTCACTATGTAACTACCATGCACATTAATGTTAAATGCTATGTTGATAAATTTTAATCATTCAAAATCACTCAACTTGTAG
>OU015748.1:7771426-7784840 GCA_907169655.1 Acomys percivali
CTCAGTCTGCCTGACAAACCCTTAGATGGATGGACCTATTACAATCTCTACAAACAGGAAGGCCAGGTCACTCATTAAACCATGGTCAATAAAAGCGGGTGAAATGGGTTTGTCCCAAGGACTGATGGTTCAATAATTTGACAAAAGGACAGAGAAGAATTGTGAAAAACCAGAAGATCAATGGCTATTAATTTAAAAGCAACACGATTCCTAGAATGAAACAGTTTATGTTGTTATGTAGGATAATTACCATTTTCAATTAGCTGACATTTCACATTGCTTTGGGACTTTAGCAAGGCAAGATTCCTCACAGCTAACACCAGGGCTGCCATTGCCTGTGGTCGCCTGGTGCTGCTTCTCTGGCAAACTGAATCCTTCCGAAGCAGTGACTCTCCTTGTGATAAACAGCAAGTACTAAATAGAGTTCAAAGGAAGTTCAAATGATAGAGAGATGTTGACAACATATGTTGCTAATATTTTCTGGTATACATAAAATTTTCTGACAATTTGGTTAAGAAGGATGTACTTTTTAAATTCGGTGGAACAGTAATTTCATTATATTTTGATGATATTGTGAAAAACAAATGAAATTAGAAGCTTCAATACGCAGAATCTGTCCCCATAGTTTCTATACACGACTGCCTATTTTAAGCCACACTTTAAAATGAAATGTTTGTGTTATTTTGTTTAATATGTGTTCCAAATGAAAATGATAACAATCGTTTTAGTTTTAAATAAACTAGAGTTTCCCATTTTAAAAAAGACACCACTAACTTGCCAAGGGACTATGTAATAATAACGATGCTAATAATTTGCCATGAGAAGCTTATTTGCCCAACATTAGTACAAAGATACAGTTTTAACTCTATTCTATTGTATGGCTCATGCAATATGTATTTAGTCACCTTATCCTGTGTGGAATAAAAGATGTAACTAACAACTCTAGACCCAAGCAGAAGCCAGGAGATAGAATTTAAGTAAAACAATACAACTCACAATGTCCAAAACATAAAATTAAAAATAGTTGATCAATAGCAAAATCTGTATTTGCAAAGTATTAAAACATGAGCAATAACTGAACATATTAGTTTTTAAAATTACCATGAGAATCTGTGAAATATTAAACATCTGGCTAAAGAAAGAAAACAGATGCTTTCCAAGTCACAAATGCTTCAAAGCTAGATACGAATGCCCCTGTATTTTACCTTAGGACTTTTTAGAAAATTTATCAACACTTTCTCATTTTTTTTTCATGTTGGATAAATAGCAATTAATGCTTGAGATCAAGTTTTCCATTTCAAACCAACTGAAACTACTGAGGTATAAAAAGCCAATCATACATAAGATGCTATCCAATTACATTCCTTTGTTAACATAGAGTTTCAGAATTATGCTATTTTACATGCTTCTCAGGATTTTAATTTCACACCCTTCAGAGTCATGGTTATATTGTCAATTAAGAACGCCATTAACAAAATTGGAGAATCTTCAGACTTAGCCTTGCGGCCTAAGCCACAATTAATACCAACTTGGTAGTTTCTGACATGATTCCATGAACAAGACTCATCTTACTCTGGTGCAAGGAAAAAATTCTATTCAGTGTCATATTACATTTCCATCAGCAATGTGAAGTCACTGGAAGGCAGGAATTAGTTGTCTGTTCCAACTCTTTAAGTTTAACGTTATTACTGGAGTCACCTTACTCTCCTAGTGTTTGTTCCAGCTGTGCATTTCCAAAAATTGTCAAAGACCCTTGACCTAGTTGTTCATAATGTCTTACAAAAGTATTCATAGATTTTTTTTAGTGAGAAAAAGGTATTGATTTTTATTTACTATAGATGAACCAACTTATACATACGTGGGATTTTATCTTAGTCCTCATCTGCTTAAATATTCTAGCATATTGAAGACAGCATTGTTTTTTTCTCAATATTATATCTTAAAGCTGTGAGCAAAGATCTCTGAGAGTAGGCCTTCATAAGCATTCCTGGGATGCAGGAAGTTATAAATGAAAGATAAAGACAATGTCATTAGTCCCCTCTTGAACATGAAAACTTCAGAAATATTCATAGAAAGACAATATTAGTCTTCCAATACTACAGAAAAAAAGACATGAAACAGGCTCAGAACTAATATTCTTTAGAATCAAGCAAAATGCAAAGCCTAAAGTCTATAAGAAACATTCTTTCATTTTTGTTTGTGGTTAGTTAGCCTTCTCGTTGATCTAACATGAAATGTGAATAAAAAGTCCTTTAGAAAGGGAAGCTTTAGTTTCCCTGTTTCAGGGTTCAGTCCGTGGTAACCAGCTGCATTTTTCTCTGGGTCCATGTATGGTGAGGTAGAATGCCATATTTGAAAAGTAGGCAATGAAGTGAAATGGCTCATGACATGGTATCAGGGTAGCTTTGGCCCTCTTGTTCTCCCTATGAATGTATTGAGAAGGCCTAAGAACCTTTTACCAGTTTTCCAAATGGTAAGACTTATTCAGAGTCTAGATTAGTAGGGTCACTGTGCCAATACTGTTCAACTTGAAAGGGCCCTTTAGCACATGCCTAATTCTTGTCTTCCAGATCATTCTTTGTTGCTCTATGATTGGTAAAATGTAAGATGGCTTAATGTAGATTTAATCCCTTACACTATAATAAGATATATAGGTAGGTCTTCTAACTATGGGGGTTCTCAATTTGTGGGTCATAACTCCATAGGAATCATATCAGATATCCTGTATATTATATATTTACATAACAATCCATAACAGTAGCAGAATTATAGTTATGAAGTAGCAGTGAAATTAATTTTATTGTTGGGGGCCACTACAACATAAGGTACTGTGTAAAAGAATCATAGCATTTGAAAGATTGATAACCACTGGCCTATGGGATAGTGCCATCCATGGTGAAGGTACATCATTCTTGCCTTAGCTGATATATTTGGAAATGCCATTACAGACTTACACAATGATGGATTTTATTAGTCTTCTAGGCCTTTCTCAATGCTATGGTGTTAATCATCACAATTTGTTCCACTTTCATTTGTATATTCAAAATATTATCTGTGATTTTAGTCAGGAAAGCCACCAGCTAAAAGGCTTGCTGTTACTTAGAACCTAAATGCAAATAAACACTTAACAGATGTGCTTTCAAAACATTTCTGCAGTGTTCACTTTTTATAGGAACTGGACCACAGATTGAGGTAAGGGTTTGGAATAGGTGAACTCATGTCATCTGACCCTCCAGCTCCATCTTCTGCAGTCTTATTATGTATCAAATATATTATTGTCTGTGCTTCTTCACTATAACCTAACACATAGGGACAACTATTAAAAAATCCACAAAAGTTACATTTTAGATAATCTTATAAAATTGATTTAGTGTTCCTAGAAGATAATTTGCTGCCGTCTTTAACACCAAATTGCCATCAATTACTCATTTTCTGAAAACCAAATAGCCCTTGGCTATTAATCATGTAGGTATTCTTGCTCCCATTCTAATTCAAGTATAAATTAACTAAAGGATGCCAAACATGCATCCTTGGGTGGTGTGTCTATAAATACAGAGACATTAGTAACTGGATGGCTCCAATGTCTCCCTCTGGAACCCCTCCTCTGCTGCCACTTAGGGAGTTACAAGCATATGCTTTGCACAGTTTTACCTGGATGCTCATTTAATTTCTACCTCTAGATTACAGCAAAGACACTGTCACTGCATTCTCAGGATAGTTCAGAGAGTCTTGGGTATTAAAAATATCTTTAACAATTCTAAATAAATTGTAACATGAAAATAAAGAAATATAAACACTGATAAATAAGTTTACAAATTGTACATTTCTGATGGTTCCTGAACAACCTCTGGTTTTCATTTCCATATCCCCCTTTCATATTCCAGCAGAGAACAAGGTTTTGTTTTGTTTTGTTTTTTGTTTTTTTGACTCCAACAAGACTTGGCAGCCATTGGGTGTATGGTATCCACACATCTTCAGAGAGAGGCTTATGCCCGTTCTCATTACATGGTCATAGGTGTTTTTTACCCTTAAATCTTGTGAGGACCATCCCATTTTTAAATATGTATATGCCAGTTTTAATCTATCATTATAAAACTTTTTACCTCTCCCATATCATTAGTAACTCTATAAGAGTTGATATAAAATGTCCCCCAGGAAACCTACAACATCAGAGAGCCAGGCTAAATGCCCCAACACTTGTTCTGAATATATTGACTGATAGTTGCACAGTTATGCTAATATTGTGCCCTTCCTGAACTCCAAAACTGATTCTTAAAGATTCTTGAAGACTGAGTAAATAATGAGAAGGTTTAATAATTTTCTACAAGATCAGACAGGATGATCTTTGTTAAAATACCAGAAACACAAAAGCTTGTCCAGTTCTGTGTCAGCCTGTGTCTCCCTGATTTTAACTCATTTCTGATATTTTCTACGGTAACTGTATTGCAACAGATATTGTGGAAATTTGGAGTTAAGATGCTGTTAGTATATTAATATGTTAATGTGTTAATATGTTAATAGTTGCCCCAATTGTAATATCCAGAAAATAGAAACAATCCAGATGTCCTCCAACTGAAGAATGAATAAAGAAACTGCTATGTTTATACAATGGAATATTACTAAGCTATTAAAAACAAGAAAATTGTGCAGTTTGCAGGCAAATGGATGGAACTAGAAAAGATCATCCTGAGTAAGGTAACTCAGACCCAGAAAGAAACATAGGGTGTGTACTCACTTATAAGTGGATTTTAGCCATACAGTACAGGATAATCACACTACAATTTACAGACCCAAAGAGGATAAGTAACAGGGAGGACCCAAGTGAGGATGCTTATATCTCACTCAGAGAGTGGAAGTGGTTAAAGAGAGGGAACAGAGAGAGGTGAGAATATCAGACCTTGGGAGAGTGGGGCTTTCACAGAGAAGAGAAACCTTGGGCAGGGGCTTCTCTGTGACAAGCTAGAGGTCTGCAACAAGGTAGTTTATTGGGAGGATACAAGATGGCTCTAGCTGAGACTCTTAGTAGCAGGGATCTGAAGCCTAAAGAGGCCAACCTGTAATCAGACATCACTCCTAGTGTAAGGAAGGGAAAATCAACCCACCCACAAAAGCTTTGGCCCAAAAACTACCCTGTCTACAAGACATGCAGAGATTGAGTAATCATCCAACTAATGACTGGCCCAACCTGAGACCTACCCTATAGGAGACAGCCAGCTCCTCACACTATTAATGATACTCTGCTATGCTTGCAGAGGAGAGCCTAGCATAGCTGTCTTCTGAGTGGCTCCACCAATTAGCTGATGTGAACAGATGCAGAAAAACCACAGCCAAACATTGGATGGAGCACAGTGAATCCCGTGGAAGAGTAGGGAGGAAGAATAGGGAGACTCGGAGAGGACAGCAGAGCCACAAGAAGATCAACAGAGCCATCTAACCAGGGCTCAGGGGAGCCAGTAGAGATTGAAGCTCCCACCATGAGCCATGCATGGGCTCCCTACACAGATGTAAACAACAGGCATCTCCATCCTTACAGTGGTCCCGTACCAGAGGGAGGGGTACTGACTCTGATATAGACTCTGTAGCCTGCTTGTTGGTCACTTTCTCCTGGCAGGGCTACCTTGCCAGAGCACAGGAAAAGAATTTGTGCTCAGTCCTGATGGGATTTGATATGCTGGGGTGGGTGAGTAGTGGAGTTCCCCTTCCCTGAGGAGTAGGGGATGGGAATAGAGAAACAAGGAGGGAGTGTGGGACTGGGAGGAAAGGAGGGAGGGCCCTATGACTGGGATGTAAAGTAAATAATTAATAAAATAAAATAAAATAAAACAAAAAGAAGGCCTTAGTAAAAATTATTTGAGGGAGTTGGGGGAGGTTGTTGATTGTTTTACTTATTGTTTTTTTTAAGATAAGCAATGATTCTTAGATGGGATTAGCAATAGATGTTGGTCAAAATATATGTTGCCAAGTCCTACATAACATTCCCCAAGATATAACATGGAATATAAAAAAATTAATGACATCAAAGAACAGTTAAACAAAAATTTCAACCTTGGCCAGTTTCTGCAATAGAAACAGGATGCCGTGAACAGGTCTGAGAACCTCAGAATGGATTCAGGGAAGGAGGTTCTCTGTAGGAGAGACACTAAAGACTGGATCCCCTGCAGCACTCTGTCTCTCTGGGTATTTTTTTTTATCCTAAATATGAAAATTAAAATGAGTTATGGTAGTAAGCACATCAGATATATCACATTACATAAATTAGCATCCTTTCCAGATAACTACCCATAAATTCAAAGTTATTTACATGTCTAGCTCTTCTCAAAATGGGGTGATTCATAGGTAATATTTTCTTACTTGGTTCAGATGCTATCTTTTGCCTACTCAGTGTAGAGAAGCAATAATTGAAACGGGGTGGGGCTGATTCTTCTCAAACAGTCTATGGACAACCACAGATTTTCTTCTAGAGACAACATAACATTTTTTACATCCCAACTTCACTTTTTTTTCTCTGTCTTTAAAGTATTCAATTTCTCTCTTTTTTAATTAATTAATTTATTCACTTTACACTCTTATCACAGGCCCCTCCTTCTTCTCCTCCTGGGCCCACCCTTCCTTCCTCTTCCCCCATCTCACCCATCCATATTCCTCAGAAAAGGTGAGCCCCCACCAACCCAACCTCATCAAGGCACATTAGGACTCAAGGCATCCTTTCTCCTGTAGCCTGGCAAGGCAGGCCAGCCAGGTAAGGGTGATCAAAAAGCAGGCAACAGTATCCATGTTAGAGGAAGGCCCTGCTCCCCTTACTAGGGGACCACATGAAGCCTGAGGTGCCAATTGGCTATATCTATATAGGGGGCCTAGATCCAGTCTATGCAAGGTCATTGGTTGGTGTTTCTGTCTCCACAAGCCCCTTTGGGCCCTGGTTGGTTGGCTCTGTTCGTCTTCTTGTGGAGCTCCTTTCACCTTCAGGTCCTTCTATCCTTCCCTCCACTTTTCCAGAAGACTTCCCATGCTTTGCCCAATGTTTGGTTGTGAATCTGAGATCTGTATTGTACCACTGCTGCATGGAGTCTCTCAGAGGACTCACTTTTTATTTTGAACTTTTAAAAAAAATTTATTTTTACATGTACATTTATATTATTATACATATGTACAATAAACTACTTACAGCCAGAAGAATCAAGAAACAATCAGGAATTATATAAGTGTTACATTCATAGTGTTCTAGCTATTTGTATTTGGCAAGCTTGAAGAAAACATCTTTCCTATTTTGGTGAGTCTAAAATTCTGAATGTAAATCAGAATCTATCACATCTCGTCATTATCAACTTAAAACCTCTATCTAGACCTAAAAACATCTCAACCCCTAAACAAATAAGGTTCATTGTAAAACTAAACTATCTGGTCTTCAATTTCATCGGAGACTTGAGAAAGAATATAAATATGTACACGAGTAAACAGGGAGTGCATTTAGCAGCTTCCAAATTGAGAAGATGACAGAGACAGTTTGCTGCCGTAACAGTCTCTTGAAACTCTCTATACCGTTGGTTCATCATCTTCAGCCTTCTGTCCCAACATGTCTGACATAGACTGGCTGAGGCATGAATGCCTATGCATAGACAATGCTTCTTGTTGGTTACACAATCACTGTGATTTATTATTAGATATGATTCTTCATATGGCATGAATGAAGATTTACATATGTCTTTTTTCTGTTCATACAAAGAGCAGAGAACCAGCCTTAACTGGTCTGTGCAAACTGCACACCTCATACATTTATAATTTGAGGTCTGTATAATGCCTGTAATGAATCATATGTTTTCAGAACAAAAGAACTGGACACTGATGCTGGATCAGATGTGACAGGAGTCATTCCTGTCAGCATGCTGGACACTGACATCCTGTATCATTCATGCTCTAGCACCAAAAGCTTCAGTTGTTGTTCCTCACCAGAACAGGATAGCTCCCAAGACACTTTCAAAGAAAGCTTCCAATGCCAATTGGTCCACCATTTTCAGACTGTCTCACACAGGACTCTAATTCAGCCTGCCATTTTTCAACATTCAAAAACTGGACCACAAATGCTATTCCTAGCTTGTTTAACCATTTTATCCAATTTTATTTGGGCCCCTACAAAGATATTATTCATCTGAAATCATCTGGAAGAAACCTTAAGAGGATGACGCCCCAAAGGACTCACTTTTAATACTCATGTCTTAGAACATGTTTCCCAATGCTGGTTCAGAGCTGAGAGCATCCTTCTTGCCCTTGAAAGAATGTTATAGCTTTATATGTTTTTGTTTTGTTTGTAACTTCTGGAAATTTTTCTCAGAAGAATTCTTGAATCTATCATTGAGTCAACTAATGGACCACCCCGCCCCTAGCATAGGTACTGTAATATTTACTGCCTACACAAAATTAGATTTCAAGATATGGTCTCAGAAATACTCATGTTGTTTTGAGGATATATTTGTAGAAATGAGAGACAGTTAAGCTGAAAGCATTAACATGGGTCAAGACAGAAAAGTAAAATGTGAAGTCCCTGGCCAGGGGCATTTTTGTCCTTTTGAGTTTATCAAACTCAATTTTTTTGTTGGACAACTGATATTCTAAAGTGGGTCTGCATCTTACCATTTTTCTTCAAGGCTGCTTAAAGCTCTTGGCATTTGTTCAGTCATTTGAATTGCATCAACATATTGTCTTCATTTACAAATATCTTCGTTTTGTGTGAAAGGCATTTAAAGTTTGGAATTTTCTTTGTTGCTTAAAATTTCAGATTTGCTTGGCAGTATAGCAGTCCATAGTTATAGACAAAACTCACAGTGGGAGGGCCATCTTGTTTGTGGAATAGTTATAGACATGGAACAAGTCTTTTTGTGTCCTGGATATGAAATATGTATTAGTGATAACAGAGCCTGTGTAACATATTTTTATGCATATGTATGAAAAATAAATTAAACATACACAAATATGTGTGGAATGGGCACTGGTATAATAAATAAGCAACAGGCACCTCAGTTGGGTAATATCCACCTCTCTGTAGCCTTGTTTCTAGGAACCTACCAGACACATGAACCTAGAGAGAAATCATCCTGCCAGGCTTACACCGACATACACCAGCTTCCTTAAGTTTCCCAGCTGTGTGCTCTGTGCTTTCCCGGATATGGGTAGGAATCGCTGCCTATCATCTTCTCTCTTTCCTTAATTGTCTTCAAAGGGTACCAAGCACATCTGAAAAGCTCGGATGATGAACGTGAAAAGGTCCAAGGACCTTACTAGCTATTAAAAAAAACTTCATGACAGTCCAACTTCTAAGAGTTTCTTCAAAGGCTATTTCGGAAGAAAGGCTTGCTCACAATCAGATCACAAAGAATTATTGGCAGGCAGAGGTAGAAATGCTGTCCTACATCTGGGAAATAGGAGCCCTGGCCTGCCAGCTTTTAGTAGAAAGGAAAGAAAAAACAGTGGGAAAACAGTTCATCATGGCAGACACCAAACTCTTAATTAGCACCTCGTACCCAATCCCCTCTAGTCTATTGCATCATAGTATAACCTCCTTTGTCTGGGAAGGAATAAAAATCAGGGTGGCATTTGGTATTTTCCCAGTGGTATTTAAAATGCTCGTATTATTATTTTTTTACACCAAATTGATCTGTTCATACAAATGTACTCCTATAGTGTAAATTAAATATGACATAGGTTAAAACATTCATTCACAACATATTGCTTCAGATTTGTATTTTATCTTCTAAGATATTGATGTAAATTCAGTGCTTTTGTTGACAATGTATTTCTCTTCTAATCAAAGTTCAAGAGTAGAATGAAAAGTAAAAAAATAAACTATTATCTAGAATCACCTAGGCCTAGGCTTTTTTTTTCTACCTTATTCTTTTTTTTTAATTTTTTATTAATTTATTCTTGTTAGATCTCAATGGTTATCCCATCCCTTGTATCCTCCCATTCTTCCCTCCCTCCCATTTTCCCCTTATTCCCCTCCCCATATGACTGTTGCTGAGGAGGATTTCCTCCCCCTGTATATGATCATAGGGTATCAAGTCTCTTCTTGGTAACCTGCTGTTCTTCCTCTGAGTGCCACCAGGTCTCCCCCTCCAGGGGACATGGTCAAATATGAGGCACCAGAGTACGTGTGAAAGTCATACCCCACTCTCCACTCAACTGTGGAGAATGTTCTGTACATTGGCTAGATTTGGGTAGGGGTTTAAAGTTTTCTGCCTGTATGATCCTTGGCTGGTGCCTTAGTTTGAGTGGGACCCCTAGGCCCAAATCTGCCTTTCATAATGTTCTACTTGTAGGTTTCTAGGACCCTCTGGATCCTTCTACTTTGCTGTTCTCCCATGCTTCTCTCATCTAGAGTCTCAATAGGATGTCCTCCCCTCTGTCCCAGTTTCCTGGTAAGGGAAGGCTTTCGTGGGACATGCCCCTTGGGCTAGTATGCTGATATAAGTGAGTATATACCATTTGAGTCTTTCTGCTTCTGGGTTAACTCACTCATTATGATCATTTCTAGTTCAATCCATTTGTCCACAAATTTTGGGAATTCCTTGTTTTTAATAGCTGAGTAGTATTCCATAGTGTATATGTACCACAGTTTCTTTATCCATTCTTCCACTGAGGGACACTTAGGCTGTTTCCATGTTCTGGCTATTATGAATAAGGCTGCTATGAACATGGTTGAGCAAAGGTTCTTGTTGTGTGCTGGAGCATCTTCTGGGTATATTCCAAGGAGTGGAATAGCTGGGTCTTGAGGAAGCCCTATTCTCAGTTTTCTGAGATAGCACCAGATAGATTTCCAAAGTGGCTGGACTAGTTTGCATTCCCACCAGCAATGAAGGAGTGTTCCTCTCTCTCCACATCCTCGCCAGCATGTGGTGTCACTTGAATTTTTGATCTTAGCCATTCTGATGGGTGTAAGATGAAATCTCAGAGTTGTTTTGATTTGTATTTCCCTGATGACTAAGGAGGTTGAGCATTTATTTAAGTGTTTTTTCAGACATTTGATATTCCTCTGTTGAAAATTCTCTGTTTAGTTCCGAGCCCCATTTCTCTATTGGGTTATTTGGTTTGGTGGTGTTTAATTTCTTGAGTTCTTTTTAAAAATATCGATTGCTTCATGAATTTGTGTGTCATCCTTGCGCAGGGGCCATGCTAATCTTCTCTGTATCGTTCCAATTTTAGTATATGTGCTGCTGAAGCGAGCATGGCCTAGGCTTTTTAAAAAATAATTTTACTATGTTTCCTTACGTCTACATTTATGTTATTACACATGGGTAAAACATAGTACATACACCAGGAAGAACTATGAGAAAGCAGGAAGGACTAAGAGACAATCAGGAATTATATAAATGATACATTCATAGTGATTTGGCTATTTGTATTTGAAAAACTTGAAGTAAATATCTTTCCTATCATGTTGGGTTTAAATTTCTGAATGGAGAATAATATCTATCATATCTCATCTCTATTAACTTAAAATATCTATTTTGATCTAAAAACATCTTAACCCCTAACCTACTAAGCTTAATTGAGAGACTAAACTATCTGGTCTTCAAACCCTTTTTAATTCAATGGTATTGAATTTTGTATATTGATGCAAAGCATGCTTATGAAAAAAAACTATTCTAATTTTTTCACAAGAATACATATTCTAGATCTAATAGATAGATATGGTTCTATAGATATATGAGGTAAAATAGTTAAATAAGGTCTTCAAAAACCTCAGAGACCTACAGAATACGGCATTTAAAGATGTTTTTATTATTCTAATGATTCTTTGACAACAAGACAGGTTAACTCCTGGCAATACCCTGCCTGCCTCAAAGAAGAAGATGTGCATCAAAGAACCTCCTTATGTAGTTGGCTTCAAATTTGGTAAAGGAGCTACGGGGCTAAATATCCTCGTTTCTGCCACAGACAGAATTCTGCCTAAAAATGGACAAGTTTAGATGGAGGCAGAGTTGATGGCCAAACTCTGTCAAGACAGGGTAAGCAAGTCATCAATAGTTCCTGCTTTACAAATATGTCTGGCAGCTATGTTGGGCCAGAAGGCCAAAGATGATGCTCCAACATTATAGAGAGTGTTGGGTGACTGTCTCAGTCATCTTTTCATTTTGGAAGCTGCTAACCTGCAGTCCAGGTTCACTCAAGTATTTAAGTTTTATCCCTTCTTAGGCCTATGCTTTTAGGCATGTGTATAGTCAGTTATGTTGGTTGCCTTATTTGAGGTGGGATGCCTCAGTCACTGCAGGTAGAATATTCCTTATTAGTATCCTGGACTATGCACATGGGAAAAGAATGCTGGGTAGAAGCTTGCATTTATCACCATCTACTTCCTGAATGTGGATTAGAAGCGACCAGTTGCCTAAAGCTCCTGCTAGCAGGACTTCACACCCATTGTGGACTGATCCTAGAAATGTGAGCTAAAGCAAGCCCTTTCCCCCTTAGCTCTATTTTGTTATTTTATCACAGCAGTAGAAAAAGAGCTAAGACAGTCATTCTCCATAATTCATATCACACACTATATTCTTGTAATCACCACTCTAACTTGAAGTTCAGTACTTTTAATTTTTCAATTCCACCTAATCAGTGGGAACACTGTGTTTGTTTCTCTGTGCCTGACTTACACTGCTTATCATAAGAAACCTCAATTTCAGAGAATGCCATGGTATTTTGAAACATCTTTCTGGTAACATTTTGTGATAGAAACCCCTTCCTTCTCTAGTGGGAAACATTAGGGTTTTTGTTCACCTCTGGTTTAAATGCTAAAGTGAAATCAAATAAATGTTTTTTTAAGGCAGAAAGAAGAAGCAAAATAGTTTTGCCCAAAGGAACATTGGTGATTCAAGCCAGGTGAAGACCACATCAATTGACAGCCCAGCATGGAAAACTCACTTGTTTTCTAGTTTCAAAGCAAAGTTCACTCTCTACTCAGATCTGATATCATTTGATTTTACATTTTTAAGATTTATTTTAATTTTATGTACATATGCCCTTGAGGACCAAGCCATCTCTCCAGCCCTAGTTTATGTAATTTCCAAAGCATACAGAATATTTTCCTTAACTGTAATGAAGTCATAAACTCTTAGAGTCAAGATGAAGTGTACTGTCAAATTTTTGATATGCCTCTCAAAAGAAATACATATCCAAATATTATAAATAGTATACTATTGGCATTGTTTTCTGTTAGCTTATTCCATTTATTGTTTAAAAAAAAAACACATTCCTTATCTAAGTTGTCAATACATATTATCCATGTGTGACACTATGTTATGAGAAATCAATTTCTCAGCATAACTCTTTGTGTATGAGAATAAATATCTATATAAAAGTACTTCCATGTTTGCTATAAAAATGTGACCTTTTATTAGCCTATGAAGTTGTGTTCTAAGACTCAAAAAAA
>OU015748.1:7788462-7805981 GCA_907169655.1 Acomys percivali
CACTGTCACAGATTCCTGTCTTGTTCTTCAACTAATCATGTGCCCACCAATATTTGAAGAGTTTCTATACACTATGAAAACCATGTGGGCAGTTTATGCAGGTGTGTAATTCAATTTATAGTATTTTTCTTAATAAAATAAAAACTATATGTTCAATAAGGTGAGGCACCAAATGTAAAAGTTTTCTTTCATTTTTATGTAATCCAATATATCCAACTGTACAAGCCTTACAGCACCTATTACTGAATGTGTACATATTAGGAGGCAGTAAGCTATATGCTTCTAAATGATATTAGCAAGGACAGTGATGGGAAGACTGGAGAAATGGCAGCCAATAGAAATTAGTGTAGTTCAGAGCCCTAAGTAAGGATCCTGCACAGAAGGATGACCTCAGGTAATGACCATGCACTGTACATTTCAAAAACCTGGAAGGAAAGACTGTAAAAAGTAGACATAAATATTTAGAGAGTCAATATTGTTACTGTGATTTAAAAATTGGCCAATACAAAATGGAAATGTATTATATAGATACAGCATTTTACAATTAGAAATACAAAAAAAGGAGAAAAACAGCCTTGTCAAAACCTTCAAAGTGAGTACTGGCAGAATGTGTTGGCTCGTTGAAGACATCAAAGGCATTGTGTCTATTGTGCTTAGAGGTCAGCTAGACTCTGTCTTTCCTTCCTACCCCAGCAGCACCTTACTGTGCAGCCCATGCTGGCTTCCAGGCTGCAATCCTCCTACCTCAAACTCAAATATTTGGGATTGCTCATGTGTGCCACTATGCTTTTATTATTACATTCATTAATGTTGGTCATTAAGATGTTAATTACAATGAGACCGCTCTATGAAGAGAAGAAAGGACAATTATCCAAATATTAATCCATACTACATGTGTTGAGACATTTCATGTTATTTTCCAACATAGAAACATTGTCTGTTTCCTGTTTCCTTCTCTTCTCTGCCTTGCTCTTCTCTCCCTTTTATGTCTTTTAATAAAAATGCATAAATATGATAAGCAGTAGAACACTGATACGGATAATAAATCTTCCATGTACTTCAAACATGTGTAGACTATGATATCAAATTAGGCTTGGAGAAAATGAAGCACAATTACAGTTGATGAGTGACATGACAAATGACAGACATAACGGAAGTTTACTACTTTGATCTTCCTATATTGGAACATATGCTTGCAAGAAATTTTTATTGTCTCAGTATAATGTCACTAAGATGGACTCCTTTCAGTTTATGGGAATGCCTTGAACAACCAAAACCATTAATCTCTCTTAATTACCTACACTTAGTGACAGAGCATTCACACAGCATGTTTATTGTGCAAGGCAGAAAGGGATTAATAGTCTATGTGGGGTAAAGTAAGAGTGGGCAAGAAGATGATATGGGAAATTAACCTACAACCTAATATGTCATGAAAATGAGGGTAGTTAAGAGAGATCTGTGGCAGGATAATATGATAAAAAAAATATTATAGTATACTTACAAAAGTATTGAAAAGGTTGTGAACAAAATTCTAAAGCCATTAAGTGGACTTTGAGCTCATTGAAAATTGGAGAGATAAAGAATGCTACATTAGTCAATCATGATGATGTCTATTGTGATGAGGACAAGCTAGAGTTCAGAGACTGTCCCAGAGATTTTAGACCTAGCAGTGTGATGATGTTCTGTACTTTGTAGGCAGAACTCTTTGCATATGCAGCACTGGGTGTCCACAGAGAACAGCAGTGTTCATTTGAAAAGTTGAGCAGTCACCCTTGATTTTTCATCAATAGCATGTGGTAGTCCTAGTAGTATAAAGAGAGCAGAGAAGGGAATGTTATTAAATTCTTTTCAATACACAGTATAGTTCTCCAGGATAAGGAACTATCCAGTCTAATATGTCAACACTGTGAAGGACAAAGACAACTACTACAGGGGACAAACTGTGCTATGGTGTGACGACACAGGAAAACATCAAGAGTAAAAGACAAGAGAGCTGAGGTATCAGAGAATGTAAATATGAGCTGCTGGAAGGCCTATGAGTGGCTGCATGTGCATGCAATCCAGACAGCTGCAGAAGGCCCCTCACTCAGATGGCCCCACTTTAGTACAAGAAACATCCTATTTTCCTATTGTCGTAATTATGTAACCAGTTACAGCTGTTGGACTTTAAAGTGAAGGAGGCAGAAGAGTTGAACTGATGACATTTCATCCACGGTGCTGTTTCCAGTGTGGAGTAGTCGGTGATTACATTCTAGGGAAAAGATAAATAGCAGAGTCTGATAGATACTGACTTAGAAACACCCACTAGCTATAAACCTACATCAAATTGTGCAGGGGATTGTATTCTAAAGGTTCAGAGTTACAGGATCGATGGCTTCTGTAAGCAACAGCAAGTTAGAGCTGTAAATACGACTATATAATAAAGAAGAAATGACCAACGGCAAATGTTGGCAAATATGAGAGAAAAATCAACTTTCTATTATTAATTCACACACAAATATATAGTCTGATATGATGTTAGTGGTTACACACTTAATGAAAAATGCACAATGATTATTTCATTATTCTTAAAGAGATGAAAATATGGTGAGTTTATTTTAACAAAATCAAAATGTAACAGAATGACAGTTTTGTTCCTTTGAGAAAGTTCTTTTGATTTAAAAAATATTTTAGACACATAGAAGCCTGTGTTTTAATGAAGATGGAAAAGACAAATTTAATTATCTTCCTAGATGTGAGGCCTTTTGGTAACCCATGATGTGCACTGAAGGCAAACATTTGGCTAAAATAATAAAATCAGATTGTTTTTACCCCCAGTAGATATCGAGACATTTTAATGACAAAATTTCAGATTTCACCTTAGGTTTTCACAGCCAAAGTAAACTTTAAAATGTAACTTTTATAAAAACATATATGCAACTCAAAAGTAAAGACAATTTAAATTTTAAGTATAAAATTTCATATCTCATAGTTTGGGATATTAGCAGCTTTAATTTATCTAATTTTTACTCTGTGCTGTGATTGGTGATATGTTATTTTCTCCACATAAAATTTTATTTACAGTATATAACATCAATCATAAAATCAAAACAGTCTTCTTCTCCATGGAAACTGCATTCCAACAGATTCCTCTAAGCAACATATTTTTAGAGATATTTAATCACAACTTAAACTTATCTAATATATTGATTACACTTTTTCATATAAAACAAAAATTTCACACTATGATATATGTCATATATATGATGAGAGAGAGAGGGGGATGTAGAGAGAGAGAGATCACTTTTTTAGTATATATATATATATATTTCTCTGGCTTTGAGCATTTCTATTTTGTACTCTGAGTGTTTACTTGGATACACTGACATCACTCTTCCCTATTTTTCATTAAAACTAATGAAGTGGCCATTTCTTCAGCATTCAATATCTACAGTTAGCCAGAGAATAATTCATAATCTGAATAGAGAGCCCCATGATTCTACTGCACCCAGGTCCTGAGAGGGGATAATTATTCTTTGATTTCATATATTCAACATATAACATGTATAAATTGAGTGGTTGTTATGGAGACAATGAATAAATTATACCTCTTATAGGGAAGATTAGTGTTTCTGGTGAGGTAACATTGCAAGAGCCGATTTCTTGCTACAGAAGGATAAAATGAGCTTACTAACTTAAATGTTTCTTATTTTATTTTAAGAAGGAATAGTTCTTCCTAGTTCATGCACAAATATACTAAGCCTCCCTTCCCCCAACTCTCTCTCTCTCTCTCTCTCTCTCTCTCTCTCTCTCTCTCTCTCTCTCTCTCTCTCTGTGTGTGTGTGTGTGTGTGTGTGTGTGTGTGTGTGTTTGCTGATATACTAAGTCATGATCCCTAACTCTAGTGAAGTCCTTTGCTCTGACTTCAGGAACAAACAATGAAAGTGAAGCCAAGGCAGATAAGAAAGAGTAAGAGCTCACCTTCTGACAGGTTAGTTTCTAATTCAGTTGTGTCACCAAAGACGCCCTGAGTATTCACTAATAACAGGTTTGGCATGAAGGGAATTTTATTGGATGGTTTCCTGTGGAAATTATTTAGACTATTTTGAGTCTTCAAACATTACATTGAATTCATAAATTCACAATGGAGATCCTCAGAATGAATTCAATAGTGAAAGGAATACAGACATCATTTACTCAGCAAGCTTCCAAGTAAAAGGAACAAAGCAGAAACAGCAATGTAAATCAAATTCTGATAACAAAGTGTCAAGTCACAGCTGACATTTTGTTAATGCTTGGCATTTAGAAAAGAGAAAATATCGTTAAACTTAAAATCACACTACAGAAACAGAAATGTGTCTAAAATAACTACATTCTCTCTCTTCTCTCAAATCTCTCTCACCTCTCTCTCTCTCTCTCTCTCTCTCTCTCTCTCTCTCTCTCTCTCTCTCTCTCGTGTTGTTTTGTTCTTGACAAAAATGAAGTAGATTAAAGCGAGAAATATTTAAAATTTAAACATAGGTATATGTTCAACCTTAGTTGGGCTGGCTGTCAAGATAAGCTAGTGAGGTTCTTTGCATTTCTAACCCTGAAAATGATAGCTGTGAGACTGGAAAGCCAGATGGATAAAATCTGACAGGCTTCAAGCCACTTATACGATAACAGAAAGTTTTGTTGTTAACAGGATTTTGTAGCATAAATAATCATATTTTTGGAGGAATTAATTGGTAATTTTATATGAACCATGCCATTTCTAATGGTCATATGAAATTACAAAATAATAGGGTTATGAAGTGAAAACCGTAATGCTACAAGTCCACCTGCTTTCTTTGTGTCGTTGGGTTTCAATTTTCCCTCAGAGACATGCAGACATGCTTCTAAGAGAGATTAAGATGTTAAAGATGGTTTGATTTCATTATCACTGCATTTCATATTTCTTGTTAGAATATTTTAGGACCATAAAATATTTTACTTCCTTTAGCTAGAAACTCATGATTCATAAGCAATTATAAAACTTAACTAATTTGTATTTTACTTTCTCTCCAATCAATTGTAGCTTGTACCCAGCATATGTGATGCTGTGTGCCAGAGAAGTTTGGTTAACCAAGATCTTCCTTTCTGTCAACCAATTTCACTCATCTATGTCATGACTACTATATAGAAGATGCTTACACAGTGCCCAATAAGAATACTTCATAATGCATTGATGATGTTAGTATGTATAGTGTTTCAAGATGATTTCCCATCTATATGTGTATATATGTACATATCTATATATCCAAATATAGATAAGTTATGCAGCTATTGGAATATGCTTTGAGTTCTGTGTGTATTTTCAAAATTATAATTTAAAATTGCAATTGCAGGAAGTTTTATATTTTTAGAATAGATGTTTCCTTCTCATCAGCTCTGGGAAGTAGGAGATGAGTAATGAATGCTCATCATGCTTCTGTGCACTCAGGCAGGACCTCAGCTAGAAGATTATGTTGGCTCTGGATAGCTGAAACACGGCATGCTAGTGTTAGAGAATGAAAGGACAGTGATACTGTAATATGCCTTCCTTTGTTAAAATCTGTGTTTTGGGTTTCCTTTGATGAATGCCACTAACAAGTGATTGGGGTACCTGGAAAACAGCCTTCTGTGCCAGGATTATCACTGTCTTCTTCATGGATTACTTTAAGGTTGAAATGTGAGTGGATGAAAATAAAAGCAAGCCTCATATGTGCCCTCTGCCCATTATTGGCCTGCTGATAATACTCCTGAAGGAAACTGTTGGATCAGGTGGGCAGGAGATTGGACAGTTCATGAGTATGATGAAATGACTGACTTACAGGAGCAGCTCCAGCAAGACAGCTAAACTTCATTTGGGGTGTGTAAAGGGAATAGTTTTTGGAGGGTGAGTGAGGGGATCCCAGGGTAGGTTATATTATTGGCTGGGATGTAAGGTGTTAGGAATGCTTTACATTCCAGGAATTCCAGATATTTGCCTGGCAGGTTCTCATGAGGAAAAAGGAAGTTGAACTTGCATTTTGGCTATGGGCTAAGTGGCTTCCCTGAGGGTGGAGGTCCTACTTAGAGACACTTTCCAGGTGAATTCAGGCAGAGATAAAGAAGTCCCCTGCTGAGAAAGAGAGTCCTTCATTCTGTGTCAAGCTCTGGAGAGCTGTCTAGACATGTTGGGCTGAGACCTTAAACAGTAGAGCCTTTCAGTACTCATAAACCATGGTCTCATATGTTAGGTCCTATTTTCAAAATTCAAGTATGTGGAAATATGTGTTTATACTTGTTATATGTATTTAAAAGTTGTGCTGTATTCTGCCTGATACAATTGGTAAGAAGGGAACCCGGTTGTTTCAGGAGCAGGAGAGTACCATAGAGGCATGCTAATTCTGCAGTGAGTATAGACCAAGTCACAGCTTAGACTAGTCTAGTCCGTACTGACACTTATCAAGGAAGGGACATAATAGGAGCAATGGGGAGCCTACTACTGTTACTTTTCTGAATGAGTATAGCATCAGACTGTCTCCTAAACATTTCTTTATATGCACAGACAATGCTACTCCTGGCCTTAGAGAAATGCCCTTTGCAATAAATGCCAGATAATACAGAAACTCATAAGGGATGGCTGGGAGCTTAACTACATACAAGACATTTACACCACACTTCTAAGGCTGAGATGACACCCCAGAAGAAAGTATTAAAAGAATATAAGAAACAGAAGATAGGAAAACAGGGTATGGGATGCCGTTTTTAGGCACACCACCACACTAGCTGGGATTAACAGGGTTGGCTTGAATCAGTCTGGCTCTACCAAGAGTCATTTTAGGCCCTACTGAAACAGCTGCTGAGAGAGTCTGTGAAAGGATTTTGTTCCCTTCAATTATGGGCCAGGTGAGCCAGTGGTCGCACAGATGGAAGTCATGAATGTGGAGACGTGGACAAATGCAAAGTCATGAACGTGGAGAAGAGCTCTGGGAGGCAAGGAGGAGGACAGCCAGCGGTGGGAGGAGGGCCGGAAGGAAATAATGAGAATGTACTAGATACATGCATGAAATAGTCAAAGAAGAAAATTAATTAATGAAAATTTTAAAAAGCAGACTCTGAGTAGAAATTTATATAATTAGCTATAACTACATATTTTCTAGTTATAAAAGTTTTGTAAAGTTAAAATAAAAAATAATCAGTTTCATTAAGTCATTTGCACATATATTTTGTTCATACGTACTCTCAGACCCTGTCTCTCTTGCCCTTTTTGATCTATTTCATCCCCACAGTTAAGACCTGTCCTTATGCTTCCTTTCAAGTTTTATTACATAGATCACACACACACACACACACACACACACACATATATATATATACACACATATATATACACACACACATATATACACACATATATATTATAAGCCATGATATATGTTATGCATATGTATATATACACATATACATATTTGTGTGTATGTATGTGACATACATATACACATAAAATTAGGGATGGTCATATGAGAAAACATGCAGTAATAACATTTATTGGCCTTATTTTGCTAAACATAATGATTTCTATTGCACTCATTTCCCTAAAAATGTTCAGGTTTCATTTTTCTTTATGGCCAAATAAAATTTTATTGTATATATGTTGTTTATTTTCTGTATTCATTCATCTGTTGACAGACATCTAGGCTGTTTCCATCGCTTATCTACTTTACACAGTTGAACCATAAACACAGATGCAAGGTGTGTCTGCTGTAGAACTTAGAATGTTTGGGTATACCCAGGAGAAGCACAGCTAGTTCTAATTTTAGGTTTTTGATTTTTTTTTGAGCAAATTTATACTGATTTTCATACCAGTTGGATCATTTTATATTCTCATCAGCAATAAATTGAGCTTCCTCTTTCTCCATGTTTGACAGCATTTATTGTCATAAACTTATATTTTTCTAATGTGTCCAATCTGGCAATAAAAAAAGAACACTACACAACTTAGGCTATGCACACTCATTATTATGGTGGGAGTCTTGCCTCTTGCATATATTATATCAATTGTCATTCCTGCCATGAATGATAATAAAATTATTTTGGTAGTTTTCCTTGTTGAAGCCTGAGTCAATGTACTATTTATATATGTACATATACTTATATATAATCTTAATGTAAAGATTATGTATAAATAATGGTCAGGATACATGCCAAATCTCTGAAGAGAGCTAGAAATATTCACGACTTCATTCTTTGGATCTAGAAAATATTGTTCATCTCCTTTTTACAGGGTTTGAATCAGTTTGTTGCTTTGTAATGCATTGATAAACTGTAAGAAATGTTTTGTATTCAAGTCCCTTTGGCATTGAAATGTATATTTTTAGCTGGGAAGAAAAATTAAATTATGAAAAATTATACATAACAGAGTGAAGATGGAAATAATCATTTTACATGAGGAGACCTACACTAGGAAAGACAAATGCCACAGACAACTCTCATACATTGATTCTACCTTTACATATGTTGGTTTAAGTTTGAAGAGGCTTAGAAGTCTGGAGCTTAGTAAGGAAACATGGAGGTGACTTCAAAGGAGGAGATAGAATCTAGGTGGTCTGAAAATGCAGAGGTGGATTATGGGAAATGAAGAGTAAAGTGTAGTGGGAAATGGCAGAGGAGGAAGAACAGGGAGAGCTAACACTCAAGACCTATGACAAGGACACATGGAAACCAACCACTATTGAGGCATCCTAAAATACATACATCTGTAACAGTTTAGCTTCATTTACATACATAGTTACTGACTAATTACATTGAAAATTCAATAGCAGCATTAAATGTACACTCACTTAGAATAGGCTTGTAAAATGGACTTTTTATTCTAGAAATCAGAGGTCATTTGTCAAACTGTAAAGATCTTAAGGTGAAAGTAATAATATGTGGAATTACTTGTCCATGGCAAGATAATCTATTATTTTACTTTCAAAAGCATATGACTTCAATTTTGTATGACAATTACATTATAAATCATCTAGACCATTCAGTATTATCAAATTTTCCACTCAGAATTAAGTATTGGGGGATTTTCTCCATTTCATGATGATGAGAGTAATTTTAAACCATCCCTATTCTCCCAAATATTATGTATCTGTCAAAATTAAAACCAACTATAATAATGTCCTTAAGTTTCTTCTCTTTCTACCTATAGCTCAATTTTTATACATACTATGTATGCCTTGTACTTTGTTTATCTATAAATGTTGCTTTTTTCTGATTCTAAAATATCAGCAGTATAGCCTAATGCTTGTAATTATTAGATAGCCTAGGAATTATGAATTTCCAAGCAAGAGGCTCCTATCTCAAATTTCAAAAAAGCCTCCAGGCAAAATGACTATATATGGAATACCAAACATTTGACCTATCACCTGCTAAAATCATTTGCGACTTTATAATTGTTAAACATATCTAAGAAATTGCATGTTTACCTGTCTCATCATTTTGAATCACTCAAACTTGTCTCAGAAGCAAAACACCCCATGTCAGGCCTGTTGTTTTCCAACGGCCTCTTTCTTCCTTTATACAGCTTTGAGTTTAAGAGTCTCTTACACTTTAGGATTGTCGACTCTTCTCCTGTCCACTTTCAAGGTGGCCATCTTTTTTTCTGTATAGTTCTGTAGGTCTTCCCTAAACAGTACTAATTCCCCTTAATAATTAAAGCTCGTCTATCTACCATTCCTGCTGTACATTATCATTTGGAATTTTATATTAGCTGCCAATGTGTAATGGGTATAAATTATGGTTATTTAAAAAAAATTTACTGTTTGATTCATAGTATCTCTAAAGATGAACAATCAGTAATTGCAAGAGACTAATGAAATTGAGAATACACATTGTGTCCTTCATGTTCGTATTTCTAGGAGCCTCAATTAAGGCAAACACAACAAAATCCTTGACAAATATTGTTGAACAGAGAGATTTTTCCATTCTGTTCTAAGTCAGACACTTTGATTTTTGAGCTTATTCTGAAACATACAACTGCTTTCACAGAAATCTATACACCAAACTGCTAATGTCCCTCTTCTAAGCAATACCAAGTATGTATTTATTTCTTAAACGTGTACAGATTTGAAAAAGGGATCATGATTTCAAACCCAGCGTGCGGTCAAATTACACCTTTCCATCACTGAGCATTCTAGAGTCCTCAGAAACTCAGACCTGCTGCTGTCGTTCCCCATTCTCATTTATGTATCTTAACAGATCATAGCTTCTTAATCTTTTCCCATTCACAACTTCTTTTTACCTTGAATTTTTATATGACCTTGAGTTTATGGGTGCAGAAAACAAAAATACAAATCAAACAGTACTGGTAATAAATAATAATGAAGTTTGGCTTACAATGAATCTTTACAAATAAATAAACAGGTTTAACTCACTTTATCTTTCTTATATAAAAACCCTTCTCAATTAGCCATATCTGGAGCTGGTCCCTCTAAGTAGAGACTCTGGTGTGGGTTTTCACAAGACGATCAGTGAATTCCTGATAAGGGGACTTGGTGAACACAGTCTTTTCCCAGTGGTCAGGGAACAGCTAGAAGCAGGTTTTGGAGATGGTGTGAAAGGTGGCCTTGGCAATGCCCAGGGTGGCAGTGTAGCCACTGGCTTATGTGTAGCAGTCATCAATACTGTCCATTTTCAGCAGCTTCCTGGGCACAGGATGAGAGCGATACCAGTGCATCTGGTGACAGAAATGAAGTGCACCAAAGGAGCCATAGCGTCTTGTCACCTTGCACGGCAAACTGTAGGGCTTGCCAATTTGCTCTCCAAGTACCCTCTCTGCACAGGGATAGTGAAACGTTTGGCCAAGAAGATGGCTCCTCGGATTGCTATGGCTACCTCCTTGGAGGACTTAACAAAACCTCAAGACCAATATGACAATTGTAGTCCCCAGTAGTGACAAAAGCCTTGAACTTGGGTCACTGTTCAGCCCGTGGGTCTGCTTCTGCACTGGCATGATCTTTAGAGCCTCATCCTTGAGGGACTAGGCCAGGAAAAAGTCAATAATCTCGTATACCTTACTGGGCAGGGATATTATGTGTTTCTCCTTCTCCTGAAGGCCCAGCTCCTGGGAGAAGGCAGAGGGTTCAGGCCAAGGAGGTGCTCGGGGTGAGCAGTTCTGGGAGTCACCACAGGGACACTGGGAGTCCAGTGAAAACAGATCAAGGCCTAGAGGCTGCAGACTTGTTTATTGTTCTGGAAAACACAGAAAATTACATAGGTTTGGGTGACCAATCAGTTTCCTCTACGTAATCTCCAAGCCAGCCAATGGAAACTCATATCTGGGCACCCTCCACTCTGCCACTTCCAAAGTTTTGTGGGAGGAAGCTAACCCAGGCCGTGAGTTCCTATGGTGTTTAGTCAGGGATGCTCACAATCAGGTAGATCTTCTTCAAGGGCTTGAACTTCATGTCCTTAGCCAGGTGGCCCAGCTTGATGGCTGGTAGCCATTCCTCGTCGTGGGCTTTACCTTCATGAGCCCAATGGCCTCGACCATGGCCATATCCACATCCTCAGCAAGGACCATGTCCCTAAATCTGCTGCAAAATCATTTCCAGAAGCCTCCTTTTCCTGGAATTATGTGTCCTCCGTGCCCTGCCGTTGCACCGGTGTCATCCACCATTTGGTGTTTTCCATTAGAAGAAGCAGCAAATGAATTTTAATATACTTTCAATGTTACTGTTTATTAAAGATTATAATAATTTGCACACCAATAAAATGAATATGAGCAGTTTTACTTAAAAATTCAATCATGGCTCAATATGTATGTGATACTGCAAGACATGGAGCATGTTTGACATGTTTCAGGCTTGATTAATACTCCATTTTACATTGGTATAAAGTGATATAGTCCTCTGCTTAGGATCTAATTAATATAATGTAATGCTACTTTGCACATTGTCACCCCTCATTATGACTTGAAACATTTGCAGTTGCAAAATTATTTAAAATGTTTTGTTTCTGATTTTTAAGATGCTTCATATAACTGCTAGGAGTTAATAATTGCTTTTTACAAAATAAATAATTACGTTGGCAAAGCTGTGGAAACAGTTTATAATGATATTGGTAAATATCTGTATAGGCATTGCTGACTTTATTTATAACTGCTTGCTTTTCCAGTTTTCTTCTAAAGTGCCAATTATAATTTTTTATTTAGAGTGCTTACTTATAGGTTGTTTACTTCATGTGTTACTTTTATTTCTAATACATACCATGATGTTTATTATTGATCTAAATAGCTGTTAGGTCTACAACAATCTCAATCTATTATGAGAATAAAATTTATCCTGATCCATCAAGCCTACTATACACTTGGTGTTCAGTGGTTTCTTTTTTTTCTTTTCTTTTTAAAAGTTATTTATTTATTCACTTTACATGTTTATCATAGCCCCATCCCTCCTCTCAGTCCCACCTTCCCTCTCTCCCTTTCTCTTCTCCCTCTCCCCTATTCCTCAGAAGAGAAGAGTCCCCTTCCCAGCCACCCCCCGCTCATCCTGTAGTATCAGAACTGAGTCTGTCCTCTTCCCCTGTGGCCTCACAAGGCAGTCCTGCCAGGGAGAAGTAATTGAAAAGCTGGCAAGAAAGTCCATGTTATAGAGAGCCCCTGGTCTCCTTACTTCGAGACCCACATGAACCTGAGGTGCCAATCAGCTATATCTGTGTAGCAGGGCTAGGTTCAATTCGTGGAAGGTCCTTAGTTGGTGCTTCAGTCTCAGCAGGCCCCTCTGGGCCTTGATTAGTTGGCTCTGTTGGTTTTATTGTGAAGCTCCTGCCACCTCCAGGTCCTTTTCTTCTTACCCCCACTTTTCCACAAGGCTCCCAATGTTTGACTACGAGTCTCAGCATCTGTTTTGAGGTGCTATTGGGCGGAGCCTTATAGAGGACAACTTTGCTTGACTCCTGTCTGCAAGCATAACAGATTATTGTTAATGGTGTTAAGAGTTAGTTCTATCCCACAAAGTGGGCCTAAGATTGGGCCAGGCATTGTTTAAACTGTCCCTCAATCTCTGTTATGTCTGTTCTATCTTTATCTCTGCACAGCTTGTAGGCAAATATTAATATTTTCCACAAAATCCTAGAAGAAAACTTCCCCAACCAAAAGGGCAAAGATGTTTAGTGATTTCTTTTTCTTTTTCTTTCTTTCTTTTTACACTTTTGGTTTTTCAAGACAGGGTTTCTCTGTGTAGCCTTGGCTGTCCTGGACTTGCTTTGTAAGCCAGGTAGGCCTCAAACTCAGAGCAGTCTACCTGCCTCTGTCTCCCAAGTTATGTACCACCACACCCGGCCTCAAGTAGCCCAGGAAAATGTTCATTGAAGATGAATATCCTAAAGACAACAGGATTGACAGGGGTTATAATTTTCCCTAACAATTGTAGGATGAATTTTAATATCATTTTCTCTTAATAGCCTTTGTATTGAACTTCATTGAAGAATTCATGCACAGATGCTATTATTGAGCAAAAAAAAAAAAAAAAAAAAAAATCCTTGATATATGCCTGACAAATGATTTCTATAAATATTTTGCATGTGATTTATTGATGACTGAAGAGGACTCCTGTGTTTCATGAATCATGAATTTCTACATATCTGGCTTTAAGGTACATTATTCTTTGCTTTAGATGATGATAGAGAATATATATATATATATAATATTTCATATCTGCTCTAGTTTGCAATTTCACAATGTCAGGATATCTAAATATGTTAGAAGCAAGAAATAATGAACTAAGTAAAAAATGCTAGAAATTAACATTTAAGTTTTCATGAAGGGTCATCTTCAGCCTTTCCATACATAGATAGTGTTTTGCATGTAACATTCCTACATAAATACACTTATTTTGATTTTATCATCGCCTTCAGCAATCATTTCAGTCAGGTATTTTTAATTTTCTTTATTTGTCTTAAGATTTCACTTCACTCCATGCACTCCTACCAACCAAATGTTGTATTTATTTTGTGACTCAAAGACTATCGTGTTTTTCTTCTTCTTAAATAATTCCCCCTAACTTTAAACACGTCCCAAAGCCATGCATATGGTCATGACTCTCTCCAGGCCGTTTAGTTACTTTTAACCCAGCTGTTCTCTTTAGCGCTGGACCTACATGTACTGACTGTAGCTCCTTTCTTATCCAGCCATTTCCTAGAGGCCACTGAGGAATGTGGAGAGCAGCCCCTTAGAGCTTTGTTACATGAGTCAGTCACCAAGTGGCTCTGCTCTTGTCTAGGCTTATGATCACCCTTCCCACCTAGAATGGAACCTGTCCCCCAGGTTCATACAAAATCCTGAGAATATTAACCGCCCTCCTAATAAACTCTAGTTCAGAAGGCCATTTATTCTGTTCCTATTCTTCATAGATTTTTATTCTGATGAAGCACTGGATTTTTTTTATAACAACTTAAATCAATATATTGGGTATGCTGTCACTACACTTGGTGACTAAATTCCACCTTATTTCTCCATCTTATTTTTTAAATCTATGTTTCGTCTTTACTATCCAGTGATGAATGTATTTCCATTTATCCTCTAAGAAGACCAGCAGCACTATTTCCCTGTAGTTTCCCATATTTGTGAAACTAAGCATTGGTTCTTTGAAATGCTAAGCAACATTCTCAAACCTTCAGCCAAGCTAACAAAAGGTACAAATTAATAACATTATAGAAGGAAGAAAAAAGCTCATAAGAGATATCAATGACTTACAAAAGATCCCAATAAGTTGAGTGAAAAATTTACGAAGCCCTTCGGTTGTATGAGGAATACATACCAATGAAACTGGATTGCATTAACTTGAAATTCAGTAATGCTTTATTTTAAATCCTAATGCTTCTTATTAAAGTCTAATTTGTGTTAAGTAAAATCTGGATTGAACATTAAAACAATTCTCTATTGACTCTCATGTATTTGTTTATGTAATGTTGGTTTATGCATGTATGCTTATGTCACATTCCAGCTATGATTTTATCAGATTGAGAAAATTCATGACCGAGGTGGAAAAAAAGAGAAAAGAGAAAATTTTAAAGATTTTTTTCAAGGTTAGCTAAAATTTCAAGGTCATATGCTATATAAATGTGGTAAAGATGTCAACAGTCTAGTTCACTTGAAAGAGACATCAGAAGATCCATGTCTTAATCTTGCCTCTGATGCTAAATTGCCATCTTAATCTATTAGAGCTCTTAATCCTTACTAGGAAACCGTTTCCTCTTTGATAATCAGGGAGGGCCTCTGAAGATGTTTAAATTATAGTTGGTTTTTAAGCAACCTATTGCTTTAGAAAGCCAATATGTCCTTAAATTGTCTTAACCCTGCCTGAATTTTCACAAATAGGACATAATCTTGATGGTCATGTGGCAATGAGAAAATCCATTTAGATTTCAAAATCTAATTGAAATACATATATACTCTAAAATATTCCTCATAACTTTTTAAAATAGAACAATTAGCAAAATCTTCCATTCAAAACATAGAAATTGATACCATTTTACCATTGCCAATATACATGATCTGTACAAAATTAAACCCATTTATAATTCACTGGGTGACAAGATATGATAGATAAGTTTCATTCTTTCTCATAACATTTTAATAGTTAAAAACTTACGTGGAGAAAATGGTCACCTTAGGAAAATGCAGTGTGAAAAATATTAAAAAATGAAAGAAAAGGGCCAAGCTAAGAACTAGTTATTGGGACCAGGGATATTTTCAGAAGCTCATTGCTCAAACCTTTCTATTAAAATAAAGATTCCAAGAGTGTGTCAAATGAACATGGTGGCACAGTAATGCCGGCTGCTTGAGAGGCTGAGGGAGGTTGTAAGTTCCATGTCTGATTGGACTGGAGTCAGTCCAAAGCTAACTGTAGCAAGTTGGTGAAAGTCTGTCTTATAGTATATAGTAAAAGGGCAGAGGAGGAAATAGTTCCATGGTAGAATGTTTGATGTGAGTAAAAGACTGGGATCGTTTCACAGTCATATGTCTCCTCATTCAAATAAGGTTTATCTTACCAAACATTAAACAAGATAGTTACAATATAATATACAAATAACTATCTCTTTCATTATTCATCAAATAGACTCTCTTTGTAACTGACAGAGACTATTATCGAAAATAGCAACAGGTCAAATTTCAGGGAATAACTGCCTGTTCAGCCCCGTTGGCTACACACACAAAATAAATCCTAAGACTAAGGTTCAAGGAGCATCAAGGAAGAGAAGACAGAGAGAAAGCAGGAGTCAGAGGAACAGGAATTCCACTGTGAGATAATTTCTCCAAGAAATTACAAGTAAACTTCACACATGATATCTCAGCAGTATGGGTGCCTAGAAAAACCTAAACAATTATGATACCAATGTGCATGCTAACTGTGAAGTAGAAAATCCCATGGACCTTCACAGCTAAACCAAGAACTACAGACAAACAGAGAATGCCAAGAGTAGGAGAAATAATCTTTCTCAAAGATGAGTCTTCTAATTGGTTAACTAATACCAGTTTGTCATCCTTGAAACCACAAACATACAAGTAACACTAAATAGACTGTAAAGCTGTACTTTTATGCATTTGTGAGTGTGTGTGTGTGTGCACATGCACATATGAGTGTGTAAGAACAACAATACAATAAGAAAAGGAAGCCATAAACTTGAGAGGAAGAAAGTTGGGGGACAGAAGGACTTGCAGATAGGAAAAAGGGGGAATGATATAATTATGCTTTAATTACAACAATGAAAATAAAAGAATGGTCCATTTCTACTAAAAAGTTAAGTATATTAAGTAATAAAAAACAATATGTAATTGAGAAGTGCATGTACCCATCTATTTAAAATAATCCCCACAAGACACCCCAGTAAAATTGATAGTATCCACCATACTATTTAACTAAATATATTTTCATTAATTAATTTATTTAATCACTTTACATTCTGATTGCAGTCCTAAGAAATGGCCTCACCCGCTTTTTACAATGGGTTGCCAATATTGCCAGTCACAGCTGGTTTTCTGCATTGGCCTGAATTCACTGTACAAGTGATGCTTTGTGATTTCTTTGTTGAGGTCACAGATGTGATTCAGCCTTAGCCTCATTCCTTTGAGGATACTCTCTTGGCACCAGCCTGTGGAGGAGCAGAGAGTCACAGGAAGTTGTCATCTGTCTGTCTCCTGGTAAACAACCTTAGATGTCTACAGTGCTTTCAGATAACCCTTGTCTCCCAAATTCACTGAATCTTCATCTTTTGAGTGCTACCATCTAGAATTCAGTACAGAACAGCATATCTCCAGTCATGTAGGCAGAAATTGGTTCAGAAGACCTTTGAGCAAAATAAAAGGATTACAGTACCTTTATGGTATCATTTTGTCATGCAGTGATAGGCAGCTGGCTCACATTATGTTTGGCCAGTTTTTTGTTTGTTTGTTTGTTTGTTTCTTCTTCTTCCTCTTCTTCCTCTTCTTCTTCTTCTTCCTCTTCTTCTTCTTCTTCCTCTTCTTCTTCTTCTTCTTCTTCTTCTTCTTCTTCTTCTTCTTCTTC
>OU015748.1:7805991-7848522 GCA_907169655.1 Acomys percivali
TCTTCTTCTTCTTCTTCTTCTTCTTCTTCTTCTTCTTCTTCTTCTTCTTCTTCTTCTTCTTCTTCTTCTTCTTCTCCTTCTCCTCCTCCTCCTCCTCCTCCTCCTTCTTCATTTTTTTTCTTTTTGGTTTTTCGAGATGGGGTTTCTTTAGGTTAACCTTGGCTGTCCTGGACTCGCTTTGTAGAACAGACTGGCCTCAAACTCACAGCAATCTGCCTGCCTCTGCCTCCCAAGTGATGGGATTACAGGCATACGCTACTGTATCTGGCCCAATCTAACCTACCACATAGGATACAGACTAGGGAATACCCACTAGAGATTAAAATGAACATCCTTATTTACCACACTGAAGAGAATTGAGGCACATTACTGACTTAAGCACACAACTAACGCCTTTCTGTACAAGCGATGCTTCATGATATTTTTGGTCGAGGATCTATTTTTGAAATATAAATACATCCATTAAAAGAGTTTCTTTTATGTAAATTATTACGTCTCAAGACTAGTATCCTATAGAAAATAATGAACTGATTTGGTTTCTATAAATTAATTGAGTCATTTGCCTAAGCTGCCTTAGCCTTTCCAGAGCCAAGTCCTCCAGATGCGCCATGTTTATGTTGCCCACCTTCAGTCTGCTCTGAGTGCTAATTGTCGCTTAGATAGTTATTTCTTTGTAGGTGTTCTACAGCACATTTCTAATGTGCTGCATATCCATTCACTCTTTATCCCTCCCAGGGTCTAGGAATTCTGTCTGTCCCTCTGCTGAGTTTATGTGCTTGCTTCTCTTTTGTGCTGAAAATACACGGTTCACTGATAGAAGGCTTTGGCACCTTCATGAATATGAGATTTTATTTAAATATGGAGCTAAATTTTAACCATGCATGGAATTTATTTTGGAGGAAAATCTGGCCCAGTTCCATTTTAGGATACATTAGGAGAAGAAAATCAGAACTTGGACGCTGAAGAAAAAAAAAAGTAAATTTATGTTGAACATTCATGCACTTATTTCTGTAACTCTAGCCCTATTAGCAAATAACAGAGAGTGGTCAGTTGCATTTATTTACTTAGCATTTTCTATATGTTACACAAGCAACAAGAAGCTTTCCTTACCTTGTGTTTTAATTTACACCACAATGCTAAAACACAGATCTCAAAATCCCAATTTTCCAGATAGGAATAGTAGGTCTAAATAATTAAGTAGCAATCAAACATCAAAAGCTGATGATGAGCCAGGTTCAGGGCACACACCTGTCATCCAGCCCTCAGGGAGGCAGGAGCAGGCAGATCTCTCTAAGTTCAAGGCTAGCCTGGTCTTCAAAGCAAGTCCAAGACAGCCAAGGTTACACAGAGAGACCCTGTCACTTTCTTCATTGAAGTAACAGTGATATCAAGTCACGTGCTCTATAAGTTAATGTATCCACCCACTGGGACAGATTTTCCTGAGAGGAGGAATAGTCTCCTCTTTGTCAGTTCATAGTTGACTCTTAGACATGTATTTGCAAATAGAAAGTTGTTAGATACTTATAGCCTGGTGGACAAGTGAGCACCGAGGGGATCATTGTGGATATTATTGTGACAACATATGTGCAGCCTCAGAATATCAGGAGAGAATAATTGGTTTGGGAAAAGGTGCAAAGAGGTCACTATTTATTTATTACTTTGGATTTCATTATCCCTCTAGGCTATAGACTTGCTCATATTTGTTCCACCAGTTTAGCAGACTTCTAAGAAACTCCCCAAAGAACCATCATTTGTGCCTTTGGGGATTTTACTGAGTTTTAGTGATCTTCCAAAATCAATGATGTCTTTAAAGTAGAAAGGAAGGATTCCAAATCAGGAAAAATTCAAACACAACACCATCAGAATATGTTCATTGCCCAACCTGGCTCAGAAATGTGCATGTAAAGTAAACAAAAGATGATAATGGTGTGCATTTGTCAAACAAGATTACTCAGAGTGAATGCTTGCAGGTTTCCATCCTAGAGGATGGCTGTGCAATATCAGTTTGCAGGAACTAACAAGTTAATAATATGATGAAATGATCCGTAATAATATGATGAAAACACATATTAAACAATCTTGAAATCACCAAATATGTGACAAATCTCACTTAGAATCCTCTTAAAATAGGTAGTTCCATTGACCTTAAGCACACATCTGTATTTCTATTTCCTTAACACCTTTTAAACATTTTAGTAGAAATAGAATTATATAATTTCCCACATCTTCACTTTCTCTAACCCCTCCCATGCCCCCTACTCACAAGTTGATATCCTATTTGTCCTTGATTATTATTAGTGTGTGTGTCCATGTGCATGTGAATGTGTGTGTGTGTGTGTGTGTGTGTGTGTGTGTGTGTGTGTGAGTGAGTGTGCATATGCTGAGTCCATTTCTATTTGTGTGTATAAGGTCTCAAATTTGACCACTCTACATTGGGCAACCTGAAGAAGACTCATTCTAGGGAGAGGTTAATTCTCCTTCTTCCATCAATAATTAGTTGTCTCAAGTTCTTTGTCTAGGAGTGGGAACCCACAGAAATTCTCCCTTTCCACCTTAATGAGTGAATACTCTTATCTTGCCATTGCTATGCTCTGGTGTATGCATCTATTCTAAGGTAAACTATTTCACCACAGACTTTCTGGTATTCCTGTTTTTGCAATCTTTTTTACCATGCGTCACATGCTGCTCCCTGTGCCACAGATGCAGGACCTGGGGTTTGGATGTATCTGTTCAGTCTGGGCACCCTACAGGCTGTTGATCTCCACATTGTGAAGACACAACAATGACAAGCATAGCAAGACATCCTTAGAGTTGCACAAAGTGGCATTCACATGTCCTTGTTAACCAACAGCTGATTTGACTTAGGACCCATTCATCAGAAGGGAGTTAATACTTTGTACTGAGGTCATGGCCATTAGAAAGGAATCTATTACCACTTATTCAAAATAACCAAAGCCAAAACCAAACCAAAACAAAAACCCCTTATTTATAATTATTTATGTATTACAGGAATGGAACAAGTATATAATCGTGTGGATGTGGAGGTCAAAGAACAACTGGTGGGAATGGGTTTTTACTTTCACTGTATAGGCCCCCTAGGAATCAAACTCACTAGCCAGGGTTGATAGCAGGAGTTTTACCCACTGAGGCATTTGGTGGGCCTCTTAACACTTATTATATGCCACAGATTCTAGGGCTTTAGAGGATATACATGTAACCTACAGAGAAAACGTTCCTGTTCTTAGGGAGATGTAATCTCTTATTTAATAATATTTTTAAATTCTTATTTCCTTAGGTAAAAATGATCTGTGTATTTATTACAAATTTATGGCCTATTATAAAATACTAGTACCTGTAGTTTGGCTAAATGACATATGCACTATTCATATACTAGTCATTTTGATGTTTAGAATGTTCAAAATCAAGTTTCCTGGGAGTAATTTTAGAAGGTGTAAATTTTTGTTAACTCTATATATACATGTAGCCTCTGAAAAGTACAGTAAATCTCAGCAAATCCCAGATCACATACAATTTGTATTGGTAAATCTTTATGTTCTGACCATGTTTGTTAGACCTGACATGGAGAACAAGAGACAGGCTCCCTGGATTAACTCAAGCATCCTGAGAAACTCCCTGTACAGAGGCAGATGCTCCCTAACCCTGTTGCAAGGGGGAAGGAGGGTTACAAGGAGGGGGCACTGAAAGCCTCCTGCTTCTGAGGACAGTTAGAAGGTAAAACATCTGTTCCCGCTGCTGGGTGGAGCCTCTCAGAGGCTGGGAATCACAGCCAAATATTGGGTAAAGCATAGGATATCTTGTGGAAAAGTTGAGGGAAGAATACAAGGACCTGGAGGTAACAAGAGCTCCATAAGAAGACCAACAGAGCCAACTAACCAGGATCTAAAGTGGCTTACAGAGACTGAAGCACCAACCAAGGACCATGCATGGACTGGACCTAACCCCTCTACACAGCTGTAGCCTATAGGCAGCTCAGGCTTCTTGTGGGCCCCTAGTAATGGGGGCGGGGGTTGACTCAGACATGGACTCTGTTGCCTGAGTTTTTTATCACTTGCTCCTGGAGGTGATCACTTGCCAGGACACAAAGGAAGAAGATGAGCTCAGTTTGAGCGGGACCCCATGACCCAAATCTGCCTATCATAATGTTCTACTTGTAGGTTTCTAGAACCCACTGGATCCTTCTACATTGCTATTCACCCATTGTTCTCTCATCTAGAGTCCTACCCTGATCTAGCCCATGGACAGGACAGTCTCCACACTTGAGTGGAGAGTGGGATTTGACTTTCTCAAGTACTCTGGTGCCTCACATCTGACTATGTCCCCTGGCGGGGGAGACCTAGTGGCACTCAGAGGAAGGACAGCAGGTCACTGAGAAGAGACTTGATACCCTATGAGCATATACAGAGGGAGGTAATCCCTCTGAGGAACAGTCATAGGGGAGGGGAATAAGGGGAAAATGGGAGGGAGGGGAGAATGGGAGGATACAAGGGATGGGATAACCATAGAGATGTAACAAGAATAAATTAATTAAAAATAAAATTAAATTAAAAAAAAAAAAAAGAAGAAGATGAGCTCAGTCCTGTGGCGATTTGATGTGCTAAGGTGGTTTGGTAGAGGGGGCTCCCTTTTCTGAGGAGTAGGGGAAGGGGTAGGGCGAAGAGGAAGGGAGGACCTGGAGGAGAGGAAGGGGGCCTACAATCGAGGTGTAAAGGGAATAAATAAATTAGTTTAAAGACAAAACAGGCAAGCAAACAATCAAACAAACAGCAAACCATTTGTCCTCAAGTGACTTTAGTTAGTTTAGTTAATCCCAGGACACAGCAATGGGATATGGGAGAATGAGAAGCCAGACACTCAGAGGACAAACAGTATACTCTAACCGGAAGGAAGTCTCCCTATCATGAACTCTCGCGTGGCTGCATCAGCAGGGCTTCCCCAACCTATCCTAGTTTCTCTATTTCTAATTCTCTGACTGTTTTATTTATTTTCGTATGACACTTGCATCTTCTCTTTTTACATAGGGTTCCATGTAGCCTAGGTGGGACTCTTCCCTCCTTTAAATCCTCTCCCACCATCTTCCACCATCTTCCAAGGGTATAGCAAGCACCCCACCATCCAATGCCAAAACGCCATCCCTGGAAACGTATATACAAATAGCGTTATACAGATTGAACAGGGCTCATCTATGTATTTAGGAATATGTAATTATATATATATATATAATATATATATAATATATACATATATATACATACATATACATACATGTGTATTTGTTTGTGTGTGTGTGTAGTGTGTGAAACAATTCATGAAAAAGGGGCCATGTATTTGAAGGAGAAAAAGAAAGTATGCATGCAAGTTTTAGATAAGAAAGAGAAGAAAAAATGATGCAATTATATAAATAAAATAATAAAAAGTAAAAATTTAAAGCTCAGAAATAAACTACTGATGTTTAAATTGTGCTACCAATTTTATTTTTCAGGAGTAATCTTGCAGATTTGAGTTCTCAGGAAAGGATGAGTACTTAATTTTTCCCTAAGTATGCTACATAATTTCATTTACTAAATCTACTTTGTTATAACATTTTACATTTCTGTGGAAGTGTATTTAAATGCATTCTGATAATTTATTTTTAAAAATATACATACTAGTTTTATTGTTACCATTTTAAAAACATTTAACATATGATAAAACTATACTTTCCCAGAATTTTGTAATATATCATCTTTTTAAGCCCACAATTTTGTTTGGGAGGGACTTACTAACATGAAATATGTTAATCGCTATTTGATTACTTCTTCAGTGGCTTTTTATGAAAAAATTTTAATGTTAATTATTCTGTCACCTTAAAATTTTTTAACCACATTCATATTTAGAGATAGATAATATTTTTCTTTGTTGTCAAAGTTATCTTCCAAAATTATTTTGTTTTTAATTTTTTAAATTAAGTTTTTACTCTGCTTGTGATTTAATGTGTTTATGTATGACACTGGGGGTAAAGGATGTGTGTGGGTTCTCAAGCCCATTCACACTGTGTATGGGGGAATGGGGGAACATGTGTGAGTGCCCACACACATCCAGACTCTAGGTGTGTGGAATCTAAAAAACTAAAGTTTCTCTTTTTTCATTATGGGTCCTGTGGGACTTGGGGAAGCTGACCTGAAATAAGAGTGGGGTCAATACTCCAAACTCAAGAAATCTCATTCTGAGACTGGTAGGAGCAGGACCCTCCCCCTGAACCTCTACACCTGCTTGTCCCTGCACACTTAGCCCTTCCACATTGTCCCCTGGAGGAGGTCATGTAGCCTGGTATCCGGGTTAAATCTCCTCTTCACTTATAAGGTCATGTCCTACAGCATCTGGAATCCCTCCTCGTGTAAATAAGGCATCCCCAGTGCCCTGGCCCTGGCTAGTGATGTACACTTACACTGATATACCTCACTAATGTCCCTCAATGGTTAAAATAGCCTTTCCCCTTGCCCCTCAATTAAACATGCTACCTCACTGAAACCTATCTCTCTAGAAGTTTGTTTCTCCTCAGGGATGGCACTCAGCTTGTCAAGGCCTGCTGAGCCAGTCACCAGCTCCTCACCAGCTCTAATTCTTAAAGCACCTTGAAATCCTGCTTTACACCTTCCTTGTAGATTTACTATATAGTTAGATTTCAAGTGTGCATGGAATGTTTTATAAACAAATTGTTGAAGGCAATGAATAGTCAGGCTGTTTTCCAGAAACCTATATTTTTATTTAATAGCATGATCTTACATTTGAAATACAAATCAGTAGAATTGACTACTAATGATTCACTGTATAGATGCATTTGAAATTATACTTGTAGAGCTGTAATGAATAACATAGGTTGCAAAATTATGTATGAATTTTCTTAAGGAAAAGTCACAAAGTCCTGGTATACTACTGGGTTTATATAATATAATGTAAACCTGGCAAAAAATAGGCTGCCATTCCCCTCTATTCACTAGAATGTTTTGGTGGTTTTTATGTGCAAGACCAGTTTTCTGAGAAAAATACTTTTTAAACAGCAATAAACACTTCCTCTTTTGACTATTCTTCATAAATAAGCCAGTGAGAGAAATCATTCTTAGTGCTGTAGTCTTGGGAAATCTGAAGGAATTAGAAGATTGATAACCAGAGAGCCACGATCTGTGAATGGATGTTATAAAAGAGACAAAAATCTCGGAAAAAATAAGCCTGACACAGGTAAGTCAGCCTTTAGGCAAAGGAGCTTCCATGGTAGATTCAACTTAAAAGTTTTCTTATCAAATCTGGTCAATCAAATGAATTACGGCTCAGATAGAACATCAAGCGCAACAGCAGAAATGTGTCATAGCTGCAGTTGTAGCCACTATGTGACCCCCAAACACTGGTCAGAAACAAGACAAACAAAACAGCAAAGATAATGGGAATTAATTCCTAATATTTACATTTGTTAAAGAGAGGAATGACAGGACCGTTCCACACGTTCACTCATTAGTACTGAAGGAGTTATTTCGGTTACAGTACTAAATACAAAGGAGAAGCTAGAGGCCAGCACAAATTAAAAAATGATAGAAGGTGGTTATAAATTAGTCAGTTGCTCCAAATGATACTGTAATGGAAATCCATTTTAAATTTCTATCAATATTTTGCTGAGACAATACAAATGTGTCCAATTACATTTTGGCAAACACTTCTTTACTTAGTTTGTCGTAAGTAGCATTTGATAGGAGCTAGAGGGCTAGAGCAAAGTGGCTGTCTATTACTAATGAGCTCTCTGTGTCTGTCCAACCAAGACTTCAAAAAGCGACTGGGACAGACTTGTATTCCCAGTTTAATTGATTTTGACGATTAATCTCACAAGGTGACTTGATTTAGTATATTACTTATAAAATTTGTGGTGAATTCCTGAAATTACTTCTTTGATGAATGTTTCCCAAGGCATCACGGGACTTACAGGTACAGATTTACCTCTGCTTTTCAACATTTTACCTAATTTATTATCAAAGGCAATATAGTAACTTGATATGTTTTCACTCAAAATTCTGTCTAGCATCTTTCTCAGTCTCTCACTCACAGCTCCCATAAGGTAGATCCATTCAAAAAATTATAAAACAGTCAAGTTCCAGCAAGTATTTCCCCCCTGGGAGACTGTATACTTTTATTAGAAAATAAACATCATATAGTGAATCATGTATCATTTTCTAGGATGGGATAGTTATCTCATATGTCATTTACCAGTCACCTGCAACACATTCTGGAGTCAAACTCCGTGGAACATACGTTGTAAAGATAGCACATACACAGTAATGTACAGGCAAATATATCCTTAAAATGCTCCCTCTTAGGTTATTTTTAGAAAAAAATGCTGTTTCAATATCTCCCACCCAACCAGCATCTTCTTCAATGCTGGGACTAATTGTGGCTCCATAGGCACACTGTGTGGTTTACAGATACTCATGAATCACACAATAAGATGCCATCACTGTGGCAGGCAGGCAGGAACTGAGTGTCCAGGTAACAGTCAAAGGGCAGATGCCAATCTCCCATTGAAGTTCATTATGCTGATCTGTGGCTCCGTTTTTGCATGATTCAACCTTCTCCTCTTTCTTGTTTTATTCAGGATATGGATAGTTCAATTGCATTGTAAGTAATTATAAATGACAGTGTTCGTTTTTATTCTATTCCCACTCACCGCAGGCCTATAATCCACTTTAATAGTCTAATTTTCTGATTTTGTGTGTATTTGATTTGTTGCTTATATACAGTATTAGATGCCACCAAAGACTGGGGGGGGGTGGAATGGTGAAATGAAATACACTGAGTAATGTTAATATATATTAATAAAGTTAATATATATAATATATAAGCAATTTGAAGAACAATCCAGAAAAAAAAATAAAATAAAATAAAGGAGAAAGCTACCTTTTATTTTTACTTGCTTGCTTGCTTACTTAGTTACTTAATTTTACTATGTAGACTGGATGGCTAGAAATTTGCTAAGTAGACCAGACTGACCTGGAATTCAGAGATTCACCTACTTTGTCTCTAAGTGCTGGGATTAAAGGTGTCCATCAACACACCCAGCTTGTTTTTATTTTTAATAAGCGCTATAATTATACATTTTGTTTTAAAATAGACAAAATTTTCCATTAAAAACTAAAATTATATAGTAACATTTTGCTTAGGTTTTGAGTAAATGTAATTAAGATAGAATCTGAGAAAATTGTCATCCCTGTGTGAAAATATAAAATTATAGGGAACACTGGGAGCTGATTGAAACTTACAGATAAAGCTGCACAGCAGAGGTCATTCTGGTAGAGGGAATGGCCAAACCTTTTGTAAAATCTCAAAGATCAGGTTCCAATTTGGTCATATGTCAGGAAAGAATGAGATACAAGATGACATCAGGCCATAATGCAGAGAGACCTCTGTACACCCAAATTCACAGCGATGGCCATCAAGCATGCACTCTTGAGACAGAAGGAATGAGGCTTCTTTTAAAATAAGTTGAACAAACTTTTGGAAGAAGTGAGACTTCAGTAATGAATCTTGGTGTCAAAGAAAAGCCTTTCAGATCTGTAAACTCAGAGATCTTTTGTGTTTTGTGTCGTATTGAAAAAAAAATAGATCAAATTAGTAAGTAAAGGAATGTAACTTTTGTACAATGTAATATGGACTGGGATAACCATCAAAACAACTTGAATGCAAATATGCATACTAATCATATTAGCAAAACCTTTTTATATATTACTAATTTTCGAAATATTGTAAGAGCCAGAGGAATGGGGAGTTTGCTGTGAGATTGTGTCCGCTAGAAATAGTACAGCCTACACATATGAAGTCTCACCAACATGGCTACATAAAACATTACCTTAAAAATGATGACACCAATAGATACTACGTGGGAACAGAAAAGCTCAGTAAGCCTTATTATAAGGAAAAGAACTACAGATAAATGAAGAATATTGAGAGCAAAAGGAATAGTCTTCCCCAGGGAAGAGCACATCAACTAGTTATCAACAGCAAATATTTTTTGTTGTTGTTGTTCTAATCTTTTTTTTTTTAATGAAGATAAAATAAAACCACAAAATAAAACTGCTTCTGTTAGAGCAGAACAATTGGAAATGAAGTAAATGATCATTGAGAATGGAGTGAAAAGCAGGGGAGGTTTAATTTGAAACAACGAGGGGAATTGTGTTGTCTTAGGGAACTTGTAGATGAGGTTAATCCAGCAACATGTCTGCTCTGGCAAGGCATCACATCCAAGGACCTTCTAGGCCTATGTGATCCAGCTGGAATGCAGACATGTTCTGTATTACAGTATGATCTGGCTGGAATACAGACATGCTCATAGATACTGTTAATCCCAAACCATGAAGGTCAGGTTAGTATATAGAAGGAAACAGGCATGTTTGAAAATGATATCTAACTGATGGGCCAACAAAGTGACAAATCAGAGAAAGATTTGACAGAATGAATCAGAGATAGCATATGCCCAACTCTCACAAGAACAGGACAGGAGAGAGAGGCTACTTAAGAGCAGTGCAGGGAGAGAGAGTTTTTACTGAGAGTTTCTCAGTTTCTACTGGGCCAGTTATACAGAGACAGGTTACAGAGAGAACATGCTAGACACACATGAGGACAGAATGAGCCGGAGAATGAGAATAAGCAAGATGATTAAAACATTTTTGCCAGAAGTAGCTTGATGCCAGGCCGAGAAAGTCAGTCAGAAGCCAAGAAACTCAATTTCAGCCAATCAACTTAGAGAGGAGTTTGAGCCAGCTAAACTGAGTTGAATCAGTCAGTGGCAGTTCAGAAAGAATTAGGAAAGCTTGGTGTTGGCTCTGTTTTTCAACAATTAAACTTTATTATACAAGCCAACTAGTTTACACAAGAGGGAAAAAAGGTTAAAGGGAAACAAGACTGAACCTTTTGGTATCCATTTTATGGGACAGGTCCCTAGGTGTCTATGGCCTGTGCTCTGGTCTGGCCTGTTTGCTGATTCTCTTGTTGATCCATATGTGCTCAAGCCTGGTCTGACCCTGTTGTCCTGTCTGTCACGTGCAAGGGGTGGTCTCCTTCTCCCATTGAGGGTTGATTAGAAACACAATAGTCCAGGTGGAGTCCCCAGGTCCTCTTCCTGAATTCCAGGCCCAGGATGGCTCCACCCAGTTTATCTCAAGGTTAATCTCAAGGAGTATCCATGGTGTGTCCAAGGGCAAAGCTTCCCAAGACTGCTTTCACCTGTGACAAAGCTTACAATCCTTCCCACAGCTTGGGAATGGTTCTGCAGGAAACCAGAGTCTAAAGCTAGCTTTTAAAAATATAGTCTTATTTTAAGTGGCTGTAGTTGGTTATCAGAAGAAAACTCTACAACAAATGACCCTTACCAAGACTCCATCAGAAGAAGAATGAGGAACACAGGCTCCGAAATCTGACTTCCTATGTTCACCTTTGGATAGACAGTTTTCTGCTGCGAGGCTGTAACTGTAAGTTGTTGATTTTCTTGGGTTTCCCATTCTGTTGTAAATGAAATCTTTGTGATGGAACTTTTGTAGTTTTTGCTGATGCATGACTAAAAGAAAAACACTATATAGTACTTGAAATGAAGAACAGTATTCAGGTAATACAGTACTATCATGACTTTGGTATTATTATTTTTCTGAAATATCACCTGTCTCAGTATTTTCTAAACACACTTCCTTCACCTGTTGGTTTAACAAAAAGCTGACAGCCTATACCTAGGCAGGATAGGAAAGGCGGGATTTCCAAGCAGACATAGGAACTCTGGGAAAGAATCAAGCATCTGATATTCACCAGCCAGACACAGTGGCAGCAGGACTTACCAGGACTGAGGAGAAGTAATGGGCCATGTGGCAAATGTGGCTAGAATAAATGGGTTAATTAAGTTATACAAGCTAGTTGGGAGGTAGCCAGTTAAGACCTAGGCCATAACAAATAATAAAATGTCTCTCTGTTACATTCGGAAGCCGGTGGGTCCAAGACAGTCTGGCAATAAAGCAGAAATCAATAAACAGAAATAGCATATAGATATCAATTTAATGTTTTCCATTGTATCACAAGCAGGGACCCCCTCAATATTCTAAACTATGATGGGCTTGTCTTTACATTCTATTCTGATACTTATTCTAAGGCAGGGTGCATTGAATGCATCTTGTCTGGCAGATTTATAGTAGCCAGTGACAGATTCTCAGTACATAACATTAACTCCTCTCTAGCCATGCAAAGAAAGATGTCATTTTATTACAGATGATGTTTCTTAGGCTACAGAAATGGGAAATGGGTATTTTAAAAGTGAAGTTGCTATGTACCATTAGGAAAATTGCTATGGAAGCTCAGTTAATGATCTCAGTTGGTAGCATTTAGCTAAGGCATTTAGGCTAATAGCAACATCAGGCTGAATTTACTGTAATTCTGCAGCTCTTTCTTTCTGCTTTGCTGCAGACGTCTTCATTCTCCAAACAACAATAACAGTTAGAGATTGCATTTATTTCAATTGCTTAACAAAATTCACAGATTAATATACTGCATCATTGTGTCAGAGTTATCATGCTCATTTAATTATTAGCAGAAAAATGAAGAAAGACAAAAATGTTATTTGAAGGGAAAATAAATTAAGAGAAAATAAACTCAAACACTGGAATTCATTGATGTTAGCAAGACCCTAACACTAGTTGTGCCTTAATACAATAAAGTATATTTATAGTATGTACCTACATCTAATACTTCTTAAATATGTTTTTAAAATTAGAAACAATTGGTAGCACTTCCAAACTCCTTCCACAAAGCCAGCATTACTCTAATGATACAACCAGGTAAAGACATCACTACTGTCGATATCCCAGGGAAGTGTGCTATTATTTTTGAAGGAAAAGTGGGGGAGGAGATCTGTGGGAGATGGACTGGAGCAGGGTGGAGTGGAGGAGCACAAATTCAGTAGGGATATAAGACATGAGAGAAAAGTAACAAAGGCAAACAGCAATCTAACTATAGGCTCATATCCACCACAAGCCATTGCATCTGTCTCCTTTCTCATGGTTTACATTAAGAGGCTGTATATGAGATGTAACCGTGAGTACAGCACAACTTTGTCTAGCATAAAGGAAGTGCATAGTGGGAAGAGAAACATACTAAAATTGGCCTTCTCTCCCCTGAGGGGAAGACATTTAGAATTATTATTTTGCTGTGGCCTGGAATCGTGCTGAGCCATAGAAATTCATAGAAGGTTTTGCAAGATTCTGAGAGCTTCTTTTTCAGATGTGCAGGCCTTGTTTGGATTCTACATGCCATTAAGAAAGAAAGATACACATTATATATATTCTTGGGTGTTTCAAGGGCTGTGTTATAAGAGCCTAGAGCTCTTTTTCAGTTATACACACTTTTAAAGGTAGGATACTTTGATGCCTATGTGAAAGTCGGGCCTAAATGTTGTAATGAAATTTACTTGGGAGGAGTAAGATCCAACCTCTTTGTCTCAGATTCTCCAGAATGTTTGCTGAGGCAAACAAAGACACCTTCCTTAATTTTGTGGTTTACTAGGATGAATGAATCAACACTTAGTTTGGAGAATTGAAAATCAAATAATAAATGAATGCCCAGATACCAAATTTTGAGAACGTTCTGTGGTGTGTTCTAGGGCTGGCTAAAAAAATACAGGTATTTCTACATTCATGGCTAACTATGCAGCCACTCTGAACAGTGGCCACCTGTCTGGGTGACATGTTTGCAGAAATTCAGGGGAACCTTGGCAGTACCTGACCCTATCCATGTGGTTCTTTCGCTGTGTGTGTGTGTGTGTGTGTGTGTGTGTGTGTGTGTGGTTGTGGTTGTTGTTGTTGTTGCATTCTGCAGCCTTCCTACATGGCAGCAGTGTTAATCAGCCTTTTAAATGTATGCTCCTTTAAATGTATGCCTCTTGCATTGTGATGCACTTATTAGGCTGAATCAAGATTATATGAACTCAAGCATACCTAAAACATGATTACATAAAATAAGTTGATACCCTGAGCAATCCCTAAGTGACTAGCAGACAAGTGCTGACCCACAGTCCAGACAGGACAGAGTGTGACAGTGTGATATGTCATCGTTTTCCCCAGAACAAAACACAATTTGAACCTTATGATTTCTTTTTATTCCTGTAGTTTCCCATTGAATATTTTGTACTCAGCATGAAGCTACAGATAGCGGGATCGCTCTTCACCTGGATTGAAGCATTTTCACATCTTGGCATGGGAAAGAAAGCACCCAGCCTTGCCCCCAATAGCTCCCAGTGTGACTGTTCTTCCTTCCTCTGGGAACCCCATAACACAGACGCAGCTGGGAGCTAGTGAGGTAGATACAGAGAGTAAAGGAGTTGGAGTATTTTCTACACTCCAAGAATAGATCCCAAAGCCAAACTAGTATGAAATGCACATTTTGAATAGTTTGAGATCAAGTCTCTCACACCAACAGGCATAAACTATGCTCTACAGCAAGAGATACTTGGAAATTTTATTAAGCTACTTCCATCCCATAGGAAGTGTGATTTACAGGAAAGGCCCCCAAAATTTCAAGACATCAATTAGCTGGTTCCATTGCATTTCTGTATAGTTATTATCCTTTAACTAAAACAGAAAATAAAAATAAAAACCAGTCTTAATTTGTAAGTGGAAATTTTTCAACAGAAAAGTATTTTAATATTTTCCTTTAGAAGTGTAATTAATGTAGTTCTATTTAAGTTTACACAAGTTATTGAAAATATCTTGACTTAAAAATCAGTAAATTATATTTTTGGATAGAAAGTGAAGTTTTCACAGAAAACCACATAGACCATTCCTGTAGATGATAAACAGTCAGCCAATAGAAACTTGATGCTGAGACCTTGCCTAGGATGAGAGGAAGAACAGCAATAGGAGTAATCTTCAATAGCTTTGAAGGATACGGATAAATTCAGCACAGACTGTGCCTGGATGGAAAAGACGTGGATGAAGGGAGGGTAGAGAGAGGAGAACCATAAAAAGAAAAAAGAAAGAAAGAAAGGAAGGGGAAAATGGTGTTAGCAGCAGCTCATATACAGGGCATCAGCCTACCTGGCTAATCTCTGAAGAGAGGATCTATGTCCAACAGTCTTCAGAAAAAGCCATATTCTTTGAGAAGAAATGCTTCCAGATCAAACACAAGCAGATGGGGAAGGCAGAAGGAAATGAAAGTCCAGTGCTCTTTTTTGAGTAAACTCAGTCCTTTGGCTTTCCCTTTAGAGTCTTCCTCTTCCTTTCATATGACAGTTATGGAAATCAAGTCCAGGACCTCACACATGCTAGCAAAGGACTCTGCATATGAGCCACACCCCCAATTCCTCCTTTGTTCTTGATGTAATAGGTTCAAATGTTAAACCCTGACAGTGGCTGAAGAAGAAATGGTATACTGGTACAGAAACTATTATCAATCACTTTCCAATGCTATGAGAATCTGTGTGTGTGTGTGTGTGTGTGTGTGTGTGTGTGTGTGTGTGTGTGTATGTGTGTGTGTGTGTGAATGTGGGCAAAAGAGTTCAAGTACACTTTCTGAAGTTTAGAGTCAGATGTGTGAGTTTGACAGTATCAAATTTATTTTTCTTTTTTTTTAAAGATTTATTTATTGTTTACACAGTACTCTGCCCACACATGTGCCTGCCCACCACAAGAAGGCACCAGATCTCATTACAGGTGGTTGTAAGCCACCATGTGGTTGCTGGGAATCGAACTCGGGACCTTCGGAAGGGCATACGGTGCTCTTAATCTTTAAGCCATCTCTCCAGCCCTCAAATTTATTTTTCATTGAGGAGAGTGAAGCTCAGAGATGACATTTACTAGTATTTAACATTGGTCCTTTCAACTAGCATATGACAGCAGAAACACTGAGAGCCAGTGTACCAAATATCCCAGCAAAGGTGCTCCAATGAAGAGAGCATGGTTGTTATAAATGGTGGGGAGTCATTTGTTATAGACAGATTAAATGGTAACAATCCTTACCTGTTTCTCAGTTGAAAAAAAAAAAACACTGCTTGGTCTTGCTGAAGCTTAATGAAGGATGTGGCTCCTGTGTGTCGCTTTTATGAAAGCCGGGAATCACTTTCCTGCAGTGGAGAGGGCTTTGCTGATGACCTAGGTGGCAGGCTTATTGATTTTTATGAGTAAATGAGTCGCTGCAGCTTCTATGCATAACTAGTCTTAAGTGCTTCCCTGAGTGAAATTGACAGTTCATTTTATTTGGTTTGCAGTTCTTGCCGTTTGCTGTGCATGTCTTATAAGCAATGTGAGAAGAAGTTGTTTACCCACTATTTATACCAGTCTGACAGTGTTTACTGTTCAGGGCAGTGGCTAGGCTCTAAGAAAAGGTTGGGAGAGTGGAACGTATTTTCCAAGCAACAATCTTTTTTTTTTTTTTTTTTCAGGACAGTCTTGTATGTCATATGTTCTCTCCGCTATATCTTTCTACCTGTTTCTGTAAATATTTTTGGAAATTTGTCTTTCTTACTGCTAGCATTGCAAAGAAGAACATAAGCAAAGGGATATAAGCCTAAGCTTATCTGCCTCCTTTCCTTGAGCACAAAACAATTACTGAGAGACTTATCTTGAGGTACAATTAATAGAATTCATGCAGATTGGGACAATGTCTTAAACCTAAGAATAATGTCTTAAAACAAAACTATAAAGACTCTGTGTTATAAACTTGATCTTAAGTTTATTTACACTGAGGAATGGGAATAGGTTAATGGATTCAAAACTAATAATCCTTTGTCCCTTATGGGTCATATATCTATTAATGCTCCTTCCCTCACTTTCCACATAGACTCTTCAAAGTGTTCTTTCACTTTTTCCTAAACTGCTTCTTCCTAGGCTGCCAATACCTCAGTCATCTTGTTCTCCATTTTCGTGCTCAGCATATACAATCTGGTTTCTTACTTTTTTTTTAATGTAACAGTTCATTAGGACAGAAATTAGTTCTTTAAAAGTATCCTATGGTATCTAGTGCATATATTAATTTGAGTAGCCATCATCACAATACATTTTGAAAGATTTTATCACCCTCTACATCCATATGGCACACATATTTCCTTTGCCTCTGTTCTCTGTCTCCTAGGCCTTGGAAGTTATTCTTCTATCTATTTTGTTCTCTGTAGATTGGCCTGTTCAGGATAAAAATAGATCCATGTATTGCTGAAGAGGTTGTTAAGTAGTTAGAACACTGACTGATCTTCCAGAGGAGCTGAGTTCAAGTTCCAGAAGAGAAGAGCTGTCTGTAATTCTGGTCAGAGCAGATCTGACACCCTCTTTTCTCCTCAGTGAGCATGCATCAGACATATAAGAAAATGACATTCATATAAACAAAATAGCCATACATTTTTAAACAAATAAATGGAATTAAAAATTAAATCAAAGAGCATTTTAATTTTTGAGTTTCCAATATGCTTTTCATAGAATAGTTTTTCCACTGTACATGTTTAGGCAAATAATGACATTTAACTATTTTCCCTCTACTAGATAATACTCTATTGTATTAGTATTTTACTCACTCACTCATCAGTTTATAGGCATTTGAGTTCTTTCCACCTGTCAGCTGTGGTGAATATCACTGTCGGGATGTTGCTATGCATACTTTGTAGGGTATATACCATTTTCTTTCATTCTTTCATTCATTCATCTATGTATAGACATACTAAGCAATATAAAATATATACAACTTTTGAAGGAACTTCCAGGCTGTTTCTGAAAGTTGTTTATCATTTTACATGGCCACTAGAGAGGTGTGGAAGCTCTGTTTATCACATATCTCTAAGTATCTGTTTTTCTGATCACAAATATTTTACTCTATGTGAAGTGGCATATTCTAATGTTGATATCATAAACATTTATGTAATGGCTACATACAAGGAAAATTATGTTGAACATCTTATTTCTCTACTACCTATTTGAGTGTTTCTTGAAAAGGAATGTCTGGTAAACAGTTTGCTTATGTTAAACTTGGATGGTCTTTTTTTTTTTAATGAATTGAATGAGCTCTTAGGTAGACAGATGACAGAAAAAACATAAAGCATCTTATGAAACATATGCATTGCAAATATTCTCATCCATGTGATGAGCCTTTTTTCATATCTTATCCTTTGACAGAAACTTATAAAATTATGATGGTGTATAATTTATTTTTCATTTGTTTCTTATACTTTTGATGTCACATGTAATGATATTTCTTCATTCAAAATTATGTATACTAAGCCCTAAAATCTTTTGTTCAGTTGAGTAAGTTTTTGATGCTATAATTATATCTATGATGCATATATGAATATATATATGAATAGAATATATGTCAACTCTCTTGTATGTGAATATCCCATTGCCACAACATCAGTTTTGGAATTCTATCATGTGTCCATTGCTTTCTCTTGAGACCCTTGCTGATTCAGTTTCACTAACTGTTCCTCGAACCCATTTTCACTACCGAATACAGCTTCCTCTCTATTCCTTGCTCTGTCTTAATTCCAAATGCTACAAATGTAATCACTTGGCCTTCTTCCAATATGTCTTCTATTCAATCTTCTCACACCCTAAATTATCCCTTCTTCCACTGACATCAATGCTGAACATAAAACATGCTGTGTATCTCTACTGTGTTCTTTGATGAAGAGCATCTATTATTAATATGTTTACATTGTCATGTGTAATATAGGATATAATTAAATTTTACTAAAATTACAATAACTTCCTCCCTACTGAATATCCTCTAAATATATTCTGTTATGTTCCTTCTGATTCTCTTGTTTTAAACATTTTAAGTTCTAGTCTAAAGATTCAAAGCTGGAATCTGGGTTTTCTATTCAGAATAATTATTTTCGGATCTGTCCATTTACCTTTGAATTTTATAATTTCATTTGTCTTTATTAGTGAGTAATATTCCAATGTATATATGAACATTTTCATTATCCATTCATCCATGAAAGACATAAAGTTGATTCCAATTTCAGGCTATTGTGAAAAGAGCAGAAATGAACATGGATGAGCAAATATATATGAAACAAGATATAGAATGCTTTGGGAAAATGCCATTCTATAGAACCAATATAATTTCTACGTGTAATTTTTATATCAACACAGAAGAGTGGCTTTCACAGATCATCATAGAAGAATCTGTTTTTCAATAGATGAAAGTGTTATAGAAATCCACAACCGGTCAGAATGTAGAAAATACATGGCCAAGTGGACTTGGCCATTCCAGGCACAACTGACACATCTTACAAAACACTTTCTGCCTAGGGAACAAGGCACATTGCAAATGAAGGAAAAGAAAGGTTCTAAGAGCCAAAGGACAGATATAGCTACCGCTAGAAATGTTTATACGTATAACAGGGCAGCATTACACAGTGTAAAAAGGATGTCTGCCTAAAAAATATCTCCACAATGAGAACTCTACTAAATATACCAGCATGGACAGAAAATATTTTGCATCACTTTGCCCCCAGGTGAGGAGCTACAGACAATCAGTGGCCATTGAAAGAGGGAGAATCAGTTTTCTCTAAGGAAATGCTCTCTGCTAGGTATTCCAGGAAGCTCTCAGCACATGTATAATGGAACAACACTGAATGGACTCAGGAGGGAGAAGGACAGAGTGGGAGAGAAGGGGGAAGAGAGAGAGAGAGAGAGAGAGAGAGAGAGAGAGAGAGAGAGAGAGAGCAATATATTGAAAGAAGTCATGAAATTGATAGAACATTTGGGGAACATGGGAGTAGTTGTAGGGGAAGATGGAGAAGTAGAAATGATCCAAATACAGTAATCATGGTTAATATTCTCAGAAAAATGTTAATTAAATTTAAAAATTAAAAAGATAAGTTTCCACTCAGCTTTCTTCTCTTTGTCCTCTTAAAGGCATGGTCTTTGATGGCAGGGTTAGTTTATAGCCTTTAAATTGATGAAGCCCATTTAACTCAGTTTGCTGTTTTTAACTGTATCAAAGCATATGGATATCTACAATCATCCAAGATAAATATCACTTGGTCCTAGTCTCTTTGCCTTTAATATGTTCTCTTGATGAATCCTAACAATCTCTTATATGTCTATCCTTTCCATTACCCGTCCACCAAAAATGAATTGTAAGCAACTAATATTACTTAGTAAGTAAACATTAAGAGCTGTAATGAGAGTTTGAGTTTTATGGACTGTACACACTGTTCTTATGATAAAAGTGGACACTAACATCATTAGCATTGTAATTTACAGTGTCTGTCCAGGAAAATAATCTTGATTTGTCCTTTTATTCTGGAGTTAGATTGTAATCTATACTGTTCCAATGCAAATTGCTGACACCGCTTGAATTTCAATGTCACTCGACTATGAAGCAGTATTAAGAAGTTATAAAACTAATGCTCCTTATAATGTACAAGTAGAATCAGCTCCAGGGCAGAAGAAATTCACTATAGAACCAAAATGACATAACTAAGACACAGCTAAAGAAGCATGGATTTGACCTTGGAAAAGTCATTCCAGTTCCTAGTATTTTGGTGGTCTTTGTCTATAAAATGGGAAGAGAAATCTGCATTTTGGTGGTTTACTTTGAGAACTTAACTTGAAAATGGGGGCTAAATACCACTTAGCACATGGTGAACTGCTATAATCACTGGTTTAATGTGAATCACAGTTTGAATTTTGCATTTGTCTCACAGTGGCATCTCTACTGCTAAAGACACTTAGACGACCTGGCTGGCTCTTATGAGATTTCTTGCTAGTTAAATTCTAGTGGTTTGGATTTAATTTGAGAGAGATTTTAGCAAATAATATGTTTAAAAAAAAAAAACCTCTGATGTCTACACATTAACATATCTCTCTGTAAAATCTTAATATCTGTAAAATCTTGTTAGAAATGTAAAATATAACTAAATGAATTAGGGCATAGGTTGGCACGCTTTCTGTGAGGGACCAGGTAATAAATAATATTTAACATTTTTGGACCACATAGTCTGTGCTACTGCTACCCCTTTGTGATTCTGCACAAAATCAGCTCTGAACAATGCTTAACCCCATGAGCATAACTCATTTGTGAATATAGGAATCTCAAGTTTACCTAGTTTTCACATGTTACTGTGTCCTCTACAGGTATGAAAAGGGATAACTCACAGTTCTTACAAACACAGAGGGCAAGGCCTGCTGACACAGGTAGTACTTTACCACTGTACATTCTTTATCATTTACTTAACTTCATTATTATTTTCCATTGGCCTTCATACCATCAAAATATAGAAGTTCCATAAACACAGTTATTACTTGTTTATTCATTGATATATTCCAAATGCTTTGAACAGCAACCAGTGTGTATTTTAAAGGATTTTTTGCACTCATTGATTTCCAAGATTTCTAAGAATTTTAACTCAAAGATGATTATTCCAAAGCAATATGATAATTTAAGCCATGATAAGAAAAGAACTACTGTTAAATAACTGCTTTCTCTAAATTGGGAATTTTCTCCTGGAAGAAAGAAGGAGACTTGCAGCACTCAATGGAAATGAAATGTATATGTCTCAGCAGGTAAACAAAACTTACAGGGCTCAAAAGCTCCTGAAACTTGAAAGATTCAAAACCCCTTTTCCTAGCTTTCCCAAGCAGCAACAATTTCTAGGAAGAAGAGTCTCTCCAATAAGCTTGGGACTTCCAGGGATACAGCTTAATGAACTGTGGTGGAATATTTGTTAAGGAAGCTGTCTCTGAGTCCTCAAAGCCCTGGATGTAAGCCTTTACCCAATTTATGTTGGTAAGCACAATCCATTCATCTGCTTATTAAGCTATACTTATTTGGAATTATCTCTTTAGTTTGTTATTGGCAACTTTTCTGGGACGATTAGACACATAATCACATCATTGCAGGTAAAGACACACTACATCTATGTTCTAAAGATAATACTGGTGGGGGGTGTAGAAGAGTATGTAATTTTATGTAAAGATGAATATAATGTACAAGCCATATATATACATATATATATGCATATATATGTATATATATATTATACATTTCTTTCCTTTGGCATCCATCAATAAATAATTATTTTATAAACAGGCAGTGCTTTTTATGGCCTATATACTTTACACACATAGCATTAAAAATGCAATTGGACCCATATTGTCACCATGCACAAATCTCAAATCCAAGTGAATCAAAGACCTCAACATAAAACCAGAGACACTAAGTCAGTTAGAAGAAAAAGTGGGGAAGGCCCTAAAACACATTGACACAGGAGACAACTTCCTGAACAGAACACCAACATCCCAGGCCTTGGATCAATAATTAATAAATGGGACCTCTTGAGGTGGAGAAGCTTCTGTAACGCAGGAGACACTGTCAACAAAACAAAGTGACAGCCTACAGACTAGGAAAAGATCTTCACCAACCCTACATCTGACAAAGGTATAATATCCAAAATATATAAAGAACTCAAGAAATTAAACACCACCAAACCAAATAGCCCAATTGAGAAATGGGCTCAGAACTAAACAAAGAATTCTCAACAGAGGATGGCTGAGAAACACCTAAAGAAATGCTCTATACAGGAGGAGGAAGTCCTCCTCAGTCACAGTCATAGGGGAAGGGAATAAGGGGAAAATGGGAGGGAGGGAGAATTGGGTGGATACAAGGAAGGGGATAACCATTGAGATATAATATGAATAAATTAATAAAATCAAATTTTAAAAAAAGAAATGCTCAACCTCATTAGTCATCAAGGAAATGCAAATCAAAACAACTCTGAGATTCCATCTTACACCCATCAGAATGGCTAAGATCAAAAATTCAAGTGACAGGGCTGGCAAGATGGCTCAGAGGTTAAGAGAACTGACTGCACCTTAAGAGGTCCTGAGTTCAATTCCCAGCAACCGCATGGTGGCTCACAACCATCTATAATGTGATCTGATGCCCTCTTCTGGCATGCAGGCAGAGCAATGTATACATAATAAAAAATAAATCTTAAAAAAAAAATTCAAGTGACACCACATGCTGGCTAGGATGTGGAGAGAGAGGAACACTCTTTCATTGCTGGTGGGAATGCAAACTAGTACAGCCACTTTGGAAATCTATCTGGCTATCTCAGAAAACTGGGAATAGGGCTTCCTCAAGACCCAGGTATTCCACTCCTTGGAATATACACAGAAGTTGCTCCAGCACACAACAAGAAAATTTGCTCAACCATGTTCATAGCAGCCTTATTCATAATAGCCAGATGATAGAAACAGCCTAAATGTCCCTCAGTAGAAGAATGGATAAAGAAACTGTGGTACATTTACACTATGGAATACTACTCAGCTATTAAAAACAAGGAATTCCCGAAATTTGTGGACAAATAGATTGAACTAGAAATGATCATAATGAGTGAGTTAAACCAGAAGAAGAAAGTGTCAAATGGTATATACTCACTTATAACTGGACACTAGCCCAAGAGATATGTCCCATGAAAGTCTTCACTTACCAGGAAAGCGGGCAGAGGGGAGGGCATCCTATTGGGACTCTAGGTGAGAGAAGCATGAGAGAATGGGGAAATAGAAGGATCCAGAGAGTCCTAGAAACCTACAAGTAGAACATTATGATGGGCAGATCTGGGCCCAGGGGTCCTGCTCAAACTATGGCATCAATCAAGGATAATACGTGCAGTAAACTTCAAACCCCTACCCAGATCTAGCCAATGTACAGGACATTCTCCACAGTTGAGTGGAGAGTGGGGTCTGACTTTCATATGAACTCTGGTGCCCCATATTTGACCATGTCCCCTGGATGGGGAGGCCTGGTGGCATTCAGAGGAAGGATAGCAGGCTGCCAAGAAAAGACTTGATACACTATGAGCATATACAGGAGGAGGAGATCCCCCTCAGTCACAGTCATAGGGGAGGGGAGCAGGGTGAAAGCGGGAGGGATGGAGGAGTGGGAGGGTACAGGAGATGGGATAACAATTGAGATGTAATATGAATAAATTAATAAAATATATTTAAAACATTATATATATTGTGAGGCTAATACAAATTATATTTTAGTATATTACAAAATCAAATGCTTAATCAAAACACCTACGTGGTCATGACAACATTCACAAAATGAAAACCAATATTATCCAACTCTCAAAAATTAATAGGCTTTACTATTTTTCACTTGTTACGGTTTTTAGGACACTATCAGGTGTCATGTTCAATTTGTTTTCATTCTCTACAAACATAAAGTACATACCACTTATTGTGAATTACAATTTTCATTCATAATTGAAGGGAAAAATATTTTTTAATATACGTATTTAATATCTCAAAAATATAATAAAAGAATGTATGCAGTTAACGTTTAAACTTCTACTTAATAAGATTAATTTCAAACTTTTGGAATGAACACTGTATTACAGATTAATTGGTTGCAGAAAACTTTAGAGAAGTACTGGGAAATTTTCTTTTCTTTTTTTTTTTTTTTTTTTTTTTTTTTGGTTTTTCGAGACAGGGTTTCTCTAAGTAGCCTTGGCTGTCCTGGACTCGCTTTGTAGACCAGGCTGGCCTCGAACTCACAACGATCTGCCTGCCTCTGCCTCCCGAGTGCTGGCCCCAAGTGCCTTTTGCTATGTATGAGGCAACTATGTTTGTCAGACCAGTAGCATATATTAATAAACTGAGAGCTGAGTAAAACCCTGTGACTCTTAGGACGACTGTACAACGGAGTGTTGCTGTGAGATATCTTTGATTTCTATTAGCAAAATCATAACTTAGAAGTTAAAAATTATTGTTTCAGTTGAATGCTTGAGGAGAACAATTTAATCCACTTTAAAATTCAAGTTAATTAAAATGGCTTTTAGATAATTTGCAACCAACTCTTTCCAATGTTGTGGCATTCCCTTTGTGTCACCACAATTCTCACTCATTATATTTTCTTGTTTCTATTATTACACTGAAGAAGTTTAGAAAACTCAATACTTGTTTCTCCTTTGAACTGGAAAAAGGCTTTGAGATTATTGGGTTAAAGAAAAAGCCAGTTTGCGTTATGCTTTAATCACATTTAAATGTGGCATCCACATTCCCTTGCAGTTAGAGCATCTTTATTCTTCTTGAGTGAGCATGTTAAGGAATCTTAATTGGCTGGGTGTGGTGGGGCACGCCTTTAATATCAGCACTCGGGAGGCAGAGGCAGATGGATCATTGTGAGTTCGAGGTCAGCCTGGTCTATAAAGTGAGTCCAGGACAGCCCAGGATATTACACAGTGAAGCCCTGTCTCAAAAAACAAAACCAAAAACAAAAAAGAAGGAAGTCTCAGAGTTTCCGATGTAGCAGACCTACACAAATAAGCAGCTTCCATAAGGTAGATGACTTACTGAAGTCATTAGTTTACCATTTTCCCACAAACTAACTTGAATAATAGATACCACATTATCTGCTATAGGAGTTTCTAGGTGTGTGTTTATGCGTAAATTGCTATTAACATAGAGAACTTACTCCACAGTTGAAACTATCTGAATATGTCACAAGAATTGCTTATCCATATATTACTTGAATAAGTTCACACCATGCACTAACTAATATCTTATAGAATATTGTAAATCTATCCCAAAAGAAATATACATGAATGAGAAAAATAATGTGGATAGTGTCTGTTTCACACAGTTGACAGAGACCATGCTTAATTTGGGGTAGAATGGCAATCTCTGTTTCCTCGAATATGTACATGAAAAGTCATGGCATAGTATATATCCCAATATAACCGTTGTGATGTATTTAGGTGATGTGAACTATGGAACGAGTGCTCTACATCAGTGGCAATGTATACATCAACTTGTATCCTCAACAATTACCATTCCACACAACTTGGTGTCTTCCATTCATCATCTAAGTCAGATCCTTGTGCCTTTGTGTCTGCATCATGTTTGTGCACCTCTGCACAGAAACACTTTTTTTTCTATAAGTATGTGAACATTTTTGAATGGTTTCTTTTCTTATTCTTCCTCAGAGGCCCAGAGTATTGAAAATTGTTCTAGTATAGTATTCATATTTCTGTGGAGTTCATTTTTAAGTCTGGTTTATAGGTACAACTATTCATTAAATTACATTCTTAGGGATATATTGGTTGCTTTCCACTTCACAGTATGATCCACGATGAAACAGTACTTTTTTCTGATTACATGTAGTCTTTTCTATAGACAGATTCCCACAGTAGAAATTCTATGTCAGATGAGAACATTTGTTGAACAAAGTAGAGCTAAATTTTCCTTCAAATGTATTTGACTTACGTATCCATGTGTCCATATGTTATTAATAGAGTCTGTTTATATCTAGATATGTGGATTAAGTTAACACATAATTTTATTACATTCTTAGAATATTAATGGGATTAAGCATACTTTAATACATTTTCAAATAAATTTCTATAAATATTTTCTTGGGTTATCTTTTTCTGTTATGTTGATGAACTGTTATTCTTTGTGCATGTATACTTTTAGCTATATTTACATTGATTTTTAAAATGTGTTTAGCATATCTCTCCATTTTTCATTATAGATTCTAGAGTACTATTATCCTGATTTTTTAATCAAATGCTTTAAAATGATTTTTACCATATTTAACATTTTGAATGTGTGTCCTTAATATTATATGTTTACTTCATCTAAAATGATTGGCCAAAGATGTGTCAATTAGTGTGTGTGGAGATAAGTTACTTAGTAATTTAGCAACAAATAGGATGTACTAAAAGCATCATTTACAAAACAACCCATATTCAAATGTAACTCTGTCACAAGCTTTGTTCCTAATGTATATATTGAGTATAGCTCTTGTTCTCCCATTGTATATACCTTATGTTCTTTTCAATTTGTCTACTGAATTTCTGAAACTTTCATCAGTGAAGAGTTATGATGGTAATTTTGTGAAATGCTCTAAATATTTTTGTTTGTTAATTAATATTAAACTGAACACACAGAACATATACACATATGTAAACTCACATATAATTATATATGTATAATTTATGTGTGCAAGCAGGTTCATATTGAGAAGCTGTAATACCTTACCAGATGCTAATGTGTTATTCACTGCATCTGAAAAACTATCCCACTATTAAGAAATTTCAGGCTGTACTCATTTATAACTGAGAAATATAATACAGAATGTTAATAATTTAATTGTAAATGAAAGGATAATTGGATATGTTATACCCCTGTGACAGCCTTGTATCTTCTCTGTATCATATTGTTTCAATGTAAGAAGCTACAGGGGAACACAAATTATAATAAGAAAAGTTGATTGAGCATGAAATAAGAACAAAGGAAGTGCAGTATTTAATTCACCATTTAACAGTGTGATAGATCTGACAATCCAATACAGATCACAAGTTGGCTTGGACTGATATTTTCTTGTGAATCCCTGCCCTCAACATCTGCTGAATGTAACTGCTTTTTCTCTGTAAAGCACTATAATGTCATTTTTTCCTGAGTACTCCTTCCTATATCCACATATCACTGGAACTCTCACATCTCATCAAATAAGCTTTTTTCCCCCCAATAAATCGACACTCTTATGGAGATCTAAAACTGGGTAAATTACAGAGAGTAATTGACTATTGGGTTATCCAACCCAAACTAATACATATTAAATTCAAAACCTACTCCTAGAGCTCAAAGAAAATGGCAAAATATTGTCAGAGACAGAGGACCAGCATATCTGCTACTGTATAGTGTCTCCTAGGAAAAAGTCACCCATGGATTCTAAACAATATGGATGCCTGAACAAGACCACCATGATCTTACCACCGGTTGGCATGCTGTTACTAACTGGAGAAATTTTACATAGCCCTATCTCTAGATGAAATGATATAGGATGAGCTACTGAGAGATGGAACATCACATGCCTCCAAAGACCAATGCCTACATTGACAGTCCAATTCCAGGTCCTCAATCCTGGACACACACACACACATACAACCAACATTAAATGGACTTTGTAAACTACATACACATGTGTGCATGTGTGCTTATATGTATAAATATGCACACATTTAAAAATAAGGTTGCTAAAGCATTGTCTGGTAATAATTATTTTGTTCCCCAAAGTCAGCTTGCTGTCTTTTACAAGCGTACTACCATGTACCCAAAATGATGCTGTGTAATCTTCCCTCCAAAATTATCCCAGATTGACTCAATACAGTTGCCTACACAGCTGGGAAAGGCAGAAGCAAGGTAACTAGAGCTAAGGTTCATGGGCTTGGAGGACAGATGGATCACAGGAAGGAGGGGGGGGGTAAAAGAGAGGAGAAGAAAGAATTAGAGATCTCCAAGTTTCCAGGAGGTGTGGAGAGAAGCATCTCTGATGAAAAGCGTGAGCACATATGATCAATGGGGAGTAGCCCAGATAGAAACAATAAAACCAAATGGCATGGGATGTGGGGCTGTGAGGTAAAAAGTAGCTTAGGGGATTAGTTTCTGCACAGTCCAGTGTGTAAGCATATTAAAATCTATGAGGTGTCCCGTGGGTCCAAATCCACTGGCCTTGATGGTCGCCTTGCAGGGTTCCTGAACCCTGTGGGTCCTTCCATCCCCTCATTCTCCTATACCATTCTCTGCACTACCCCAGAATCCATCAGTAGGACACAGCATCTGTCCTGACTTCCCCGCTGGGGAAAGTTTCTCAGAGGACATCTATGTTGGGCTAATATCCACTTATAAGTGAGAATATATCATACATGTCATTCTGGGCCTGGGTTACCTCACTCAGGATGATCATTTCTAGTTCCATCTATTTGCCTGCAAATTTCAATATTTTCTTGTTTTTGATAGCTGAGTAGTATTCCATTGTGTATATGTACCACAGTTTCTTTATCCATCCTTCGGTTAAAGGACATCTAGGTCATTTCCAGAATTGCAGTAAACCTAGACCTCCTTGTTCAGATCTAGGCAATGGACAACACAGTTTCCACAGTTGTATGGGGAGTAGAGACTCATTCTGAATGAACTCAGCTGCCTCCAATTTAATCACTACCCCCTTGGTGGGGAGTCCCAGTGGGCACACAGAGGAATGGGAAAGCAGTTTATCCAGATGATAGGCTCTGGTCATGTGGTGGTAGAGGAGGTCCCCTTCTGCCAGAGGTGTAAGGAGAGGAATAGGGCTGAATAGGGAGGGAATGTGAAGATACAAGTGAAAGGATAACAATCAGAATGTAATCTGAATTAATTATAGTGAATTAAAATTTAAAAATCTATGAAGTGCCTGTCATGTATTGATATGATAGCCGGTTAAATATAACCATCATAATAATCTATGGATTAATAGGAAACATTAACAGCCAACTATTTTCTACAACATAAGGTATGTGCATGTGTGTGTGTGTGTGTGCATATACATACATATAAATATGTACACACATGTAACAATAGTAATTAGAGAAGAGCTCATAAACTTAAGAGGGGAGATAGGGAAGGAGCTAGGGAGGGAGGGGAGCAGTAATAATATAGATGAAATACTCATTTATGAAGTTCTCAAAATAATAAAACTATTTACAAAAAGAAATGAGAAAGGAAACATGGAGTCTACAGTGAGATGGAAGGACTCTATCTCTGGTCATGGGGTGATCAGTCCGCTGGCAGGATGCCTACACTCACTGTAAAGTAAATACACAGCCCAGTACTGTACTACGCATAACACAATTCACACTCCTTGTTGTGAAAGAGGAGACTCATTTTTTTAACCACTAAAACTGTTTTTCTCTTAGCTTTTCTGACTTAATGTTACCAGTGTATATCATTCAACTCACAAAAATTGGTGAAAGTTGGAATTTCTGGAATTAATATGTTTAAAGATCAAAATTGGAACACTGCATACCAGAAACTTATTGAATGTCAAAAAAAGGACATGTTGGCTTTGGATAGCCAGTTCATTTTTCTTGCCATGAAATATTTCTCATCAGGCTTTTTTTTTGTCCTCAGGTGTGGTTTAGAAATATATTTCATCTTCTAAATAACTGAATTTTCTTTTTAAACCTGATTTTCAAGGTGGACAACTGTGTCAGACTATCTGTCATAGGGGAATTTAATTATGAAGTCCAAGCTAATATCAGAACAGACTCTTCACTGTAGAAAATTTGAGACTTTCCTATAAAAATTAACAAGATTCCCCTATATCTTGTGAATAAAGATCCCCTTTTTATTGAAATAGAATTATTTTTCTCACATAATACAATCCCTCAACTCCTCCTGTTCTTCCCACCTCCGCTTCCATCCAGATCCACTCCTTGTCTGTCTCTCACTAGAAAAGAAGTGGCTCCTAAGAGATAAAATATTAAAATATAACTAAATAAGATATAGCATGAAAACATAAACTATTGCATTCAAGTTGGACAGGACAAAGCAACAGAAAGAAAAGATCCCAAGAGGATACACAAGAAACAAAGACCACTCATTTGCAGACTCTGAAAGCTCTGCAAAATCACTACACTTGGCCCTCATGTGGGTCTCCTAGCAAGTGGAGCAGGGGCTGTCTCTGACATAAACTCTGTTGCCTGCTTTTCAACACTTCCCCTTAGGTGGGATGCTTTGTCTGGCTTTCCTTGGTGGAAGAGGATGCGCTTAGGCCTGATACAGCTTGAAGTGCCAGGTTGGTTGGTATGTGACGTGTTCCCCTTTTCTGAGGAGAAAGTGAGGGAGGAACAAAGGAAGAGTGTAGGGCAGTGGGACCAGGAGGAGAGGAAGGAGAGGTCTGCATCAGGATATAAAGTGAATTAATAAATTTAATAAAAATACCAAGCAGATAAATATTACAAGACTACTAATCACTGATCAACTGTATATCAGGCTTCGAGTTGTTTTATGACACTCTATTCATACTTAGGGATACTACATGCTTTTATTTCCCTTAAGGAGTTTGAAAAGCCATTAAATCTTTACTCCACTACTATTAACATTGCATCCATTCAATATAATGAAGCCGACACAGTAATCATCAAATATGAAGTGTGAAATGAACAGTCTCCGCTAACCATCAGGGGGATTTGAGAGACAAGTCATCCAGCTAGCTGAGATGTAGATTCTGAGGAGGGACTCCATTTCAACATATTGTCTTAATTCTAGTTGAGAGAGTGAAGGCACTCTTCTGCTCGCCGCAGGGTCATCCATGATACAAATAAAACAGTCTGAAAGAGCATATCTAACTCAAGAAAGCACTACAGAGAGAGAGGAAGGGGAAGCAGGCTATCCTGATGACACCTGAGAGGCTGTGGTCATATGGTGGGGGAAGAGGCCCCCTTCAGTCAGAGGTCTAGGGGAGGGGAATAGGGTTGTAGAGGGAGCGGGTAAATGGGTAAACATGAAGACACAAGTAAGAGCCTAACAATCGGATGCAAGATGAGTAAATAATAATAAAAATGTTAAAAAAACCATTTTTTATAAAGAAAGGAATTTTAGCAGACTTATTAAGGAGAATCTGACTGACCTTCAAGTGAAGTCATTTAGCTTCTACAAAAGATGTGATGTGACTACACTGCACACAGTGGCATTTATAACAAAAAACATAACATAATAAACATGCACAGATTAGAATGCTTAAATATTTTTGGATTTATATAGTTTATATAGTTAATCATGGTACAGACAGTAATAAGACTTCAATGTGTTCTTCCCTTATTATGTGACTGCTTCTGCATAGGTTCCACTTCCTTCCAAAGGAGTCTGAGATGAGAAGCAAGCCTTTCATATGAGGGTCGTTGGTGGACTATTAAGATCCCAAATTTAAGAGTGAATATGATTTTAATTCATTTGGATTTCTCCAATAATTTTACAACAAAATAATTCTCAGAAAATCTTAAAATCTTAATATGTTCTATGTGAAATTATGCTGTTTGTATTTTTGTCTTATATACTTAATTTCTAAGATTTCAGTTTTGTTCTTCAATAATTTAGTAGTTATCGAAGGACCAAAAACAATTTTTGTGAAATAAATACACAAGCTCAATATTTAATTTTATGAGTTTCCCTCATAATTACATAATCTATGAAACAAAGTATTTGAAAGTTGAAATGTGTATCCTAGTGGTAGTGTGCTTGCTTGCCTAGAATGTGTGAAAACCTGGGTTCAATTCCTATTAATACAACCATAGATAGAATGAAACTTGTGAATCCAGAACTCTGCATAAGTAATAGATATTACACTGAATTAATGTAAATCAATCAGAGAAAAGACATGTAAGAATAATGTAGGCTTTTTATTTTTAAATGTTATAAAATAGTTACATTTATTAACTATTTATGATTTATTTTGTTTATATACATTTACATGAGAAAAATCATAGTACTATGACTTTCAGATATGTGACTTTTTGGATCATATAGATGTTTTCAGGTCCATTTTGTTTTGGATAACTAATTTGTATGATCTTCCCTGAGGAAGATTATTTCTCCTGCCTTTAGTATTTAATCACCTATATTTATTTATGTAGGGTTGAGTCTTTTAGGTTTTCCTTCACCTACTTTAGCATGTCTAGTGTCATTGTTGAGCTCATATTTAGACACCTGTGTTCACGAGACTTTGTTGGTGTAGCTTCTGCTATCACTAGGAGATAGGGGTCACAGAACACTCCTGATTCTGTGCCTCTTACAGCCTTTCCACTCTCTCTCTCTCAGTGTTTCACAAGCCTTAAGTATGGGAGTTGTTTCTTAGATGTATCCATTGGAGCTGAAAACACAACACTGTATTTTCATTGGTAATAGTTCTCTGTAATGGTCTCTGTTGCCAAGAAAATTTGTTTTGTTTTTGAAATAAGAGGTAAGTGCTGCAGTAATATATATTCATTAACTTATACATTTATACATGGAACTACAATTTATGAAAAAGTTTATAAATTTGAATGAGAGTAATGAGGGACATATTAGAGTGCTTGGAGGGGAAAGGAAAGGATGAAATTATGTAATTATCAAAAATAAATAAGCGTAACAGGTTATGAAATTCACCTAAGCATTTACATAGAAGAATATAAAAATGTGGTAATTTGACCCAAATATGCAAATCTTATTGAATACTATTCAGTCTTTTGAAAAAAGAAGTTCTCATAAGCCTTAAAAGAGATAGTATACATTTACTGTCTACACAAGAATATTCCCCTCAAAAGACATGCATTGGTAGAAAGATATTCATTTATCCCTACCTCATAATGCTGAATTGCTTTGTCCTGAAAGATTCTAGGAAGGTGAGAGTCATTGTCTCTAATCGTGAACCCACTGATGACCATATCTACCTCCAGGGGATAGTTCTGATACAATGCTCGCACAAGTGACTGTGATTAAGCAAAGAGAGTTACAAAATACAACCAAAGTCATGATTCTGGGGTGCGTATGTGATTGTGTGTGTGTGTGTGTGTGTGTGTGTGTGTGTGTGTGTGTGTGTGTTAAGAGTGAAATGGAAATAAGAAAGGGTAAGAAGAGAGAGAAATTAGCATGCATTGTGTACGTATATACAATATATGTGTATACACTTATATGAAATTGTCAAAGAACAAATTGACCAATGAAAGTAAAGAAATTCCATCATGTAAAACATGGGTGAAATCTCAGAATATTATACAAATTAAAATTAATACCTAAACCTGAAAAACAAATAACGAGCTTTCTCACTTATAAGTGGAATCTATAACAATGGAGTTCATAGGAGCAGAGAATGGAATGGAGGCTTTAGAGTCTGGCTAGGCAAATAAGATTATGGTCAATGTAAATGGAATTTCAATTACATACAAAGATTAACTTTTTGTACTGTACCATGTGATAACCATTTGATAATAAAGTATTATATATTTTATACTTACAGAATAGATTTAGTACCAATTAATCAAAGAAAAATCTTAAATACTTGAGATCAGAATAGTATAAATGAGCTTGGTTTACTTATTCTTTCTTATCATAGCATCACTTCTGATGCTATAAACACAGTCAGAAGTACTCATTTTAACAAGTACAGACCATCAATAGCACTAAGTTCCTGACTTGCTGATCAACTGAAGAGCTGGTTGCTCTGGCCTTTTTTTGGAAGCTTTGTTTTAGAGAAAAACTACCTCAGGGTTTTAAATAATTTCATTTCCTGAGTCTAATTTTAATGGCACATTGCAATCAACAGGAAGCACCATATGATATGAACTATATTTTTATATATTAAAATATTTAATGTTTTTAGGTGCCATCTAGTGGTCTCATATCCTTTCTTTATAAATAATTTAGAATGTTCTGAAAATAATTGGTTAACCATTTACCACACTGAATGGTAAAGGCAGCATAAATCTGGCACAGTTTCTTTAGTTTGAAAAGTGTTTAATCAAATTACGTAAAGATGTTTATGCACTCTTACAAGAAACACATAAAATGGAAGTAGGACACCACAAATAACAGTAAACAACAACAATTAGTACAAAATATATAATATACAATTAAGGTATGTAAATACATCCTCTAAACACAAGTACAATAAAGTCTTGTACTTGTACTTGCTACCTGAATAGTCACCCAAAACTCTCTATAATGTTGGAGCATCATCTTCAGCTTTCTCGTCCAATCTATCTGACAGACATATCTGTGAGGCAGGAACTATAGAAGACTTGCTTATGCTGTCTTGGCAGAGTTTGGCTGACAACTCTGCCTGCATCCAACTGCTCATTTGGAAAGCTACTAACCTTTATTTCCTGTTTACTCAGGTAATCAATACTTTTCCTTCTCAAGTCTCTGGATGGGGTTGAAGACCAGATAGGTTTGTTTTACAATGAAGCTTATATGTTTATGGGTTAAGATGTTTTTAGGTCTAGATAGATGTTTTAACTGGATAATGATGATATTTGATAGATATTGATTTACATTCAGAATTTTAGACTCACCAAGAGAGGAAAGATGTTTTCTTCAAGGCTGTCAACTACCAATAGCTAAAACACTATGTAATTCCTGATTGTGTAATGGTTCCTCTTGCTAGAAGTAGTTTATTGTACATAGGTGTAATAGCATAAATGTTAATGTAAAAAAATAAAAAATGTTTAATAAAAAAGAAAAAAGAATCAGTAAAAACCCTAGAAACCAAACATGCATCCCCCAACCATTTAATTGGTACACATAATCATTCATTTTCATATTGCCTGTTGCTGCATTAGTACTTAGCGTTAATAAAACCCAATGGCTCTGTAGAGAAAAAAAAAAGTCTTCTTCCTTTTTTAAAAAAAAATTTATTTTATGTGGTGTGTATCTGTGTGCATACGTGCATTGGTGGGTGTGGATATCTGAGAAAAACTTATCTGGGAATATGTTCCTCCATAAATGATATATTTTCTGGAGAACAAACTCAGTCTGTCAGGTTTGAGAAAAAATGCACTTACCTCATCATTGTTGGTGTTGTTATTAAGCAGTCCTATGAGACCTTTCTAGACCACCAGTATCACTACATCCTTTGTTATATGTATCTCTGAGACATTTAGCAGCTGTATCCTAGTTGTACAATATTAACTGACAGTGGGACCACTTTATCTTGCATCTAGTTTAGAATCTAGCATCATGAGTAGTACATGGTGGTACACAGCTACAACCAGTCCCACAGTAGAGAACCAGAGGAGAGAGAGAGCATCCTGAGTTTGACTCCAACCCAGGTTACACAGCATGTCCTTGGCCAGTTTGGGCTACAGGGTAAGACTCTGCTGCCTCAAACAAAAACAAACAAACAAACAAAAACAAAAATTGAATTTTCAATCTCACTGATAGTCCCAAAATTGCTTCATCACAAATTTTCCTCCCCTGTTACTATTTTTAAATGATCTCAGCAGCCAAGGTGCTTTCCTGAGAAAAATGATGAGCCCTGGCAGACACATAGGTCTTCGGTGGAATGCAGACTACAAATCTGAATGACTTTCTTCTAAAGTAAACCAATACCTTCCCACAAACTGAATCATGAAACTTTATAGTCATTCAGCCACAGATAAATTCCCACTGCTTAGTGGGGGTGAATTGGTCTGTTAAATGCACATGGGAAAACAAATAAATATGCAATGCCAGTATTATATTGAAGTAATATAGTTTTCTCTTTGAAGAGATGACACAAAGGCACTCAAAGATAAATAACAATAAAAAGACAGATATGCTTAGGCAGACACAAGATAGGTCTGAATAGATGAAGAGGCAGTGGCTTTCTAAGTCATGGCCTCTATATATCCTAAGGCCCTGAGGATAATTCTGTGATAGTGCTGTGACTATGTTTCATCTCTGAAGCAGAGTTTTGATGTGTTTGTGTGTGTGTGTGTGTGTGTGTGTGTGTGTGTGTGTGTGTGTGTGTGTTCATTTTACAGCAGAAGAAGAGGCATGACATTCAAGTTGAGGAATGGTTTATAATAACTATGCTGGGCAAACTAATGCCCAATATCTCTTAAAAAGTTGTGCCTATAAAATAAAAATTTCAGAAGTCAATCTACATGGAATCAGAAGATAATCACACACATTACTATATAGTAGCACTTATCAAGGCTCTCTGAATGTATAGTCATCATAGCACTTTAATTATATTAAAGCTCAAGATTTTATTTCATTAATATAACTAAATTTGATTTACTTCTATAACTCCTGTATCTAGTATATTTGTTGCATACATATCCATTGAAAAATCAATAAGGATGCATTAAATATGGAACCAGATCATAGAGCACAGCTAATGTGAAGTGGCTGGTCCTAATCTCCAGAGAGATGTCTGAGTGGATTTTGGCTTGGTCATGATTCTAGTTTAGGAAGTTTAATCCAGTGATGACATGATTCACAAACAAGGAGAGGACTGATGTGGAAGGCATACTGAAGGATACTTAAGTAACAGGGGGAGACAAGAGGATCTACAGAGGAAAATGTGTGGTAGGCGAGGAGGCTCGCCAATGTAAATCAAGTGCAATTTGCTCTTACTGTATGGAAATATGGTAAGGAAGGGAATAAATATAACGTCAAAGTATTGATATGGTGAAATTATAATTGTGGTGGCCACATTAGTCAGAAAGAGGAAGAGGCATCTTCATAAGAAAATAATTATTCATTATCTATATTAATAATAAACACTAAATCCTGGAGAACAGAAACAAAGAAGATGTATGATCAATATCGATAACAATGACAAAATTCTATAAACAGGTAAAAACACATGGACACATTATATTCTAGGTTTAGATAAAACAATGTAGGAAAGAAAATCAGGAAGTCTATGTTGTCAGATATTATAGTAGTTGATTATCTCAATATTTCATTTGCTTTAGATGTCTTTTTTCATCTTTTCACTCTAAGGTTAAGATATTGTATCTTTTTTTTCATGAAATTATTTTTATTTATAATTTATTCATATTACATCTCAATTGTTACCAGCTCCCTCATATGCTCCTGTACCCACCCTGCTCCCTCTTCCACCTAGTCCTCCCCAACCACCTGACCACAGCCTCTCCAGTCTCATCAGGATAGCCTGCATCCCTTTCCTCCGTGGGCTTCCGAGGTTGCTGCCAAGCAGAAGTGATCAAATCCACAGTTGTGGGTGGTGTGGAGATCCTGACATAAACTCTGGTTTCCTGGATTTGATCAATTCCTCAGCTGCACACAAAAGGGGATGCAGGCTCTCCGGATGAGACCTGAGAGGCTGTGGTCATATGGCGGGCGAGGAGGTCCCCTTCTGTCAGAGGTCTATGGGAGAAGAATAGGGCAGAAGAGGGAGGGAGGGTAGGAACGTGGAAGATAAAAGTGGGGGTTTAACAACTGAAATATAATCTGAATTAATAAATTAAAATAAAAAATAACTCAATGTTAATCCACCTTTAAAATGTAAAATGAATAATTAATAAATAAGAAAAAAGATACTGTACCTATAATGGTAAGGTGTGTTCCTTGGACTTAGATGGATTTCTGTCTTGAGAAGCACTATAAATGGAACAACTTATTTGCTAAGGAGCTGAGGTTATGTGACTGGGAGTGTTCAGTCTAAATGGTACATCTCTATCTATGGCCTTTGGAATGCTCTGGGAACATGACAGAGGAAGAAGAAAGAACAATGTAGGAGCCAGAGGACAGGAATGGGTTTGTGAAATGGTGTCTTCTGGACATGACATGGCTATTGGCCTTATGAGCTCAAAACAGCTCAGAGGACCTGCACAAGAGCAAGCCACCAATAGGTCCAGCATAGATGGAATTCACAAGACCCCATCACTCACTGAAGAGTAGTTGATAGGTCTTGGGTAGGAAGGGGAATTCTTCTTCAGGGGAATCTGGTAGATAGTTCAGCAGTCAATGGATGGTTTCACAGTTTTGTACTAATTGGCAGTACCAATTGGGTCCAATCGATTATTTATTTGAAAAGAAGACAGAGTTTAGGTATGTTGTGAACATCTCAAGGGAGTTTGAGAGGAAAAATGGGGAAGTGAATTATTCTATCTTTATATTGTATGAATGTACAAAGTTTTGAAGAATAATTGTTCAGAATTTAAGTAAAGAATACAAAATACACACATATACATACATACAGACAGAAAAATAAGATGTTTAAGCAGTTTCAATAAGAACTCATTTGTCCTGTGAGTACTAAACTGTGGATTATTTACCTTTCTCCTATATGTATTAATCTATAGTCTATATTTATTTAGATGATTCAGTTGTATACATTTTGAAATGACAGTTTTCACATAGTATGGAAGCCCTCTTCTGCTGTGCTAATGTATGCAAGGAGGCAAAAATTACTCAGTGAAAAAATTTACTAATGTAAAGTCATTGTAAAACCATGCATACAATAAAAATATTCCTAAAGAAAACTTAAAAAATATATAAGTGGCTTAGTGTTTTCCCCAAAATTTGTTGTATAATTTTATTATCAGAAATAAGAAAGGTCACAGTTTCTCTTTGAAATAGGAAAGAAAGAGAGAAAGAAAGAAAGAAAGAAAGAAAGAAAGAAAGAAAGAAAGAAAGGAAGATTTCCAGATAGAGTTGAAAATTTTATACCTCTTTCTAGATGAACCCAAGAGCTAGCCTCCTTGCTTTCAAAATACACCACATCTTGGCATCAAGACAAAGTTTATTGCTGAGAAACATAACATGGCCCACTATTGCTAGGCATGATCTTCTAGAGATATTTCAGATTATCCATGATCATCCAATGGGCTTGATGACATCATCGTAAGAAAGACAAAAGAAAAGTGGACAATTTGGGTAGAGAAAACTTTACAAAATAATGAATACATGTCAAATCAGATATTAAAGAAAAATAAGAGTTTGCATTATTCATATAAAAAGTCATTATCCAAAAGACAGCTATCATAATTCTTATAGCAAATGCATTGATTAATGACATAAATGTTTTAACTATGAAATCAAGCCTTTAGAATATTCCATTATACTTGTGGAGGAAAATATTATTCACAAAGTCTTCAAGCAGTCAGTTAGAGGTCACAAATAACATGTAGTACAAAAAAATTGAGTTTTGACCCAGTAAAGTGTAAATCCTCTTTCATTCTAAGCAAATTATTGTAAGAATATTATTATTGTTGCCCATTACTCACAAGAGTATAATTAGTGTTTATAGTTAAACTGTATCTTAATGGACAATCATATCTCATTACTGGTAAAACTTCAGAATTAATGGAAATGCGATGCAATCCTTATACATGCAAAATTAGTACCCAGGGTTGTAAAAGTAGCAACTAAATATATGGATTGTAGAATTAATGTCATTAATATAAAATGTATTTTTCTAGGTTTAATAGATACACCAAGAATTCTATTAATGAGGGAATTACTCCAAGTATGATTTGTGATACCTCTCAAGTATGCAAGGAGGAAAATAATCTTTCATATATAGAATAAATAAAAAAGGCAGAAACTGAACTGAAGAAAATAAATGAACATGAATTTGATAAATTCATTCATAACTTTATCTCTAGATTTAAAGTAAACTATCTTAATTTGAATCCAATTCAAAGTTCCAATTTTTAAAATTAAATTAATCTATTATTTGATAATGGGGCTAGTTGAACAATACCTCACATTCTTTCCAGGCTTCTGCTAAAAACAGATATTACAGATGCACAAAGTATAAAGTGAAAACTGCCTCATTAGAAATGTATTTGTGATTAACATAGTTTCAAAGATATTTCCAAGAGAAAGAGAAGAAGTAGGTATCAAATTCAACAAAGATTAGAACAAACTACTGCTCAATACAAACAATTATAGAAGCAGAAGAAACAGATCATAAATATAAGAATCTACAGAGACTTGGTGGAGGGGAGTAAAATGGGCCAGGTGTGTGAGCATTCCTGACCACAACTCCATAAAGGAAACTTGTGTTTTGCCTCAGCTGATTACATCATACTTAAAGGTGGGGCACACAGATGTGTCCATTACCCTCTTGTGGTTCACTGTTTATCTTTGTATAAATCTGCGTATGTTTTTATAATAACCTCTGAGTAGATAAATACTGCATAGACTAAACAAAACATGCCCTCCAGCTGTAGGTTTTAAGACCCTGATGGTTTAACACCTTTAATCCCCGTGATTCACTAGCTCATATAACTCAGTCTCTTAATTCAAATCTGGGATGAGTATTGTCTGTATTAGCTTCATTAGATGATTTAAAGACTTGTGTAAAATAATGTTTCTTCAGATAATACTTATTGTCTCACCCTTCCAACTCTTACTTAACTTCTTTTCAGAACTACCAGGCCACTAAAGTAAAATGTCTGATTGAGGCTCTCCTCAATTGTAATGGAGTTCTATTTCTATTAAAACCAGTGCTAAGAAAGTCATTTGATTCCTGTGACTAACATTATTATCATAATGCTAGGTCTACCTGACACATTTGTAAAAGTTATTAGCAGTACATTTTCTAGATTATAATAATTTTACCTATTTATCAGCTTGCAGTTCCTAGTTTTAATGTTTTGTTAAAATATTTGCCTTATTACTATGTTAAAATGAATATTTCATGTTTTATTAAATCATCATATGGGCTATATGATATTTATTACAAGTTCATACATTGATGGTCTTGGAGATTGATAAAAATGCTTTAATAATAATTTGTCTTTTGGTTTGTGTGCTTATTAATTAGTTTCTACAACAGTTGGCAGCATGTTTAGTTTGCAAAATGCCTATGCTTCCTACATTGTACTTAGGTTTTCCACATGTGAATTCTATGAGCTGAAGTCATGGGAAATGACTTTATTGGAATTATACCTGAAGTAGAGTAAGTATGTTGTAAAAAGGAGCTGGTATAATTCTATATGCGAGACCTTGTTCCTATGAGAAATGATGTGGTTTTGAGGAAAACTCACTATTTGTGTGTGTGTGTGTGTGTGTGTGTGTGTGTGTGTGTGATATGTGTCCCCTAAGCTGTGTAGTCTGCATGTTAGTTAAAATATATGACGTATACATTAGTGTAAATAAAACATACTTTCAAAAGGGGTAGATTTTTTTAATCTTATATTTCAAACGCCTGTGACCTTAGATAAACTGTTTCTTCTAAGTATTTTTACATTTGAAATAACAAGTCTCTTGCAAAACAAAGACCATTGAACTACGCAATTGTGTAAACTTATATGTGAAGCTTTCAACACAATAATCACATCAATTATCTATTTAGTAAATGTTTTCTTACTTGCCAGTGTTTTCCCCAGTACAATGGCGACCTTCCTGCAAGATATTCTGTTGTAATAGTGGTGCAAATGTTTTAGGAGTAATCAACTACTCTATGGTTAGCTTTAAGGTATATTGCACAAGGTGGAAACCATGTTTGACTCTACTTGGGTGGCCAAAACCTGAGATAGGCTATGAGCTTAGTGGAAACTTGAATGTTATTGTTTTGATAAAGAAGCATAGCAATAAATGACAATCTCGTGTCTTGCTCAGCCCTCATCAGAGAAGCTTCCTGATATAGTAAAGGAGAGCTAACACAGAGATCTAAAACTGTAAGATGTAGAGACAGTAAGAGATTTTGGAAAACTCAGTCTTTAATGGAATATCTTCACCAAACTTCTTCCCTGAGGACTCAGGGACCTATACAAAAGAGAAGGCAAAAGATTCCAAGAGCCATCAGGAATGGTTGACCCCAAGGAAACAATGCCCTCCAGACACAACAGGACTGATGCACACATGAACTCACAGCAACTGTGGCAGAATGCACAGAGCTTTCCCAGATTCAAGTCAGATGGGGTCTCAGTGCTGAGAGGAGAGAAATGTAAAGAGGCATGAACTCCCACCCCTAATCCAGAACCTATCTGCAACTGACACCTACTTACAAAAAATAAATAAATTAGTTTTCTCTAGTGAATTAACTACATTTCAGAGTAGGCTCCATGTCCAGCAGTAGATGGCAAACATAAAATGGAGTCAATTATTTTTTTGTAGATGTTATATTTCATATTACTTTGCTTGGGAATTTTTTATATTATTGATGTTTTGTTTGTATGTTATGGTTTCCAATTTAATGTATTTGTGGGATTTGTTTTGGTGTGTGTGTGTGTGTGTGTGTGTGTGTGTGTGTGTGTGT
>OU015748.1:7848532-7880027 GCA_907169655.1 Acomys percivali
TGTATGTATGTTTTCTGTGGGTTTGTTTTGATTTAGTTTTATTTTTGATTGTATATTTGTTTTCTTAAGAAAAAGAAATTTAGGATTAGAATATGCTGTATAATTTTGTCCGTAAATATGTCTAATATATAAAAATTATGTTAGTATATGTTGGGTGAAAAAGAATGAATTAAATATTAATCCAAAATGAATAAGCATGGAAAAAACAAATTTTTTCAAAGACAACACAAAATAAAAAAGCATATGTTTAAAATATGAGAAAGAAATACACTTTAAGAGATAAAGTATATATAAGATGTATTTAAGAATAACAATTACCTATAATTAATAAACTAGAAATGTGATTACAGAAGCAGAACTCTGGTTATAAAATATTTGTGGAGTTGCCAAAAATATATGAAGTAAAAACAAATGCTGTATAACAATGCTACAGTGATGCTTTGTTAAATGGGGACTTTTTTTACCCCACATAGACTATGTGGTCTAATATTCAAACAGTTCTTTAAGTAGAAAATTATATTTGCCTTCACTGTGATGATAAAGAAAACAGGGCTTGAATGTATATCTTAACGTGCTCAAAGTTAAATATGTTGATGGTAGCACTGGAATTCAAATCTAAAAATCCCAGTTCCAGAGCAATGTGCTTAACTAACAACTTCTTCTGACCTTCCCAAGGATACAGATTTTTCTCTTGTAGTGTATACATCTCCATATCTGGTGAATTATACATAACTATAGGGATAAGCAAAACATTAGAACTACATCGGCAAGATCACTCCCACAACCTAAGGCTCAGGTAACATTGTGAAAGAGGAGACAAGAAGAGCCTAAGGGCCAGAGGATCAGCGAGTTTTCTGTGTGATTGTGTGTCCTAGTAATACCAGAAGCTACACGCATAAAGTGGCCCCAGCATGACTGCCAAAACAAGAGGTAAACAAGAAAATCCACATTAGACTGGGGAAGGCCCAGGAGGCCTCAGCCCTACACAAACAACTATAGGTGACTAAGGGATGCTGAGAGTGGAAGAAATTGTCTTCACCAAGGATGAACAGACTATGTGGTGGTCCAATACCAAATGGTCAACCCTGAAAACATACATACAAATAAAATATTTACATACATCCTTAATATATGTATATATGGATATATGTGCATATACACATTTATATCTGCAGATACAAATACTCATGTAATAATAATTAATAAAAAAGAGACCATGAATTTGGAAGAGAGCTGGGGGGGGTATGTGGGAAGATGTGGGGGATGATGTAATATCAAAATAAAGTGCATACAGTTTTTAAAATAAAATAAGTAATAAAAAATAAAAGAAAATATGACTTATCCCCTGTGTCCAAGCAACACTAATCCCTCTGAAGAAAGCAGCCAATGACTGTTCAGTAAGGCAGATGACTCAGAGTTTCCTGAGCACACACTTCCTTCATTGTCTATAACCTCTTTAAAGATATTTGCAACCAAGAAAATTACAGGCCACGCAGCACTCAGTCTTCCCTACATGTTAAGACACATTGGTTTTAGTTCTGCCTCTAATAAAGTTAGTGGGAATGTTAAGCAGCCCACACTTCTTCAGCAGTGTGCAAATTGGAATTTCCAAAGAGCTTGAAAAAGGTCAATGCCCAGTACATTGACATAGTCTCCCATAATTAGGAAACTATCTACAAGAGAAGGTACTTTTATAGTAGAACAAGTTAAGGGCCAGAGCAACTAATTAGACATAAAATTGTAAATTGATTAAAGAGATATTTGGTAATAAAACTATGAACATAAATCCATGAGATCAGTGTATTGTGGGAAAACAGAAAGTTTACATCTGTAGCATCTGCTAGTCACACATACAGCTTTACACACAGTGGAAATACAGTCTTAGTTAGTGATTAACACATGCCCACTGTAGGCTTCTAAAGAGCCGAACACCATGCTTGACACAATTAGTATATATATATACATATGTATATATATATGTACATATATATGTATATATATGTGTATATATATATATTATTCAGCTGGAAAATGTCAGTATCCATGAGTTAAGGTGCATAGACTAAGATGGTATTTTGCATATTACATGTAAAATCGACCTTTTAAGATCTCTAGATATGCCTCATGGCTTCCTCAGCTTCAAGAGATATTTAAATTACATCACTGACTCGGAAGCCAGCAAAGGAATTAATACTAATACATCTTTATTTCTCTGGGCCTTGGGCACATATTTAGTTTTGTAACTATCTTCAGCAGGTAAGCATTATACATCAGAGAAGAGTGCCTGGAGCTCATATTTAGCAATATCATCCTCATGAGTTTTAAAACCTCTCTAGGATTCCACTCCTCTTTATGTCTTAGCAGTCTTAGACTTTCACAGATCATATATTTTTCATGTGTTGAACTAAGAATTTAAAAGAAACTATATCTTACTAGGTTCACAAAGCCATAAGTAGGCTCAATTTAATTTGATGAAGTAGGCAAAGGTAGCTACATCAGCGAATATTACATGGTTCATTACATTACCTTAGCTAGAAATAGGATTGTTTTATGGGGAACAGCCTCCCAGCTGTAAGAACATAGACTACCATGTCTGCTAACACTTAAGTGAGCCACTTGGGTACTGTTTTTATGGAGCGCTAACTGAAGTAGTTTATGCTTTATTTCATTTCACCTGAAATGATATATGTGAATATACACCACATATGGCATATCTACACTATGCTACCATAAGTGACAGTCCATTGGATCCATAGCAGCCAGTTTCTAAATTTATTGCTGTTGTTATAACTGCTGAAATAGAATAGTGTTTTCAGATGTAATATTTGTTGAGAATTAAATAACCAGAGTGATGAATCACCAGGATGTTTAGACACTCTTAAATAAAAGATAAGATACTTTGTACCCATAATGAGGATTAAGAATGAAAAGTCATATTACAACAGACTTTTCATCTCTTTTCTATAGATAAAAAATTTCTGCTTTATCGTTGCAGCAACATCAACAATGGCCATCACAAAGGTTTTGTTTGTAATTTTACAATGTAATTCATAATAGATAAAATTCATATCGGGTTTGTCTTGGGTATGTTGCCTAGGTAGGAAGGGATAAAGAAATGTTGACATCTGGAGCATGTGTTTGGCACAATGAAGGCCAAGCTTGATGAGTGTCTTAAAGTCCTAGACAATAGTAATTTATGATTCCAAGTCTGCCACTGTAATGACAGAGGATCAGAGGTAACAACAACAACAAAAAAATGACTACCAGGTAGGGTTTCCTCTCATGCAGCATAACACAGAGGAAGGCATCCCTGAGGTCACCTGACCCTCACCGTCCTGCAAACAAACTCAGCGCTTACATGCTGAAATCATTGCGTTTTAGTTGGGAGGGTTTGTTGTTCCTTAGAAAAAGAGTGAGTTATATTACCTTTATGCTGGTGAGATATATTTTAGAGCAATATTATAGGATAAATTATAAATTGATTATATAAATGCAATAGGACTGCACCAAATCATTTGATTTTCTGAAATAAATTTTGCTTGACATAGCAGAATGAACAAACAAACAAACAAACAAACAAACATCTAACAGCAAATGGGTTTCTGGCTGATAATCCCTTATCCTGGGCCTACAGAGCATTTCAGGGTCTTGAAGCAGAAAGAAGAAACTGATTACAAACTAGGTACAGTGGTGTATTTGCATAAGCCTCTATTCCTTATAGAAATTACTGCCCTATTTCCTGTGAGATTTGGCTAAGTTAACAACTGATCTAGTTGTTCACCAATTAGAAGCAACTGGAGGAACCTGGAATCTAAAAAATTATATATATATATAATATATTTCATATATATATATATATATAATATATATATATATGAAAATATTTCCTTCTGCCTTGTACCAAAATGGTTAATTTTTTTTTAACTTCCAAACTGGAGGACTTGCTGAACAAATGGCCTTAATTAACTAAATTGCACTGTAATGGAGCTGTTGAACACTTAACACTTAAATGCCAAATGCTCTCTGTATACCTAGTTCTGATCTATGGGAACAGTGTTTACATCCTCCTAGTTATATTCCTAGAGTAACCACTGGGTCTTCTACAGCTTTTGATTCATAATGTCAAATATTATTTTTCTCAACAGCTTCTTAAATTAAAAACATTGAGGTTAAAATAAATTTGTTGTGACTAGTTAGGTGAGTAATTGCTAACTCTTAGCTTTGCAAAGTACTCAGGAGATAGCTTTATTCAATGTTTACAAAGGGGGAAACTGATAATAATTACTCATATATTGCTGAATAATCTGCCACTGACTTGAGTCTGAAAGTCCTATGTCACTTTTCTCTTCAAAGAACTTATATTTTGAGAGAATTTTTTAAATGCCAGTATTTTTTTGTGTGTGTGTTTCACCAAAACAAGAATGAGGAAATGTAGTCATGTTCTGTGATTTTTTTTTTCCAGGTGTCCAGATAATTGATGGCCAAGTTCCCTTTGCTTGTTGTTACTCAGTTGTGTGACAAACAGCACTAAGACAAATGTATCGGATATGTTCTTTGTATTGACGTGGGTAGGTGATTAGGTGGGCCAACCACTAACATTTAAACTAAGTAGGCATTTATGAGCTTGTTCTTGAGTAGCTCGGCTTCCTCAACTTCAGGTGTCTCATACACCTTTGAAACTCTGTGTAAGATATTGATTTAAGCATTCTTTATATCAAGACAAAGAAAGAACCAGTAAAAACCAACCACTTGGATAGTGCAACTGAAAAATGAAGTGTAGGACAAGAATGACTAACACACACATTAATAGAATGTCCTTGTCATGTCGTTGAACTGAATATTAACGTCATCTCTCACAATTATGGGAGCCTTCTCTTCCATATAGTATGATTTCTATGACACAAATTCTGCTCACTGCTGAGAGCTGACCATGAGCATAGCCTTCCTGCACAAGCATTTTCCTAATATCTTTATCTTAGTTCATTCTTTAACTTCTGTCTGTAAAATGGAATCCAGCATGACAATCTCTAAAAAGAAAACACTGAGATACAAATTTTCTGGACTAGGGATGTACCTAGGGGTTCCAGGGCTTACCTCACACATACAAGGCCCTGACTCAGAAAAAATAAAATAAAAAGTATATCCTCCTCCTATTCTTTCTCTTACTCTTCTCTGCTGTACCTCCTCCTCCTCCTTCACGCTCTCCTCTTTGTTCATGTTGGCCAGTCTAGGCTATGCTAGACTAATACTCTACCACTGATACATTCAACCCATATTTATATCTTCCTTGATTCTTTAGTAAGTGAGTTCTTTAGACCTACATAAGAATAAATTCTTTCATTGTGATCAATGCTATTAAAATTAAAGTGTCCATTGCAATACTCTTTGCTGTCATTCCCCAGATTAATGAGATAACCTACACTCTCATTCACATTACTAAGCAGATGGGAAACCAGGCCTTCCTAATGTTTACTTATTCATTCAACTCCCCTGCAAAATAGGACACACGAAATCAATATCAATGCAAGAACCAGGCAACCAGAGAATGCAATTTAGTTTGCCAAATTAGACACAGCTAGAGTTTGGCAGACCCCAGATCTTGAGTAGCAGTGTGAGACTTTGTTATAATGAGTAGGAATGGACTCTATAAGGTGTAGTGTAAACACTCAGATCAGGAAGAAGTCAACATTTCCAATGCTTCCTCATTACCTTTACATTTATTTCAAGTAGATAATAACATGTTCCCATCAAATAGTCTTTTATTTTTTTTTATAATAATAGGCTTCTACAGGCTGCTATTTAGAGAAAGCTGCTATGTTATATGACACCATTTCAGGTGAAGGCATTCTTGTCACCTAGTGAGGGGACAAAACCTCAAGGGTGAAGGGACAGGGAGTGTCTGCATTCTGATGAGACTTAAAGGGAGCAGATAGATAGAATAGAGGTGAGAAGGGAAGAGAGAGACTGATGTAGAATGCTGACTTCTGGAAGGACAATGCTCTTGCATTCATGAACTCTCAGCAGCTGTGACCTGCACATTACTGAACACATCATCATGGAAGGGGGTGGGGATGGTAGGACATTTGCTCTTGTAAACAACCCCTTATCCATGATTACATAGTCAACATTACTGAAAGTCACTGAAGAAGGTTTTTTGGTATAGGTGTGAGGGGACAAGAGAAGAAAACCGGGACAAATATGATCAAAATAATTTATGTACATGTATGAAGGCATCAGAATAAATCAATTATTATGTATAGTTAATATATATTAGTAAAAGCTGAAAACTGAGTTTCAAAAACCATCTCCATGAATCCCACTAAGTGGACAGAGTGGGTTCTGCTGCCAGTTACTGAAAAATGAGGCAGCACTACTGCATTGGCTTGTGGTAGAGTTCTTTTTTGTGGGCTTCTTGATATTACCTTTTTTCCAAGTTACAAGAGGAACATGAACTAGGCTAACATGGCAAACTCCAGAGTGGGCAGCAAAGCCTCCTTCATGAAACACAGTTTCACATGGGAAGAGTAAGTAACCTTTTGGTAGGTGAACACTACTGATGTGGATCAAGACTGAGCCATATTTTTGGTAAATCAGGATATAAATATAAGCAAAGGTCAGCTGAGCTACCTGGAAGAGCTGCCTACATGCTGTTCAGAGGGCTACCTTTCCGGATTTCATGAACCAGCACCCATGCTGGCTTTGGTGATGCAACTGTCTTTCTATGAGTCATTTTTGCTCCTGTAAATAACCCCTTACTCATATTCCTAAAAGTAATTCCCATAAAAGTCAATGGTATACCAAGCTGGATTTTGGAAGTACCCGTATTTTAGTATATCACCAGTTGTCTTTCTGTGTGAATAGATGTTTGTTCATATCCGGTTACAAAACAATAGTCAAATCATCTGCTATCTCTTTGTCATGAATACTGATGGACAATTGTTTGACTCCAGATTTTTTGTTTGTTAGCTTCTTATGATAATATATGTGACACGTCAATACTTTTTTGTGCACACATCAATAGAATAAACCAAATTAACCTATGTAGAAATGTTCTTATGATTGCAAGTTTGATCACATTGTCTCTTCTAGATTCCACTTTCCATATCCAACAACTCTTCACTAATGGATTTGACCACTGCAACATGAAATACTTGGAGAAAAGTATGTCTATGCAGAACATATACAGCTTCATGATTATTCATTAAGCAAAACAGTATGACTAACTTTTATAGAACATTTATGCCATGTTGTTATTATAAATGAAGGATAAATGTATAATACACAAATATAATATTACTTTATAAAACAAAATTTGGGAACTTATGGAGTCTAATATCTACATGAAGATACTAGAATAAAATTCTCTTTACATACTAAGAGCGATTGTATTGATTGTTCTTGCTATCTATTGGGCATTTGGCAAACTGGTTCTACTACATTTTCTGTAGTCATAATGACTGCATACTCCTTGCATTCTGTACATAGTGCCTAGTTACTTTTCAAGGTTACTGTCTTAGTGAGAGTGTTATCAAACTCACACAACAATACAAAACTTGAATTCTTACAATTCAATTAACTATCAAGATAACTGAATGGTGAGTTTTTAATAAAGTCAGGAAAGATCCATAGTCCTCCTTAAATTGGACAATATTTTCATTTTTTATTATTATATTAGTTTATTCAGATTACATCTCAATTGTTTTCCCCTTACTAGTATCCACCTGTTCCCCCCTCCCTCCTGCTTTCCCTCTATTCCCCTTTCCTAGGTCTATGACCAAGGGGGACATCCTCCCCCACTATATGGTCATAGGCTATCTATCAAATCTCCTGGTTATCCTTTACCTGAGTGCCACTAGGCCTCACTACCATCGGGAAGTGGTCAGATATTGGGCCCCAGAATTCATTTCATAGTCAGTCCCCATGCCTGTGGAGAATGTCCTGTCCATTAGATAGATCAAAGTAAGGTGCAATGTTTACTGCATGTATTGTCCTTGATTGGTGGAGTAGTTTGGGCAGCACCCCCCCGGGGTCTAGATCTGCCTGTCATGATGTTCTACTTGTAGGTTTCTAGGGCCCTCTGGTGCTTCTATTTTTCCATTCTCCCATATGTCTTTCACCTAGGGTCTCAGGAGGATGTCCTTACATCTATCCCAATATTCTAGTAAGTGAAGACTTTCATGGGAGATCCCTTTAGCACTAGTGTCCAACTATAAGTGAGTATATACCATGTGAGTCTTTCTGCTTCAGGGTTAACTCACTCCATATGATTATTTTTAGTTCATTCCATTTGTCCACAAATTTTGGGATTTCCTTGTTTTTAATAGCTGGACCCATTTAGATAGCACAACTTTGGCAATTCAGTCTGGTTGCATTGGGACCACTGTCTAGGTTACTGTCCTGAACCCTCAGAGTTGCTCAGACTCTCCCAAGAGTGTAAGAGACCCTTCCGGGCTATGCAGGCTGGCTAGGCCAGGTTCTTTCTGCCCAATTTTATAGGCATAGACCACTGTGGCCAGTGACTAGGTTCCTGTCTGGTGACTTCAGATCATGCCACTGTGGCTGAGTAATGTGTTCACAACTGCCTGAGCTTCCCTTTGGCTCCTGGGGCTTTCTGTAGACTGGCACAGGGTTGGGGGCGTCTGAGGACAGATCCATCTGTTCCTCTGAGATTTCCCCTGGCCAGGAGCTCTGGTGTTTCATTGTCCCATATACCAAGTTAGGATAATAGAACCTGGCTGTAGTTTGTGGGCTGTAGTTTGTGTCTGGCCACTGGTCTACCATCCCTCATGGGCTGTTGCTTGACCCAGAGCCAGGTCTGCCTGTGGTCTGCACTGTGCGGGACCTCACTCACCTAGTGTTCTCCAGTTCTTGCAGTCTTGTGGCTCTCTGTCAGGTCCTTGGTCTCCATGCAGTAGATCAGATACAGTGTGTGATAGGCTCCCCCATCTTGGAATCTACCAATATTTTCTAAATGAGAATATTTCTAAGGTGGGAGAATAAGGTGGGAATCTACTCAAGGGTCACAGATAATGCATGACAGACCACCTTCGTGTCCTCCAAATCATCCCACAATGATAATGATAAAGTGACTTTGTATTTGTGTCCTAATTATTGTTTCCATTTCCAAATGAGAAATGACCAAAGAACATTCACATTTTACATTCCTCACCAGCCTACACATCATTTGTGCAATCATTTTATCATTTAGAATATTTCAGATCAGATCCAATGAGTTCTAGTCTCAAACACATGGCTGTATCTGTCACCATGAGGAGGGCTCCTGGGCCCTTGAAGCTTCCATTCTCTGGTCCAAGATCCTACCTGCCTTTCAGAGGATGTCTGCTGGGGCCTTAGGGACACATGGTTCCAACCTTTTCCCCACAGTCCTACTCACCTTTCCAAGGAGGGCAACTGGACTCCAGGAATGTCCAGCCCGCATCCCAAGACTCTACCCACCTCCCTGAGGTGACCTGCCAGTTTAGATCTCAGGATCCTCCAAGTAATTAGGGCCACTATGAAAGTGTGAAACCTAAGAATAATAGAAGTAGGAGAAAGAGAGATTCCTAGTGCCAATGAACAGAAAATCTAAATGAAATTGACATTTTTCTTGAGAGATTCCAGTCACCAAAGATAAATCAACATCAGATAAACAATTTAAACCCTACTATAACCCCTGAATGGGTAGAAGCAGTCATTTACAGCCTTTCAACTGAAAAGAGCCCAGGGTCAAATGGTTTCAGTGCAGAATTCTATCACACTTCCAGAGAGCTAATATCATAGAAACCAGAGAAACATTACCAAACTCATTCAATGAGGCCGTAGTCACCCTGATAACTAAACTACACAAAGTCCTGACAAATAAAAAGATTTTCAAACCAACTTCCTTTATTGGTATAAAAATACTCAATAAAATAGTGGCAAACCAAATCTAAGAACACATCAAAAGCTTCATCCACCATTATTGAGTATGCTTCAGGATGTGGGGGTGATAAGACATATGAAAATCCATCAATGTAATCCACCATATGAACAAACTGAAAAAAAAAACCATATGGATATCTTATTACATGCTGAAAAAAATCTTTGAAAAATCTAATACCCTTCATGTTAAAAGTCTTGGAGATATAAGGAATAAAAGGCCCATACCTAAACATAATAAAGCTATATATGACAATCCTATAGCCAACATCAAATTAAATGGAGAGAAACTTAAAGCAATTCCACTAAAATCAGGAACAAGACAAGAATACCCAGTCTATATGTATCTCTTTAATACAGTACTTGAAGTCATAGCAAGATCAATAGAACAACTAAAAAAAGACCAAAGGGATAAAAATAGGAAAGGAAGAAGTCAAATTATTGTTATTTGAAGATGATGTGATAGTATACAAGAGAAAGCCTCAAACCAGAGAACACCTACAGCTGAAATACACATTCAGAAAAGCGGCTAGATAAAAAATCAACTTATGGAAAAGGAAAGGCCCTTCTGTATACAAGTGATAAAAGGGGTTAGAAAGAAATTAGGGAAATACCACCCTTCACAATAGCCACAAGTAATAACTATTCCTCTGTAGTACAGCTGGAAATCAGGTTGTTTTAGCTATACTGGTAAGATAACCAAAATAATCTTCTGATTAAATGTGATTCCTATCAAAATATCAACATAATTTTTATAGAGCATGAAAGAGAAATTTTTAACTTCACTTAGAAAAACAAAAACCAGCATAGCTAAAACAACCTGTACAATATAAAACATCGGAGGTATCACCATCCCTGATTTCCAGCTGTACTACAGAGGAATAGTTATTTTAAAAGTGCATAGTATGACAGAGAAACAAACAGGTTGACCAATGGAATTAAATCAAAGATACAGAAATAAATCTGCACACCAATGGCCACCTGATTTTTGACAAAGAAACAAAAAACACAAAGAAGCAAAAATCATACAATTTTCAACAAATGGTGCTGGTCTAATTGGGTGTCTGCATCTAGAAAAATGCAAATATATACACATTTATCATCCTGCACAAAACTCAAGCCCAAGTTGATCAAAGACCTCAACATAAAACCAGATACACTAAATCTAATAGAAGAGAAATCAGGGAATAGCCATGAATTCATTGGCACAGGAGACAACTTCCTGAACAGAACATCAACACCAACAACCTTGCAACTAAGATCAAGAATAAAAAAATGAGACCTCATGAAACCGAAAGGTTACTGTAAGTCAAAGGACACTGTCAATAGAACAAAACAACACCCAACAGAAAAGATCTTTACCAACCCTACATTTGACAGAGGAATAAAATACAAAATATATAACAAACTCAATAAATTAAGCATCAACAAACCAAATAATCCAATTAAAAAATTGGATACAAAGTTAAACTGAGAATACTCAACAGAAGAGTCTCAGATAACTGAGAGGTAATTAAGGAAATGTTTCACATCCTTAATCATCAGGGAAATTCAAATCAAAATGACTCTGAAATTATGTCTAATACCAGTCAGCGTGACAATGATCAAAAATTCAAGTGACAGCACATGTTGGAGAAGATGTGAAGAAAGAGGAACCCTCCTCCATTGCTAGTGGGAATGAAAACTTGTACAAACACTTTGGAAAATAATTTGGAGTTTTCTTAGACAATTGGAAATAGTTGTACGTCAAGAACCAGCTATACCACTGCTGGGCATATACCCAAAAGATGTTCCATCATACAATAAGGATATTTGCTCAAAAACCTTCACAGAGGCTTTATTCATAATAGCCATAAACTGGACAGAACCCAGATGTCCCTCACTGAAGAATGGATAAGGAAACCATGGTCAATTTACAGAATAGAACACTATTAATTTATTAAAAACAAGGAAATCTTGAAATTTTCAGGAAAATGGATGAATCTAGAGAATAAAGTAACCGAGATCCATAGAGACACACGTGGTATGTACACATTTATAATAGGATATTAGCAGTAAAGTATATCTATGCTATAATTCACAGACAAAAAAAAAAATAATCTATAAGGAGGGCCCAAGGGAAGACACTTGAATCTCACTCAGAAGGGGAAATAGGATAGGCATTGGTGGTGGATGGAGTGAGGGAACTGTGTAGGAGAGGGGATGGGAGTGGGAGCAGCAGAAGGAATTAGGAGTAGGAAGAGTTAAGGGTGGGGCTGGGTGAGAAAAAGGAAATTGGAGATGGGGGGTCCCTTGGATTTGCCACAGAACTAAGATAGGAGAGGCCACAGGAAGTCCATGTGGCCATCCTAGATAAGACTCCTAGTAGTGGGAGATATAGAATCTGAAGTGGTCACCTATAGCCAGGCAGGACTTCCAGGACAGGAATAAGGACATCAATTCATGTTCAGAACCTTTGACCCAATTTTCTTTCCTGTTGATGAGATGTGCAGGGAGAAAGATGAAGCAAATATTTAGGGAACAGCCAACCAGTGACCCTACTTGAGACTCATGATCCCATGGGAGAGAACCAATCCCTATTAATATTGTTAACACTATTGATGTTACTCTGGGATGCTTATAGACCAGAGCCTAGCATAACTTCTCTGAGAGGCTTCATCTATCAGGCTGATGGAAACAGATGCAGAGATCCACAGCCAAACATTAGACAGAGCTTGGGGAGTGCCATGGAATAGTTATGGGAATGATTGAAAGAACAAGGGAGTTAAGGACTCCACAAGAAGAGTCAGCTAATCTGGGCCCAAGATGGCTCACAGAGACTAAACCGCCAACTAAAGAGCATGCAGGCACTGGGCAATCCCCTAAACATATTTAGCAGATGTGCACTGTGCTCATCATGTGGGTGCCCTAACCATGGGAGTGGCGGCTGTTTCTGACTCTGTTGCTTGCCACTGGATCCATTTCCTCTAGTTGGGCTGCCTTCTCAGGCCCCAGTGGGAGAGGATTCACCCAGCTCTGCAGCAACTTAATGTGCCAGGGCAGGTTGGTACCCATAGGGGACCGACCTCTTCTCTGAGGTGAACGACAGGAGAGAATGGGCGTGTGTCAGGTTGGCGGACTGCGAGGAGGAGGCTGCAATCAGCTCTCACAATTAAATTAGGTTAAAATGCTATAGTGACACAATGCCTGTTTTTACCCCCAGAAGCAAGATATGGTATTGAATCTTACACTGCCTTTTACTTTTATATTATTTGACTTTTAGAAAGTTTAGACAGGGTGTTATGATATAACTTGTTTTGCCTTTAAACTTACTATCCTCTGGCCTGAACCTCTCCCTCTTGAATGGTAAGATTACAGGAGTGTGCAAGCCTTCTTTTGAGCAGATTGATCAAGTGCTCTGAGTGATTGCTCAGTTCTACCCTGCAGTGTGCTGTGAGAATTTCTTGATCAAAATTTAAGCCTTCCTCATAGAATTCTATCTTGGCTCTATTTCCCAGTGTGCTGAATCCTATGTCTGACAAATGTATCACATCACCATTTCAATAATTTTTCAATCCTCACATAATCACACTATAGCCTTCATATATATTTCTTTAGGTATCATCAATGCCTTCATTATTTGTTTCTGGCTAATATCCTATTTTAAATTGCAAATTCTCATTCCAAGAAATATTTCTTTAATTTCCTCTCACACTCCTCACTAAAACTTCCATAATAATTTAAATGTGATGAATAGTCAAGTCCCGTCGATGGAGGAATGTTGAGACAAAACGAAAATACAACACAGTGGCTGAAACTCTAGTTTTTGTTGATGTTCCTTAAAGTAAAACACAGCATCTCCATGTCTCTGAGATATCCCCTTGCTGGTGATTTTCACAGGAAGAAAACCACCAGCACCACTAGGGTACATGAGAAGAAAATGAATTCCTAGCCTTCTCTAGAAATATTGAACCCAAAACTCAGCTTTTAGGTTCAAAAATTAACTTTTGAAGATGGCTACATTATGTTGTTGTATTGAGGATTTAGAACCAGCATTGTGGATCCACACTACTCCTTTACATATGGTCAAGAGAATATAATTTTTAACATCTATTGAAAATGTGACGAAAGGTCAGAACTTCAGACTTATCCAGATCCTTCTATATAAAAAATTGATTTTTATAATACCTTCCTGGAAGTTTAATCCTGACTGGCTAGCCTTAATAGTGATAAAATATTCTATGTACCTACTAGTAGAGAAATGTAATCATTAGTATTACTCAGAACTCTGGAAGCTACAGTAACACTCAGACTGAAAAGATGTGCCCACCGTTATAGTAGCTGCATGACTCTTGTGTGTATGATCATCAACCACTTTCTTTCGGGATTTCAACCTGGCTCCACAAGAATGAACTGGAATTGTCAACTGAAACAAACACCTGTGGTTGGCTGTTTTATAGGCTCTAGGGAGAACTTTATACAATTATTTTTTGTAAATGGAGGTAATAATGGTCTGATGTGTTCATGTATTTATATCCATAGTGAGTACATCTCTCATTCCTCATTTAGCAAATTTCTTTTTGTAGATGGAGATTAAAACAGAAATCCATAACCTGTCACGGTACAGAGCATAAGAGCCTATGAAATGTTCAACTCTAAACAGTATATCCTCACCACACCACCTTTTCCAAAAGCCCCTATATTGCCATGGAGTAGGAGGAAGACAGGTTATCAGAGCCCAAGTTGGTGGACCTCAGCTGCAAAATAGTCTTTGTTGAAAATCATAATGTGAGTTCATAGCAAATAAGGTCACAGATATACACAAGATAAAGTCAGCCCAAATCACAGCCTAGTTGCCAGAGAGTCTCATGAAATCCCATTCCTTCCTAGGGTGTTATGATGAACTGATGGTGCAGTGGGAGGGTGACTATTTTATAGCTGCTTCTAAGCTCTTCCCCGTGGTCAATTAGATGGTCTCAGACCCATGTACTTCAGGAAGCACTAAGAGAGCTCAGTGGGTGTTTGTCGTTGCTGTTGTTTGTTTGTTTGTTTGTTTGTTTTCTAAAGAGCAAATTTAATAGGGAGGGAAAAGTAGGTAAATAGCTGAGGAATTGGAAAGGATGGAATGTGGTATATTTGATAAAGACAAATCTTATGTATATTTGAAATTCTCAAACAATCAGAAGTATCAGAGGTTTAAACAACAATCTATGTGAATATGTGAATGATTTGTTTGCACATTAAAGTTTGACAAACTAGTCTACATTATTCAGCCAAAACTATTAGAATTATTTGCAAGAAAATCAGCATTTAATGTATTTTTCTTATCTAAGAAAATGATTTCACAGTCTTGTCAGAACCAATTGTGCAAATATTTGCTGGACTAGTTAATTGGCCTTGTGTTGAGAGATTGAAGCCAGTCATTACAAGAATATTTATACCACAAATCAACAGATACTTTAAGTCAGAGCTTCCAAATCCTTCTCTCAGCTATGTTATAGGAACACAAAGGGCCAGGGGCCTCAATCTATTGCATTTCACCCAATCTGAGGTTTGGAATCTTCAGTTGACAACTGTTTTAAACTCACAAAGAAAGTGTCATTCTCTTTCTAAAATTTCCCATAGATTTATAGCAGTGTGATTTTTAACTAACGCTTGAATTTATACCATGGTTGATTTTTATTAAATGGATAATTTACTTGTTCAAATTTGTAGTTATCAAGAGGGTAAATAACAGAGCAAAGACAGTAAAAGACAGAACAAAGCTCAGCCTTTTCATTCGTTTGTGAAATCATAAGTCAAGGTCAAAGCAAAATTCTATACCATTAATAGAATCATTGAATAATTCCCCCAAAAAAGTTATCAACAACTTAGTAACTATACCTAACAACATTATACCAATCATATTATTATGAATTATTTATCACCTCTATAAAACTAACCATTGTCCTTTCACTGTTTATCAGATGAAGGGAGGGTGGTATGCCCTTGCTTAGCTATATTAGGTTATGTCCTTTTTAGAAAGTATAAAATGAAACTAGATGGAGGGAATTTCTATTTTTTATAGTAAAATTCTCATTAGGATGGACATTGTGATATATACAACTTCACTTCCATAACCTTTATGCTATGCTTTAAAAGAATATTTTTCATGTGGCATGTTCAATAACAGAATATAATCAGGGATATGAATGCCTGTGAGGTAGACAGAAAGAGATTTATAATCACAGAACATGAATAAAGCATCCACCAGAAAACAGAATACAAAGATTATGTTTCCTAAGAAGCTTGGACTCAAATACATACAAGTTCCCCTTAGGCTTTTCATGAGAAAACTTAAAATCATTTTGTGAAAATAGGTTGTAGAATGTTGGTGACTACTGGCAGAACTGACTAGGTCAGGATCTAGAAATTCTTCCTACAGAAATCACATGGCACAAATTTTTAATGGAATTAATATTATCATTCATTTAGAATTCTGTGACATTACTATGAAAAAACAGAGTACACATATATATGTGTGTGTATAGTTATTATAGCTTTTATTTTCTATTGATAGTAATTTTAATGTCACTTCCATATCCACTTCTCTTATGTTGTGAAACAGGTCTTTTTAACTGCATTAAAAGATCACTCTCACCAAAGCTTCTGGTTTTATTATGTGCGACAAAAAGATGCTCTTTAATATATGCTCTGGATTTTAAACTGTCTTCTTACAATGTACATTTCATTACAAAGAGTATAATTATTCTGCCTCCCAATTTCAGGAACAATAGGGACAATGTGCTCTAGCCATGGGCATGACTCTTCATCTGCAATGTAAGATGGGTATGAAATGTAGGAAGAGAAACATTCAATATTTTATTCAGTGCCAATAGCTTTAGATTTTTTATTTAAACTGCTTTATTTTGTGTGCATGAGTGTTTGTTTGTGTATATGTCTGTGTACCATGAGCATGCAAGATGCAGGCATCAAAGCCCCTGAAACTTGAGCTACTGATGGTTGTGAGCCACTCAGCCTGAGAATTCTAGAACAGCCAACACTCTTAGCTGCTGAGCCATCTCTAAAACCCTACTTAAGCTCTCGCCCTCTCTTTTTAAAATAAAATTTATGTGACTATTCTCTTTTAATTTCTAGAGCTGATTAGAACAAATACCTTGAGTGCTATACTTCCATGACTTTGATAGAGGCTTAGAGTCTCTTACAAATGAAGATTACATGTTTGATAATATGCTTTCCCAATAGGATGGAAAAGCATGAACATTTTGTGCTGAAATACACATTTCTGTTACATATTTTTTTCCAGTCTTAAGACAGGCAGTTACTGCTGGACTAAGTTCTGAACAAGTCTAGTTGAGACATCAACTAAGCCCTCTTTTAACTTAGGGTGATCATTAAGCCTGGCAATCAATAATAAGGAAATGACTGAGAGCATCACTTCTCAAACAACATCTCTTCTTTATAGATTCCCTGTCTTCCAATACAATTGTTTCCTTCACAAAAGGACTACCCACTGCGGGGACACAAACAGAACAAAGTCATATGTAATGCAATGTGGATTCGATTCTCACACAAAGCACTTTCAATTAGGGTTAAAGGATGGCAAACCTTACAAAAATGATTTTCTGCATTGTCTTATACTTTGAACAATAGTAGTTTCACTGTCTGAAGCTCTCTATAGATAAGAAGGTTTGTTATAAGAAGAAAAAAATCTTGCTGTCTTTTGCAATCAAGCCCGACAACCTGAGTTTGATCCCCGGAACCTACAGGGTGGAAGGAAAGAATCAACTACTGGAAATATTCCTGTGGCTTCTTGTGTTATGTCATACAGGCGCCCACACACACACACGCACACACACACACACACACACTAAATATAAATGAATAAATAAATAAATATAAACCATTTTAAACTGAAGAGTTTGTAATTAAGTTGCTATTATGTGGGGAATGACCACGAATTAGTGTCATAAAGCAGAACTTATTCATTACCTTGTGAATTCCACAGCACTTGGCTAGATCTTAGAATCTCAGAAGCTAAAAATAAGATTGGGTTGTGCTATCCTTTAATAACCCAGGGGGATATTTTGTGTCTTTCTCTTTCCAGTCCTTGGCAGAATTAAGGTTCTGTTACTGTAGAACTGAGGTAAACTTTGGTGGCCATCAGATCATACTCCTTTTCCACTTTCATTACTATGATTCCAATCTCTGATGAGCAGAACAGGCTCCTGTTTCCACTCTCGTTAGGGAGGTTGGGTTAATGGAACTGTTAAGAGGCAGAGTCACTAAGATGGGTCTGTGAAGACAACAGGCCCTCCCTGGGTCTATGCACGGCTCTCCTCTTTCCATTTCCTTCAATCCCTCGCTGATCCTCAGAAGCACACAGTTGCTGTCTCCAGTAGTAATTACAGTAGTTCCACCAGATAACACAGGATCATTTTGACAATGACTCAAATTCTGTTTATAACCTCTCCTTTGTCATTCTTCATGACATATTTAGGATCAGCACAAGGAATGAAGAACAGTGATAAAATTCCATCTACCCATCTATGGTTCACAATCACTCACACAAAACAACGATGGAATAGTATACAGTTTTGAAAATGGAAAACAAGAGAATTTTCTTTATCAAAAATGAAAAAAAATTCTTTCAATCTAAAATAATGAAATATTTATTTTCAAATAACGCATCTTTTTGTTTCTTTTTCTTTTTAGTGTTTTGAGACAAAGTCTCACTCTGTAGTCCAAGGTGATCACGATTTCACTATGTAGCCTAGAGTTGACATCCTCCTTTCAGAAATCCAGCTGTCTCAGTCTCTTCGGTGCTAGGATTAAAAATATGCACCATCATGCATGACTTACAGTGCACATCTTGTGGACAATTAACCTTTTTCAGAAAGACTATTATGATAAACTCGAGACAATATATTACGCTTGCCTTCTAAATAGTTCAGAGGTACACAAAAAGTTACAAAATTACTCAATAACATTTAGAAATGGCTATTAATTTTCTTATTTTTTAGAATTTAAGCAGAGAAAATGGATTTAGTAATTTTTTCCAGGATTTTGGCATTTCAAAATACTAAAGCAGGGGCTATGGTGGTTAAGAGCACTAGCTGTTCTTCTATTGGACCCCAGGGTGGGTCTTAGCACCCAAGTCATTGTCTTACAACAACCTGTAATCCTAACTCCAGAGAACCTATGTCCTTCTTTGGCTTCTTCAGGCACTGCACAGAATAACATTTACTTACACACAGGAACAAATTTAAAAATCTATGTATATATTCTATTTTATATATAAATTATATGATATATATATTAAATATAAAAAGCCATACATAAATATACAGCTATAGATATATATGAATAAAACTAAAATAATCAAAAAAGATTTATATAGTCTCCAATGTTAAAAGAAAAGCAATGCTTAGTTGAAGTGTTAAGCCCATATTAGAGCATCATGAGTTGTCCACACAATAGTTCTTTAATCTCATGTGATAATAACTTTAAAATAACATTTTACTCTCAATTTTACAGTTCAGAAACTACAAATATGCTGACCATTTATGAAAATATAAATGAACAAATTCTTCCAAAGCTCAGAGGATAAATAATGCAATCACCCTGCTCATATTCATGCACTCAGAAACCAGATATTGCCACAACGCACTGGAAGAAATCTTCCTCTAAACGTATGCCCATGAATGAATGGCTGTATGTGTGTGTACATGTATATCTCATTATTTAATATTCACCTTTAAATAGATCATTTTTGTTTTGTTTTGCTCTGTTCTGTTTTGTTTTTTGAGACAGGGTTTTTTTGTGTAGCGTGGGTTGTCCTGGACTCATTTTGTAGACTAAGCTGGACTTGAACTCACAGAGATCCACTTGCCTCAGCCTCCCTGAGTACTGGGATTACAGGAGTCCACCACTGCACCTGACTTTTAAATAGATCTTATCACCAAATGCATTTTATACATTTTCCATATTCAGGCCTGATAATTGTACATTTATAGATATTTCAAGACAGGAACATGTTTTGTGAAGTGTGCTATTACATAATTTCTTAGCTATACTGATACTATAAATAATACACAACTCTATATTGCATAGACTATAATATATCTATTAGTCTAGATCATTTTTATATGTGTGTATGTATATTTGTATGTTTCGATATGCAACCTTCAATATTCAACATATACATATATATATATGAACAGTATGTTGTAGTTCTGTAAGGCCATAATGTAAAAGATGATATAGCACTAAACAGACACTAAATTAAATTGCAATGTGTTTTCAGCTACTATTAATATGTTCTACTGTTTTACAGTAACTCTTATATGTAGAGGGATATTCTCTAAAACTATGATGAAAGTTATAATATAGAAATTACATATTGATTTTTCTTATGTAGGACTAGTGGCTATATAGAACTGCATATTCTGTGTTTTGATATGAATGGTAGAACAATAGGCTTGTTCATATAGGCATCACCCCAGATGTAATATGATACACTAGACCTTCTAAGTGCTCCTTTATTATTGAGTAATAGGAACTTGTTGGCTCCACACTACCCATGCAGAAAATTATTGAGCAAAATGCAGATATATAGGACATAATTGCATTCAACTTTTAAACACCAATAGATGAAATTTTTAAGAATGAAAATAAGAATATGGCCCATGCAATAAAAGGTCTGCTGTGCAATTATAAGGACCTATAGTCAGATCACCAAAACCAGTATATGGCATTTTGAACGAGTATAACCCCCCTTAGACTCATATATTTGGATGTTTGGTCCTTAGTTGATGAAGAAGTTTTATAAGGATTAGAAAGTATGGCTTTTTGGAGGAGGTATAGCACTGGGAATCAGCTTTAAGGTTTCAAAAGACCATGCCAGGCCCAGTCTCTGTCTCTTTCTGCGTCCAACATGTGGATGAAAGGAGGCTCTCAGCTACTGTTCCAGAGTTTGGCTTGCTTGTCTACTACCATGCTCACCTTCTGAAACTGTTAGTAAGCCCACACTTAAATGCTTAATTTTACAAGTCGGAATAGTCATGGCGCATTTTCACAGCAATGGATGAGCCACTAATACATCATAAAATAAACCTTGGTGTGCTAGCATGCTATACCTACAGTATTGGAAATGTGGAGGCAGGAGGGTCCCTGGTGCTTATCGACCAGCTAGCCTAGTGGATTCAATGAGCCCTGGGTTATGATAGAGAGTTTTCTTTTTTAATAAGGTTGAAATCTTTAAAGGAGGGACTTCAGTGACAGCATTTGGCCTTAATGTGCATGAGAGCACAGGTGCATGCAGTTTGGATTCACATGTGCACATATGCATGAATATACATGGACATGTATCTAGAATATAATCAGTCTTACAATGTGTATTATTGTTTAACTGGAGTTGTGGAGGAGTCATCTTTGGTGGTTCTTCCCAGAGTGTTCTTTTAAATGAACATGCCAATAAGTGTCAGTAGGAATATGTGTGGATAACACTGTACCATGTGGACTTATTAAACATTTGTTGATTTTCTTCAATAGAACTAGAGAATTAACATTTGAGAATACATCTCAAATCATTTGGGGCCTTAAGCAGAGCACTTATTATGGTATCTTATGAACTTGTACTATAAAAATCAATTCTAATTACAATATATTTCACAACACAGGCAAAAGATAAGGAGATGAATTGTTAATGGAAAGTGATTATGCTTTAAACTGCAGTGTTTATGATAGAAAGGTCTGAAGTTTGGTGTTATTACTATTGCTAATTCATTTTTATTGAGATTCATTGAGCAAATAGCACAAGACTCATAAAGCAATTTTCCTGTAACCATTTGTAGTCTTCGTGTGCCCAGTCTCAGCCACTCAGTCTTTGCATATTGATAGCATTATCTATTAGATGCCCTACTCTAAGTCCCAAAGGAAGATAGCAATGGTATATTCTTTGAGTAGCTTGGAAGATGTTAGATAACGTAGCTGCTACCACAATCACATCTAATTTCCAACTTCCTTTCCTAATTTACTAATTATAACCTTCATAAAGACAGAAGTTTATCTTATTTATCACTGCCTCGCTACAGTGATAACAGAATACAGCCCTGTGCCAGAATAGCAGTGCCAAAGTATAGCACAATAGCTTTGCGCTTCCCTGCAGAACATAAATAGCCTTTCCTCTGAAAACAGGAACTGCTATCAGAAATCCAATGACTACTCTTCTCTATAGAAAGCAAAAGGGCATTACTAATAGAAAAGGTACATCTGGCTTCATTTAGCTTAGTCAGGTTCCATCCTTTTGAAGGAATGAAAACTTAATGTTAGGACTTACAGTGAATTAAATTACAATCTACATACAAGTAACTTGATTGCCATCATAAATTTTATAACTCATTATCAAAATTTTAAATGCCATTTTCATATTCTTCACTTTCAGAATGACCATCTTCATACCACTGTCAGGTGCATGAACTCCTAGCAGCTGTGCTTGTCTGCGTGAGACCTACACCAGATCAAGCCAGTGAAACTGTCCTTCATTGTTGGGGAGGTTCATGGAGGATCAACCCAGATGAGGAGCTACTGGCCATTCACAGCTGTTGAAGGACTGACAGAAGTTAGTGGGAACGCTCATAGGTTATGCATGCTTGTGTATACACAAGGAAGCACTAAATCTTCACAGTAGGTTAGAAATTCAAACACACAAATAAATGAATACGTGCATGAAATTGGATGAGTGATGCGTGTAGAGAAAAGAAAGAAGAGGAAGGTTGGGGAGGACATGATTAATATTTATTGTATATGTGAATAGCATGTTCAAAGAATAAATATTAAAATATCATTTAAATAAATATTCAACATCTTTGGAGTTGTTTCTCTAAGGATTGAGATAGTGATAATATTTTTCCTGTTTTCCATTTTTTAATTTTGAATTTATTCCCTTTACATATGATTGTAGCCCCCTCTGTCTATTCTATTTGCCCTTCTGAATGAGAATTAAGCATCCACCATACAGTCCTCCTTGTTATTTAGTTTCTGTGTATTGTAGTGTAGTTATCCTATATTATGTGCCTAATATCTGCTTATGAGTAAGTTTGTTTCTAGGTCTGGGTTACCTCACTCAGGATGATCTTTTCTAGTTCCAACAATTTGCCTACAAATTTCAAGATTTCATTGTTTTTAATAGCTGAGTAGTATTCCATTGTGTAAATGTATCACAGTTTCTTTATCCATTCTTCAACTGAGGGACATCGAAGTTGTTTCTCAATAATGTCTATTACAAATAAAGCTTCTATGAAGATAGACGGGCAGATATCCTTGTAGTATGATGGAGCATCTTTTAGATATATGTCCAAGATTGGTATAGCTGGGTCTTGAGGTAGCATTATTCCCCATTTTCTGAAAAAGCACCAGATTGATTTCCAAATTGGCTAAACACATTTGCACTCCCACCAGCAATGTTCTGGAGGTATCTGCATCCCTGATCTTAAGCTGCACTATAAAGCAACAGTAATAAAAATTGCATTTTACTGGCATAAAAACAGATAGGTAGATCAATGGAATTAAATCAAAGATCCAGAAATAAACCCAGACACTAATGAACACTTGATTTTTGACAAAGATGCCAAAACCATACAATGGAAAAAAGATAAAATTTTCAACAAATAGTGCTGGGCTAACTAGATGTCTATATGTAGAAAAATGCAAATAGATCCTTATTTATCACAAAATTAAAGTCCAAGTGGATTAAAGACTGCAGCATAAAACAAACATACTAAATCTGTTAAAAGAAAAACTGCAGAAGAGCCTTGAACTCATTGGCACAAGTGACAGCTTCCTGAACAGAACATCAACAGCTCAGGCTCTAAGATCAACAATTAATAAATGGGACCTTATGAAATGAAAAAGCTTCTGTAAAGCAAAGGACAATATCAACAGAACAAAATGGCAGTCTACAGACCGGGAAAGGATCTCCACCAGTCCCTACATATGACAAAGGGCTATTATACAAAATATATAAAGAAATCAAGAAATTAAACACCACCAAACAAAATTATCCAATTTAAAAATGGGGTACTGAGCTAAACAGAGAATACTCAACAAAGGAATATCGAATGGCTGAGAAACACTTAAATAAATCCTTAAAGTCCGTAGTCATCAGGGAAATGCAAATCAACACAGCTCTGAGATTCCATCTTACACCTATGATAATGGCTAAGAAAAAAACTCAAGTGACAGCAAGCACTGGTGTGGATGTGGATAATGAATTCTTACACCCAAGACTATAGTGAAGTCTGTAGTGACTTGCTGCTCATACACCACGCCTGATTTGACTATGAGTATGAAGGCTACAGGACTCGGGCTCCCTGTGCTGCCTTCAACTCCAGTAGGTAAGAGAACTAGATCTTCTCCCGAGAGACCATGTTGCTCACACACTTCCTAGCATGATAAGGTGGAGGTGGTAAAATGTGTTACGTTTCTCTAGTGTCTGTGGCAAATCATTGAGTTTACTCAGTCAGGGCAATGTGTAAATCTTCGATTTAGAGATTTTGAAAATAGGAAGTAAAATAATTTCTACAACAGAAAATGCCATTATCAACAAAATATCTACACACTGGAGAGAAATGCCCTACCAACCTCAAGCTTGATAATATGACAAATACGCATATTCATAAACTTGTATAAAGGAGAAACAAAATAATAAAATGGCTTTGCTTTAAATATTAACAAACATAGCCACATAATACTATTCTATAGAAATTATTTATATAAGCATTTTGTGACAGATCTTTCTCCCTAAATGAGCCAAGACCCTATGAGACATCACTCACAGCAAGGAAGACTCTGTTGTGGCAGACAAGCCGTATTTTCCGTACCCACTCTCTGTTTGAGGATTTAAATTTTGCTTACCACAGTATTGCTTTTCAGTCTACTTTGTCTTTAGTTATTTCTTTGTGAGCTGTACAGACACAGAGGTTGACATGAAATAACAAATGCACTGTTAATATAGCAGCAGCCTTGTCTGAAATGTGTGTAAAATGGTGATTCAATACTAAAAGGTTAAAATTTTGCTTTGAAGGTACTATGTCAAGACAACAATAATGTAGAAACAATACCAAGTAAACTGTAAATTAAGTGGTTTTTGCAATATGTCAATTCCAGAACCCTCTATCTTATTTTCCAAGTATCAAAAGTGTGTCCTTATCTGTGACACATGCATTAGTCTTGAGGCACTATTGCCAATATGTGAATAATAATGCCATCAGAGATTCAATCAAAAAAATAAAATGTGTGTTGACGCCTACATGGCATTTTCTCCTTAGCTGCAGTGCCAACTGTAGTAGACATTTGAAAAACAGTAATCCCCGTTCTTTCTCTCTGACAACTGTTTAATGGAATAGTAGTAGCTGCAAACTCTGGTGGCCTTCACATTGAATTGAAATGTCAGGTGCCTTACTCAAATCAGAGCCTACCTGTTTAGAGAACATATTAAATAATTAAAACTTCTACAAAAGTTTTAAGTTTTATCAGTGTATAAAGGAAGAACTTCATAGAACAAAATTCTTCAAATGTAGCAATTGCTATTCATTTGTAGTTTGCTGTAAGGCATGCTTGCTCATGTGAGTATGCATGAGACATATACCTATGCAAGACACCGAGTCGCTAAGAAAATGGAAAGCAAGAAAAAATTAAACTAGAAAATTTCTTAGGTAATGAATAGGAAGGAGAGGAACAAAGAAGAAAATTAGTCAGACTGGGATTGAAATATAGTGAAACCTGTCACTCCACACAATGCTCTTAAAGATAACACAAAGTGAGATGCTTGGCTGGTAACAGCTCCTGCTGCACACACCTCACAACCTGAGCATGATTCCCGAAATGCATGTAAATATGAAATAAGAGACTCCACAACACTGTCCTCTGATCTCCACTCAAGTGCCTTGACTCATGTGCTCCTTTTCCACAATAACAATAATTTTTAAAATAATAAAGGATTTTGTCATTTGTCATCTGTGGGGGCACTCAGTGAAGGGTGAATTTTTTCTTTATTCTTTCTTTCTTTCTTTCTTTCTTTCTTTCTTTCTTTCTTTCTTTCTTTCTTTTCTTTCTCTCTCTCTTTCTCTCTCTTTCTTTCTCTCTCTCTCTGTATATCTCTCTCTTTTGTTTTGTTTTGTTTTGTTTTATTTTGCTTTTTGAGATAGAGTTTCTTTGTCCTGGACTTGCATTGAAGATGATGCTGGCATACAACATATAACACAGAGATCTGCCTGTCTCTGCCTCTTTAAATTTTGAGGATTAAAGGCAAGTGCCACCATACCCACAGGCAGGTGAAATTTTTAATGAACTCTCTTTGTGTGAAAAGTGTAGTAAAACTTTCCTACTTTCATGAAGTTGACTGGAGAAAAACAAAGGGAGATAATTATATTTATATCTAAACTGAATAATATATTTAATGCCAATGGTGAATTCTTCATTAGCAGTATGGTAACATGGAGAATATTTCAAAATAAAACATTGGCATTTAAGAATATAAATTTATCATAATGACAAAATCTGGGTTTCATATTCTTTACAAATTTTTTAAAGTTATGAAAATATTTTTTAGAACATACTTCACCAATTCTTGGTTTTTAAATCTGTATTTATCTTCAATATTTCTTCAGAAAACACTGTGTTCTTCAACATATATTAAGTATGCAGCCCCCAACTGCTGAGGAAAGATGAAAGAGAACATATTCCAGTAAAGCCTGTAGGGTGCCTTGGCAGAATATTACCCACACATTCCTCTGAATTTTTGTTATCACAATTTCTGGATATCAGCACAGATTTGGCTAATCCCTTTGGGGTATCAGTGAAGAATATTCCTCATGCATTCATTTGAATTTCAGTTTTCACAATTTCACAATTTCTGAAGTAGGGTATAAGAAGATTTATCTCTAAGTATTTTACAGCTCCCAATCATGAGCAGGTTTTCCTTAGTTTGAACATGTGGCATACAACTATAAATATTTTTTCTAGCCACTCCATCACCTTCTGCTGTGTTTTCTAGTCTCCTTGCTCCTTAGTGCCATGAGCATGTTTCCAGTAACTACTCTCAATATTATTGATTGGGTACTGGAAACTATTATTGCTAGATTGATATCTTTTAAAAGAATTCTGAATTTTGTTGTGATATACAACTGCTACTTGAAATCTGGTGGGCGCTTGCAATGCTTTCTTTTAAGATTCATTTGGCCTGCGCAAACTGCTGTACCCACCAAGGACAATTCAAGATGTAAACCTATACGCCCCTGTTGTGGAGAGAGTGGTGACTGCCTCTGACATGAACTCTGATGTCCCAAATCTTATCACTTCCTCTTGGTAGGGAGGCTTCTCTGGTGACAGTCACATGAAGTGGAAGCAGGCTACAGGTGAAACCTGATAGGCTGTGGTCAGATGGTGGGGGGTGGAGGTCCCATTCTGTCAGAGGTCTAGGGAAGGGGAATAGGGCAAAGGGGGGAAGGGAAGATACAAATGAGATGTAATCTGAATAAATTATAGAAAATATAAATATATTTTTTAAAATTCATTAGGAAAAATATATAATAGCTTTGACCTAGGGCTAACCATGTTCCTGAAAAGACAAATGGTGTCTGACAGTTCTAGTCAATAACCAATCTTTGTCAAATTTACCTTCCCCAAGGTGGACCAGGATCTCGCCATAATCCTCTGTAACTGTATCTTGCTTTCTAGTGTCCCTTCCTACTTTGGGTAGTCCCCTTCTCATTCAGTTGCAAATCAGTACTGAGTGAAACGTTGAGAGCAGTCTCTTTCTTCATGTATTTCCCCCTTTATTTGGTGTTCTGCTTCTCAATCTTTCACTAATGTCTGCACTTATCTCCTTTGGTGGAATGGCCTAGAAACATTGGTTATTGTGTTTAGAGAACTAAAAACCCAGGTGACTGTGTGACTCTGTCTGATTATATAAAATAGTGACTTTCATACATCAAGAAGAAGGTAAGGAACATAGAAACAGATCAGGAGTTCAGGGGATTCTACTCTCAGCAGATAACTAGGACAATGGTCAGAGCTGGAAAGGAAGCTCCTGTGCTAGCACAGCGCAGTGTATTTCTAAACTGAGGAAAACATGTCTTGGGAGTTCTGAAAATCTTGGGATGTTGCATGTGAACTCTTGGCCAGGAGGGAAATGCAAATCTATCTAAGCCCAGCCCTCTGTAAAGGTGATATAGTGGAATTATCCAAGGAGCATGATGCTTTTCCTGGGACAGAACTCACAGAGGGTTATATAAATTTATTATACATGATTGTGTCCTTCCATTTTTCTCTCAGCAGATGGAAATCCTCCCTCTCTCACCACACATGCCCCCTTCCCATTTCAGAGACTGAGAAGAGACAGCAATAGTCTCATCAGGGCTACATCTTAAAAAGATAAGAGCTTTGATTGTAGGTTTCATTTCCAGTCTTTTCCCAAGTCACCTTACTTGAGACCTCTCAGTAAAATAATTTCCACAGGTCTCTCTTCTGGAGACTTGATTTAATTTAAAAAGAGATGATTTATATAGTCTATTTAAAAAGGAGAATAATACTACAAGTGCATACTACAAATGAAAATTGAAACTACATTTGTACGTTGTTTGTTTGCAGCATTCTGTATGCTCCTCATCTATTGCAAATCAATTTCCTAGGTGAGGGATAGGACTACACTTATCTCTGGGTATAAGCACAACTGTTCAGATTAATGTTAGAGACTGCGGTGGTCTAGCAAAGTGGTGGTTTGTAGGGTATCCTCCAAGATCTCACTATCACTGAGTAGTTGACAATGTTTCCATTATTAGGCAAATTGTTCCTCTTGTTGAACTGATCTTAAGTCCAACTGGAGATCTGTTCCTTACCATCAAAGTGTGTACACCACTTCTGCACCCTCTCAGTTAAGATGCCATGTTGGTTGATCAATTTAAATGCATAGTTGTGGAGCTCAGTCTCAATGGATACATATACAAAATTCTACCAAGCCTAAGGCTCAGGGAACATTGAAGAAGAGGGGGTTGAAACACTGTGATAGCCAGAGGATTGGGAAGTTTAGAGTGAAATTATATATCTTGGTAATGACAAAAGCTACATCTATAAAGACAAACTAACACGACTATCAAAGAGCAAGCTAAACAATATTGTCATCAATAGACATGCCAGAGTGAATAGAGAGAAACCCACAAGGGCTCAATCCTAAACAAAGAGCCACAGCGAACTAAGGAACATTGAAAGTGTGAGAAATAGTCTTCTCCAGGGAGACCACACAAACTAGTTATCCAATAATGAATGGTCAACCTTGAAAACATACATACAAGTAACATTATAAAAACTGAACAGGTTATATTTAGGGCTATATAAATGTCAACATGTATCTGTGTAATAGGAGTTAATGAGGAGAGAGACTGTGAATTTGAAAGAGAACAGGGAAGAGTATATGCAAGGGTTTGGATAGATGGAAAGGAAGTGAGAAATGATATAATTATATTTATAATATATTTACATTATTTGAGAATAATTATAATAATTATTATCAAAAATAAAAGGGAAAAATATCTAAACTTGAAGTGATATATATTGCCTTACCACTGAACAGAAGTCATGGCAATAATTGATTTATCACCATACCATAGTTGAGTTTCTTAACTATAAGAGATATTTAGATACATTTATCAGAAACCGTTAGCAAAAAAAAAAAAACTCAGAAAAAATGTTGTGTGAAAACCTTCATGTCTATTAACAGTATCCAAAATGGTCCAGATATCTTCAGTTTTTATGCTATGACCAGAACATAATAGGAATGCATGAATGAAGCAGAACTCAAAATCAACAAACAAACAAAAACAAAACAAAAAGCATGTTCTTGCTGGATAACAACGAATGTAGCATTATAGTGTAGCTCCAAAGTGTGGGGAGTTTTGCTTTTATCACTGACTTTTTCACGCTCATGCTTTGCAGCTGTGCTAAATAACTGGGATGGGGAACTGTTTGTTTCACCACGCCCTCTTAGGTTGTAATCCATCACTGAAGAACGAACAGGGCAAAACTCAAAAAGAAGCAGAGGCAGGAATCATGAAGGAAAGCTGCTTACCAGTTGTTCACTCTGGCTCTGCTTATCGAGTGTTTTTACACAGTTCTAGGATCCTTGTCTAGGGATGGTATCATCCACAGTGGGCTGGTGGCCTTCTATACCAGTTAGCAATTTAGAAAACGCCCTGCAGGCCAGTCTGATCAAAGCAACCCCAAATGGGATATCTTCAGATAATTCTGAATTGTCTCAAGCTCACTACTGACTCTAACTAGGAAAATGTGTTAACTCATTATTGAATTCACATTTTCAATAACTTTTTGGATGATAGTATCGTTTCTTTCAAAAGGGGGAAGACAGAAAGTGTCTGAAGGTAGTCATTGGGGACTATATTTTGTCCCCATCCCTTTCTCCCTTTTCTTTTCAGACATCATAAAATAAGAAGCATTGGTTCACATTGCATACTGCCATGATGTTATGCCTCACCACATTTCTGGAAATGATGGAGCCCAAGGATCATGATCCTCTGAGACAATGAGTCAAAATACATAGTTTTCAATCAACTTGGTTTTCTTCAGTATTTTGTCAACAGCAAAATAAAGCTGGATAATAAAAATATGATTCCATGAAATGCTGGGTTTTCACATGAGCCCTGCATTTGTCCTTACATTGCTGGTATATAATTGGCACCATCTCTCTCCCAGAGGAAGCCTTTCAATGACTGAAAAGCCTTATTGTGTTTGACCCTTCAAATCCACCTCACACTTCACAGCCTGCCTCCCTTCAGACATGGCAATCTCCCTAGGCAGATGATTGCTGCTCTCTCCTAGATCATTTATTCTCATAAGTACACTAACATTTTTTATAAAGAAGACCGCTTCTCTGTCAAATAAAGGTCCATAACACTTATGAAAATAGGACTTTTGCATTTAACTGTCTCTTTTCCCCCTAGGATAGGAGACTGTGTCAGAGACAATCTGGGTGATTAGCTTCTGAGATATCAGCATTAAATTCCCTAAATGAAATTTAAACTTATCCATCAAGGCAAAAACTTAACTACAGATTTTTGCTACCTCCAGATATTTTTATTTGTGGCATGTAGACCCATGTGACCAAGGGCTCTCTTTAACATCCATCTTTCTATTCGGTGCTCTTAAACTTGAAAGCAAACATCATTTTAAAAAAATGTATTTCTCCTCTGGAACAAAGGGCACTCTATTCCTAAAGGATATTTGACCATAGTGCAATCATCTACTGTAAGCGAGAGAACATGAGCCCCATAGATTCCATCACTTCTTGTTATCAAAAGAGTATGAAGACTGAATCAGATTGTCAGTTGTGAACTTAAGACAAGCTAATGTTACTCACAGACAGAATTGCCTTACCCCATTGACATGTGTGTCTGACAGTTTTGTTATACACATTTTATGTATAAGCACTTACTCAATGCTGCATAATTTTGATAATATACAAGATCAGAACATACATGCACACACACACACACACACACACACACACACACACACACACACACAC
>OU015748.1:7890327-7904000 GCA_907169655.1 Acomys percivali
CTAAGTACTATGTAAGTCATACCTATAGATGGACTAAGTACTATGTATGTTTGTGAACTGATGGAAATTAATAACTTAATGGGATTTTGAAATCTCTGTTTGGAAAACAATCTTTATGGCTATGTTGGAAAGGAATTATCTAGAATTTGGTTTATTTATGTGTGTAACGATATAAATAGGTGTATCGATTACCTTCTTTCTTTGGACTAGATCCAGTGTGACTAGGGTCCTTAAGTTCCTGCCACCTGCCTCCCATTTTACGATGGCCTGTGCCAAACTGTGAGCTGAAAGAAACCATTCCTTTCTTTGGTCGTGTAACTTATTGCAAGTAGAAAAGCAAATCACACACAGTAAAAATGGAGCAAAGAGACTTATATGTAGAAAGATAGGAGTTGATTATAGAATACATAATTGGCCAATGGATAAAAGTTACAGGGGTTTAACATCTGAGTATTTTGCTACTTCCCTCAGGAATCCTTTGAAACACATGTTCTCACCTTCCCAAATGATGACTGATATTTTTCCTGAGCTGCTAAGGATTTAATTGTCTGTCTAATATTTTAATTAGTTCTTTATTTTATTATTGGAAAAATTGATTCCAGGCATGGACTTGTGAAACAGAAGCTTCACTTCTTCAACTACACAGTCTCAGAACTTACGGTGTTTCATGGAATAAGCAGTGAAACACATCAAAGCCTCTTCCAGGTCAAGAACCATCATGCGATCCGTAATTTACCTAGTTTAAGCAAGACACCCTCATTGGAGATCTCCACACTTGATATTCTCACACAATTATGGCTTACCAAAGCAGTAGACTGTGACCATGCCAAATTGCAGGCTTGCAACAGACCAAAGAATAAAGAAATCCATGTAGAAAGATACACAGTTCTCTTTTCTATACTATCTGTACTTAGATTCCTAAGAGTAGCATCAGCATATAGTGATAAGATGTTGATACAACCAACTTAGTCCTTCATACAATTTTAATTTAATCCTTCCCAAGAGTTAGAAGAATAATAGAGGAATAATAATCATAACTTCTTTGCTCAACTTACTTGAAAGCAAGCATTTAAATATTTAGATCCATGGATCTCATATGACCTTTGGAATATGACCCAAAGAGAGTGAACATTTCAAGGGACACATCAGGAGATATCTGGAGGCTGACAATGTAAACTGATAGAAAAAAAATTAAATAAGCAGCAAAGAACAAATGGACAAATAGCATCATGTCAGTGGTTCATAGCTTCTAAGTGCTGATATTTGTTGTTCTAAAAAGGGGCTACAACAATCAACATGACATAATAAATACACGGGAAACCTATCAAGGACTATAAGAGATAGAAACTTCTGAGGAACCTTTGTTTGAATCTATAGACTAATAAGAGTATATCTGACTTTGTATAAACAAGTATCCTAATGTAAATCTGCCTAACATAACTGTTTAACCTATCATTTAAGGAGAACTGTGCCTCTGCAACCTCTTATAGCTCTGACACTGTGCACCAGGTGCCTTTCAAACAAACAACTCAAATTCTGACCTTGTTCTAGTAATGGATTCATCCTTGTTCTCTTGTTCCCAGGCTTGGTCCTGACATCATTTCTTCCTAATATTCATTTATTCTGGATAAAATTCTTCACTTTTTTAGTGTGTCTTAGAACTAAAGATAATTGCTGATTACCCTAGATTCTATGCCTGGCTCCCCTTTGTGATATCTGTTTCCTTTGGGCTTGAAAACATTCCAGTGGCATGTATATCTGCATATTTCAGAGTTTCAGATATTTCTATTCCTGAACTTCATTAGCCTACTCATGAGAAATCACACTACAAGGTAATACTTACTCATACAGAATACATTATGAATGACATAGTGTAAAAAGACTTTATGTATTAGGGAGATGAGATCTGCTAGTGACTAAAAGAGATTATAAAGTGATTTGAGACATATTGCCTTGGTACACAGTGAAAGTCCCTTAGTGTCACAGGAAAGAATTTTGAATTTGTTCTACAAGAAGCTCAAGAGTCACAAACCATTTTTTCCAAGCAGAGATGACAGGAAAGTGTCAGTCATTCCCAAATAGAGTGTGGGTCGTCATGTTAAGAGTTTGGTACAGCTCTGACCTTCAACAGCTCTCACTACCAGAGCTTAACATGAGGTTGACTTTATACTTCCAAGAGCACCACTTTCCTTGAGCTTATGCAAAGTTTATAGTTTTGTGGCTGTGTGATGATTATAAGGGAACTCTTAGTTTTGAAAATATATAAGGTAACGTAACAATTTTATGAATTTTGAAAGTATAATTCTTCTGGTGCATAAAACACTAACACAATCACATGAAATAGCATGAGATACAGATCTAGTTCTAACCAAGCATTGTGGTTCACACTTTTAATCCCAGTATTTGGGAGGCACATGCTTTTGATCCCAGCACTTGGGAGACAGAAGAAGGCACATACAAATTACAATGATTTAATATTAAAAGCCACTTGAAAGAGGCAGGCTGAAAATTAAACTGAATGCCCTATATAATCTAAAAACAAATATACTAAAGGTTTATTTACTTTCAAATTTTCAAAAGAACTTTTAAAAGATTTCGATTGAGAGATAACACGTTTTATTGCCAGAAGAAAGAAAGAAAGAAAGAAAGAAAGAAAGAATGAATGAAACCCCCCAGAGTTAAGATAATTTAATGTCTTCCTTTGCTGTTTCTGTTTCATGTTTCTCTTTTCCTCAGATTGTTTCTCTAAGACTCCAAGCTGTATGTAGATTAAGATTTTATTGGAACGGAAAAGTTATCTAATTCTTGATTTTGCAGGAGTCTTACAGGTTTTTTTTCTTTTCTAAGTAGCACGATGCTGGCAATATTTTTTACTATATATGTATTTTGCCCAATTGCAATATATTCATGTCATCTTGTGATGAAAAATCATAATAGCCAATCTGCAGTGTGGGCTTAGTTGATCATTGCCTGGAGAATGGATAGAGCAAATGGGTTTCTCCAACGTGTACACAATTGGCCATTATTGAACGATTAAGAAAAGCAAAATAATATCCTTTGCAGTAAAATTGATAGAAACCAAAGACATATTTAAATAGAAAATGCATACTCCATTTTATATGTAGAATCTAAGTTTTAAAAAGAAACAAAGGATGAAAAGGAACTATTACACAATGGAAGACTTCCAGTGCCAGAGATGAGGACCACATATTTTGTTTTATATGTGATGTCATTCTTCTCAAAAGAGGAAAAGTAAATGTGAAAGGGTAGATGAACTATTAGAGAGAGGAAATAGCAATGGCTGGAGTAAACATGACCAACATTCCTTATATATTTATACAAAAATTGTATATGTTGTCCATGCTGCCAAGATACCTACTAGAGGCTGCCTTTATTGTGCCTAGAGATGAAAGCAGAGCCTAGCAGACAGACAAAAGAAAGTGCCAAAAGAAGTAGAAAGGAGTTTGAAGCTGAGCATTTTGAAATGTCCTCAACTTCCACACCTCTATCCCCCCACTTTACTGCCTGCTTTCATTCTCTCTTGACAGTGTGCTTACTGACAATGCTTAGCTCTGAAAAGGCTGTAACTATGTTTTCTCAGAAAGCATCCAATGATGGACTAACATTAACTTCAGAAGACATAAATGATATAAAAGACACTGCAAACTGCAAACAATGGTGCTGAAGTAGGAATTAAAAATCTTTCTACACCAAAAATATCAGGACTTCAATGATTTGCTGCTGAGTTCCACCAAATTTTTGAAGAAGATTTAATACCAGAACATTACAAAAAGGGAATAAACAGTATCAAATGTGTTCTGTGAAGCAAGTATTAACATGAAACACAAACAGAATTCTCAACAAAATATTGGCAAACTGAAGTAAAAATCAAAATAAGGTCATACATAATAACCAATTCTGTTACATTCAAGATATCCATGGATGATTAATGCATTCCAATTAACAAACAAAAACCCAATATAAAGAGATTTAGAAAAGATCACTTGATTCTCTTTATGAGTGTGAACATGCATTTCACAAACATCAATACACCTTTGTGAAAAAATTATAAATACATAGAACATATGTCTGGATAATAAATTATATATATATATATATCATATAACTAACCTTATAATAAATAGGGAAGACAAGAGTTATCTCTCTAAAGTGAGGAGCAAGCAAAAGGCATCTAACTCTCCCCAATTCATTCAGTCAAATTCTCATAGTCTTTGCTATAGCAATAGGAAAAGAGAGATATAAAGGAATTAAGATTTGAAAAATAATAAATCAAACAATCCATATTTTTAAACAAGATAATCATGTACTTTAAAAAACTTCCCAGACTCAACCAGAAACTACCATATGACCACTGCTATACCACTGCTGAGCACATGCCCAAATGTGCTCTAAATCTACTGCAGAAATACTTAACGCTCATCTATATTGTTGTTCTATTCATAAAAGCAAGGAAATAAAATCATCCTGCAAGTCCTTTGGTGGGTGACTGGATAATTAAAATGCAGCACAAATGAAATTTCATGACATATAATAGAATTTGATTCCTATTAACAGAAAGCAAATTAATGGAACTTACATGAAAATGAATAGATCTAAAATTTACAACATTAGGGGAAGAAATCCATTTATAAAAATGCAAACACATTTTTTTCTTAGATGAAGATTCTAGCACTTGATTTTCATAGATGTGTAATTTGTGTTGTTGTTAATGTAAGTCTGAGTCATGAAACTAGAAAAAGGAACATGAGATACAAACAAAATTTTTCAGGAAAGGGCATTGGGAAGATAGTAATGTACATGAAACATGAATTGGAGAGAGCACTTGAGCAAACATATGTATGGAACCCAGGGGGGTTGAAAGGGGAATCGTGGAGGACTAGCAAGCAGAACAATATATGAATTTCAGTATAGTAAAAAATATTCTAGTAGCTTAATTTATTCAAAAAATTTATAACTAATTAGGTTTGTATGCTTTTCTCTCCCTACTTACCTAGCGCCAAGTATGCTTAACAATTCCAGAAGAACTAGGCATTTAGAAAACTCTGCATCAAAATACATTTTCCAAAACAGAAAAATGATTATTATTTAATAGCAGTGTAAATAACTTTTGTCCGGGATAAAAATTACACAGATGTTACTGTTTACTGCCTTGAAAGACATTAATCAGCTTTGTATCTGTTACTGCACTCATTCTTCATCCCTTTGGGCTGACCCTTATAAATCTGGTCCTTGTTTCTCTTTTGAACTTTTCTTAGTGCTGTACTGTCTATTCAGTGTTTAGTGTTGAGTGAAATCAATGGAGTACATTCAAATGTATTTTTGTAGGAACATCTTACTTTTAAAAACCTTTTTGAGAATTTTTTGTTTTATATATATATTATTAATTTATTCATATTACATCTCAATTGTTATCCTATCCCATGTATCCTACCATTCCTCCCTCCCTCCCATTTTCCCCTTACTCCCTTCCCCTATGACTGTGACTGAGGGGGACCTCCTCCCCTGTATATGCTCATAGGGTATCAAGTCTCTTCTTGGTAGCCTGCTATCCTTTCTCTGTGTGCCACCAGGCCTCCCCATCAAGAAGACATGGTCAAATATGGGGCATCAGAGTTCATGTGAAAGTCAGTCCCCACTCTCCACTCAGGGGTTGAGAATGTCCTGTCCATTGGCTAGATCTGGGTAGTGGTTCAAAGTTTACTGCATGTATTGTCCTTGGCTGTTGCCATAGTTTGAGCAGGACCCCTGGGCCCAGATCAGCCCATCATAATATTCTTCTTGTAGGCTTCTGGGACCATCTGCATCCTTCTATTTCCCCATTCTCCCATGCTTCTCTCACTAAAGTCCCAATATTTTAGGCACAAAATTCTTTAAATGATCGTTCAAAATCCTTAGGGTAGGTTGTCATGTGTATCATTATTTCATTTTCTTACATGTTTTAGATGGATATCTGTATGGAATCATTACAGATGAGATTTTATGTTTTTATAATTAACATTTCTATGCCCAAATCCTAAAGATTTTTATGGAAATGTTCCCAAAGGAAGAAGCGTGTGTTTGGGGGAACTTCACTTTGACTGATTTTTGCTACTGTGATCATGTGTTTACAATGATTTTTATCCATGCAGATGACGCTTTAACAGATGATGCCTTCCATTGCCTCTTCAGACGAACACTTCAAGTACAAGACTGCCCTGCTCCTCCACTGTTTATCTCCCCATAGGGATTAAAGAAAGCACAGAGCAGAACCAAGACTAGCCATCCCTTCAGGTGGTAACAGAACAGCTCATCAATGCCAACCCCAAATGCACACACACATTATACTGTCACTGCACAGGGTGAATAAAGAATCACAACACGACATTCCCTTGTGTGCCCAGGAGTACACATTTTTCTTCAGAACTGATATCATTATTTTGTAGTGTAAAAATAAGTACTTATCAAAATTACATGTAACTTGTTTGTTACTTAAAATCTAATGGCTACTAAAACCTAACATTTGCAAAGATTATATATATATATATATATATATATATATATATATATATATAGTGTGTGTGTGTGTGTGTGTGTGTGTGTGTGTAAAAGAACTTGTATCTACTGTCTGTAGGGGTGTAGATTACTAAGACCATTATGGAAATCAGTATGAGAGTTCCTGAAAAACAAAGGGTAGAACTACCACATGGCCCAGCTCTTCCACTGCTGTAGACACACAGCCAATGCTTCTCACAGAGCTTTTCTAAACATGACAAGACCCAGAATAGCTGCCATCAGCTAAGCATATAAAGAAACAGTCAAACATAAAATGGAGCCATCAAGTAGAGTAAACTTTTGTCATTTGGAGAGAAATGGAGGAAACTTTTGTCATTTGGAGAGAAATGGAGGACATCATCCAACGGAGTGACTCAGGATGAGTTACAATTCCTGTGGGTGAGGAGCTGGGAGGAAAAGGTTGCTCTAAGTGGAGAGCAGATCTACAGACACTGAAGGCACAGACTGCAGGAGGGAATAGAGAGATCAAGCGAGACCAGGATGAACGATTGACATTAGAATCCCAATATAGGTATGCAAGGAAAAACTACAAGGGTTCCTACAGTTAGCAAATGGTAATTATACAAAACTAAGCAGCAATTTTATTTTAAAATAAGTAGATTAATTAATTCATCACACAGAATGAAAACAGTATTATTTGGGGGCAATAAGGGTAGACTTGAATATATGTAATATATGCCTACATCCATTGGTGTGTGTAAGAAATTTTTAATAAATGCCTAATATAAGCCATTTCCTACAATAGGTTTTTTTCTCATCTATCAGCTGGAAGTAGTAAATAGGTATCTTTGCTTATATGTTTAGCAGAAGAAAAGAAAGAAATAAGAAAGAAAGAAAGAAAGAAAGAAAGAAAGAAAGAAAGAAAGGAAAAGAACAAATTTCTGTATAAAATTCTAAGTACTTCATGTTGGTGCCTTGAAATCATATAAAATTTCTGAGTTATAGGGATGAAGGCACAAGACTTGCTCATCTAAGAGGTTTCTCAATTCCCATGTTGATTAAATGTGGATAACTGTATTGTCAGCCACATGTCAGACCTTGGCCTCTCTCTGGATGCAGGGGAGATCCAGAACTTCACTAAACTCTCTCTTTCCAGGATGCTCCCAAGGCCTTTTCCTGTGCAGATGATGTGCACAGTAGTAAATTAAGTGAAAAGTCACCCGTATTGCAGAGTCTGTTTGTGCCTTTACAGTATCTTCATATCATTTTGTTCATACACATTCTGAGAATGAGACTTTCTGCACTTGACCCTCCCTCTCTCTCTCCTTTCCCCTTTCCCTTCCCCTCCCCCATGTGCATGTGTGTCTAAGGATTAAGCTGGCCCTATCAGAGGTTAAGTCAGCACTGAGCTAAGCCCCAGCCATCTTCTGACTTTGTATTTGACATTGTGTCTCAATAAATCGTTCAGCATGGACTTGAACTCATCTGCAACCCTAAAGCTCATGATGTTTCCTCTTCAGCATCTCAACTAGCAGTGATTACAGTCTGTGCCACGAGGCAAGACTCTTGCTTTCATTTTTAGAATGATGATGATTTCTAAGTCCATGATGTTACTTTGGACCATAGAAAAATATCTGTAAGTTGTTACTACCAAGTAAAATAACTCATAGCAGATCTCAAACTTAATAAGATACATGGGACTTATTCACAAGTGTCAAAGATCAAAAAAAAAGTATTTGTTTCTGTATTTTTTTCTGGATCATTACTAAGTTTAAAAAACACATTTATATAAAAATCATTAAAAAAAAACCCTTCTTCATAAATCATGTTGTGCTTCAGAATGTTTATAACAGCTCCATGTAAGTTCAGGCATCCGAGGGCCTTAATTAACTTTCTATTCCACAGTCTCTAGTTGTTAATCAGATCTGGCATTGGCTGTATGTTTTGATGAGAAGGTTGCTGCTTTGATTAGAAAGAAAGATTTTCGGCAAAAGTCTATTTTCTCTTATCAAGGGTCATTAAGAACTGGTCTATCCAGTGAGAGACGAGCTGGAACTCATTAGTCCCCTTAATAAAACACTTATGAGGAACACCATGTACTGAAAGAATGACTATATTTATATGGCCTTTTAAATAAACAAAGCAAAGCCAAAAATTACAAGCAAAATGTCATAAAAAAGATTTATTGAAAGGTAAGAGTTGGGCAGCCATATTAACCACCTGCATGTCATTAACCCCTACATCACTACAATATGCTTTTCTTCAATAGAGTAAGCTACATCTTTGTAGAATTCATTTCCTCTAGGGACATATTTTGTTTAACACAATGGTTATTATCTTTGGCTTGAAACTTTTACCTTTGAAATATTTAAGGTGAAAATTTAAATTTCTTATATCCTTAAATACACACACACACACAAACACACACACACACACATACACACATCATCATCATTATCATCATCATCATCATCGTTGTCATCATCATGAACCCCTGCTACACTAGCTTGACTTTGCTTTCCTTTCACAGCTGTGAGGGAAAGTTAGAGCCCCTGCCAAAGAGAGTGGTATTGTTTTCTGTTTATGAACAGCATTCTCTATCCATTCTTGTAATTCAGAACAGAGGAGAGTTTCTGTTGTTCAACAATAGAATCATTAATTACCTTGACACAAAAATGTTTATCAATATGTGCTAATGGATGTTAAAATAGACAAACATGTATGAAAGATGAATGAGATGAACTGATTTATTGACCAATAATTTTCATGATTATAAGCAGAGGGGGGTTCTTTAGGTACAACTTTAAAATTTTCAAAGGCTACCATCAAGCCTCTATTAAGTACAGCCACTAATTTAGCCAGAATTAAAATTCATATGCCTGAAATCCTGTTTTAAAATCTGTTAACATCTTGTAGAACATGGTAGAAATTAGAAAATTGAGATCTAAATAGTTGTGTTAACTGAAATTCTATTAAAATGTATAAACACATAATCTTTGCAACTAAAACCCTATCTTCTTGTAAGTATCTAGTGTCCTGAAGCCTCTAGAAAGTCCCTTGTTTCCTGGTGTGTCCTCTTTTCACACAGTCCTTCATTCCTCCACCAGCCATCCTTCCACTCAGTGAGATCCAGACATCACAAAGGAGCTCCAGTTGTCATAGTTTGAGCACCAGAGCGCTGTGATGTCCTAGACATCTCAGAAATTCTGTTCTTCAGGAAACTTTCCAAGCACACCTTAGGGGCTTGAAGAAAGCTCTACACAACTGAGCATTAAGAGTATTTGGCTAATAGCATAAAAACAATGTTGACATTTTGTATTTATTAATATGGAAATGAAGGGGTATAATTGTAGTGACAATGGTTGATAAAGAACTTACTTTATAAATGTATTATATTTAGCATTATCAATCAGAGACCTTTATGATTGATTAACAGTAAAATACCTCTTGATGTATTTAGAAAAAAATTGAACAAGAATCACAATAAAAACTGAAATAACACTAAATACACAATTATGAACAGGAAACTCTTTCTCACACAAAATATCCCTGTCAAAACTTGGACTGTATGTATATAATTTCAGGGCAATGGTCATCCCCAAAATCATATATATATAAAAGCAAAATTATACAAAATGAGAATATTTCATTTTACATTTAGGAATGTGTGTGTGTGTGTGTGTGTGTGTGTGTGTGTGTGTGTGTGTGTGTGTAACAAAAACCAGATGCAAAGAACATGAACTTCAGGGGAGAGTATGTACATGGGAGGGGTTCAAAGACTACAGGAGAATTTTTGAGATTATAATATAATTAAACATTTCTTCCTTACTGTTACTCCCTCTAAAGTCTTTTATCTACCCCCTTTACTCTTCTTCTAATTCATGACCTCTTTTTCCAATGATTATGATGAATATATATATGTATATATATATATATATATATACATATATATATAGTGTGTGTGTGTATGTGTGTGTGTGTGTGTATGCATGGTCTAAATATAGACTGCTTAGTCCATATTATGTTATTTGTTTGTATACTTTCAAGGTATTATTTTTCCCTCAAAGTTCCTCAAAGGATTAAGATTTGAGACTAAGGGAGTGTGTTTTAAAAAGTAATCAAATGTCACTGCATGTGATTTTGTACAACCAAGTTCTTTTCCTCCCCTAATTACAGCCATATCCTCCTCACCTCCTGACACACCCAGTTTTATATTCTGCCTCTTTCTTCATCTCTCTGTTTCTCGATAAACAAGTAAACAAAAACAGGAAAGTAAAACAAACAAGCTAACGAAAAGACACACAAAAAATATAGAAACAAAACAAAAAGTGTACGTTCACACACCCACATATTCCTGAGCATGGAACTGGCCATGACGTGTGGTTGATAATACCCAGTGAGGCAACTGATTTTTCTTCTCCCAGTAGGTTTCAGTTGCCAACACCTTCCTGGTTTTGGGTGAGACTTTGTGTCCCCTCTTCCTTCTCAGTGCTGGGATTTTGTGTGGATGAACATGTGCAGGTTTTGCATGGGCTGCCAAAGTCCCTGCAGCTTCATGTTGTACCAAATTCTGTTGTGTCTGGATGACGCTGCATCCTGGGAGTCACTCACCTCTACCAGGTCTCTAGCAATCTTTCAGTATCCTCTTCCACATGGATTACTGAGCATTGAGAAGAAGGATCTGATGAAGACACCCCATCTAGTGCTTGGTGCTCCAAAGTTTCTCTCTTTCCAAACCGTCCAGTTGTGGACGTCTGTGTTAAATGCCATCTACTGAAAGAAGTTCCTGTGATGAGAACTGAGTGATGTGTTGATCTATGGGCATAGCAATGTGTCACAAAAGGACTTCTTATTGTCATAGTCCTTGATAAGAATGACACCAGTAGGTTTTGGCCTATGACTTATCTACATTCAGATTCTTCACAACTTGGCAGTGTCAGGTACGGGTCCCATCTACTTTTTAAAACAGGAAAAATAATTAATTTTATACACTAATCACATTAGTTTTATACATTAATCACAATATAACATGATTAATGCTAATACACATTTCATTTTTTTCTATAGGAAACTGATCTTCTGATATGTTAATAAACTCAGTGCTTTGTCTAATTCTTCACATATTTGAAAAGTTACTTTGAGAATATTAAACAGGATCTTAATGCTTATTCAATTAAAATAATAGACAAAACTCATCATTTGTCATTGGTTTCATTAAACCTTGCTTTATGGAAAGCCACTGAGTTTAAATTTTGTTTAGTTTCCTAAGCCGTTATCATTTTACCACTAATAATCTTTTCATTGAAATAAGATGCATTGCATTGATGTATTAACAATTATTATTAATGCTAAAAATCAAACAAAATGCTACACCAAAGAAACTATAATAATTATCTACAAGTTTTGAAATTCCTAATTCTTGAGTATTGCCTTTACTATTTTGAATTCTGAATCAAGTGGACTGACTTTTTCCCATCCTAAAAATATTTAAAATTTCACATACTGACTTAATGAGGAAATAAACAGACTGCATTTCCTAATCTATGGTTATATAGCATCTATTCCAATTTCCATTAGGACTTGCACTGATCTTTTAGTCTCAGCACGTTATATATATTGAGACAGAGTACATGTTCCTTAGAAAAGAAAAAGTGGGAGGGTAGTAAATAAAGTAGAACTTCTCACTTTTCCATGCTATCTAAAATTGTTCATAATTAATGAAAATGTTAAAGTCACCAGCTGCGTAAATATTATACAGCATCATCTTACTCTGTCAACAAATTATTTTAACCATAAAATAATTATATGTGTCCTGTTTTTTTTTTCCCCTAAAGTGAGGCAGAACTTTGTCCTTAAAGGTCATGTTCTGTGCATAAATGATCAGTGGAAAAACCTTGCCCAGAGTGGTAACCAAAGTTTTCTAATTACACTTGTTTAAAGGAGGGAAAAAAATAAAAATATTATTTATTTGAATTACATCAATAAGAGTGCTTTGCCTGCAAGTATGCCTGTGTACCATGTGTGCATGTTTCCCACAGTGTCCAAAGGGGAGCATAGGATCCCCTGAAAAGGCAGTTACAAACAGGTCAGAGACACTATTTGGGTTCTGTGAATCAAACCCTGGTCCTCTGGAAAAGAAGCCAGTGCTCTTAACCACTGAAATATGTATTCAGTCCCTAGAGTAAAACTAGTTAATAAACAGTTATTTTTTAAATTCTGAGAGGAAGTCCTTTGTAAACATGCATTGATTATAAATCCCAGCCTCACCAAATAAAATACTTTTAGCATTTTAGCTTGACAGAATTATTATAAAATATTGATCTAATATATTGATAGGCAAAGCTCAATTTTTTCACTTCAATAGAAAAGGTATAGTTTGTCTCCTTTATTTTCTTAAGCTCTCCTGTTTCTTCAAAGTAGACAACTGTAATACCAATAGGACATTGGCAGCAAACACTATAGTCTTCTGAAAGTCTAGGGTAAAGGCAGAGTGACTGAAGCCTTTGTAACCACAGCATGCAGATAGTTTCCTTCCGGTGACACTGCTGTCAGGCTAGCACAGTCACTACATTGTTCCTATATAATGCAGAGCCTCAGAATGGGTTTGTGGTTCCATTCACACTCAATGTATTCTACTGCATAATTGATGCTGAATCTTACGACACCATTGACTTAGTTCCTAAACTAATGATACTCTATTTACCTTTAGAATTAAAAGAAGAAAAAAGGAAAAGAAAAATCTTCAATTCAAACAATAACATAAAAAAAACATAGTGTTAATAATCACCCTGCCTTCTACCTACATCCTTATAATGTTACCATAATTGCATTCTTCTCTTTCTTAAATTGCCCCAATGAACCTTAATATTTCGTCTTGAAACATGAATTTCCTCATATTAAAAATCTTTTGAATATGTAAGTAATTTCTCCTTGCTGAATTTACTGGCACAATTACACATATTTATCTGATGTCCCTTTATTGCTATTTCCCTCACTTCTGTGACTGGTGAGTGGAGGATTTTATGCTCTATAGCATTTATCCGTTTATCCCAGCATTCAGCTGCACTTTCTTTCTTTTCCCCTTTTGCTGTTCTAGCTATATAACACACATACCACACACACACACACACACACACACACACACACACACACACACACAC
>OU015748.1:7910823-7954867 GCA_907169655.1 Acomys percivali
ACACACACACACACACACACACGACAAGAGTGATAAAATAGATAAAAATCCAATTAAAGTGTGGATCTTGACTAAACATAGTGTTCATTTCTTCATTTTGACAATTGCACCAATATCATGAATATGATAATAACAGAGGCAACTAGGTAGATTGCAACATCTGTACTATGTCTGAAGTCTTTCTGTCAGTATTAGTTTATTCCAAAGAAATGTGATTTCAAAAAGTAATTTCACATATAAGTAACACATGTGTATATAAATACATACTTATATCAAACAGTAATATAAGAGAAATTAAAAATATTTAGTCATCAATGTTGAAAAAAAGAGAACAAATCTTACACCTTTCTCCCTCTGGCTCCTCACATCTCTACTGTGGGCACACACTGTTTATATACAGACATGTCAGATTCTTTGTCCAAGTGTTTGCTGTCTGTGTGTTTTTTGCACTCTCCTTCCATCACAACACCTGTGTGGTTCAGTACTGTGGTTTATCTTTTCAGCTTGACTACATGAGGAAGCACCTCGGAGACTTATGAAGCAGACGTCCAGTTGTGACTCTATGAGAAAGTTTCCAGAAGCAATCAGAGTGATCAGATACTGCGGGTTTGCACCTGAGAAAAACATTTACACTGGAATGACTTCAAAATATAATGGTATTTTAATGGAAGTGACTTTAAAAAACCAAAGGTACCAGCTTTGTTAGAAAAACAGGTCACAAGACTGAGGTCCGGAGACATACTTTCCCTTCCATAACTCCTCTGTGGACTCCCAGTCCCCTAAGAAAGAAGAGCAGGCTCCCTTCTGCTCAGACCTTTGTCTTGGTGTGTATTAATGCACAGGACCAAATTATTATGGATCAAACCCTCTGAATCTGTGATGAAAACCAAGTCTATTCTCTCAAGTTGTATCTGTCACTACACAGTGGGGAAGCTCTTCAATGTGATCAATATGAATAAGAATAAATAAGCACAAAGTTTCTCTGCAGAAACATGAAGGAGAAAGGGCTTCACTACTTCTACTCTGTGCAAAGAACAGTTACCGGATAGAAAATAAACTATTAAATCTCAGAGAATAACAGCCTATATTATGGTGGGAAAAATGCTAATAATATCAATGTATCCTTATAAGAACACATTTTAATCAAATAATTTAAATTTCTTAAGCAAGTTTGAACATATCATAACAAGGAAGGGGTCATTTAAAATCCTGAGAAGATACTAATAATTTTGCCTTCCTAAAAAATGCTAAAGTTATAAAGGAACAAATGAACTAAACAGCACACATTTCTAAGGGGTTATCCTTTTATCAATTTTGGTTATTCCTCATTCTAACATTTTTTCCAGTTTTTTAAAATATGCATTCCTAAAGTAATCATTTCAGCGGTTTCTGAAAAAATGAACTCAAATGTACAGAATACTGTAAGTGGAAAGGAAGATTTAACAGTGAAAGAAAACAGTGAGTAATTTGTAGTTAAAGAGGAGAAACTTTGGGACCATTAATTACTGTGTGATGGAAGTTTAGATACAGAAGTGAATTTAGGATTGATATAGGATCATCTCTAAAGGAGCACAGAGGGAACCCTGGCCTGCCATAGAGTCCACAAAGCTGCCTTCAGTATGGAGCCTTCTCTAAGCTGGTAATAAGCATTCTCCTACTAGTGATCTCTAGTTAGGCTTCCTCCCAGTTAGGCAGTTCACTATGCACAAGCCATGTGTGCTACTATGCTTCCTTACTTTTCTGCCCTGTTACACTTCTTACAAGAATGGCCTACATTTACTTCAAAAAGTATGATGTGCCAATGCAGCCAGAAATTACAAATACAGCCCAATAAAGAAAGAAAGCATAGGGTGGGAATTCTATTGCTTTCCTGTTTAGATTTTCATATAATACGCCATCTTTAAAAAATAGACTTCAACTTTTGAAAAAAAAATCCAAAGCCTTATAAAGCACTGGTCCATTCACACTTCATTTAATTTTGAACTGCTCATTTACTCCATGGCATCTTGCAATCTACTTTCCAATCTCACTGCTCAATTGAAACAATCTCTTTAAAAGTCACAGCTGGACTTAATGGATATGGCCAGCTCATTTGCTCTCCTCAGTCCACATACTTTCCCATCTCTCCGCATCACTTGAGAGAAGTGACTTTAAAAAAAAAAAAAAAAAAAAAAACCTGTCTTTTCTCCCTTTCTTGGACAATCTTCTATTCTAGGTGCCCTGTTCCTGTCCTGGAAGCCACTCTCCTGAATTCTTCGTGGGTTCTGTTCCAAGCCACGGCCTGGCCAATGTGAGAAGAACCTGATGACTTTTGAAACAGAGTTAGGAATTTGGGGGTCAACAACCAAATATTTTAAAATGGATCAAATTCATGAACAAAATTGATGCCTAATTGAAAGGAAAAACGTATTAAGTAGTATAATCAGTAAAAATTTAGAGTATTTTTATGATGTGCCTGGAACAGCAGTTTTGTTACTTTAAAATATTTGATGGTCCAGCTTTGTAGTACTTGATATTTTCATGATTATACTAAGGAATCCTGAAATAACCGTCTGGTTGAATGAACGCTATGGACTACAAGGAGATGCTGACAGGTGCATTGTTTTTCACCCATTCAATTTTGTTGACTGAGTGTTCTAATATCATTACAGTTCTAACCCCATATTCTAAACATTTCTAGTTGTATTTTTAAAATAAAATCATTATCCAAGTGACTCATGTGATATTTGAATTTAACTAATACATAAACACCTTTTGAAAACATTTTCAGATGAAATGTCTTCGACAGTTTGATGAAATGGTGTCTTGTGCTCCCACGCATAACTGAAAGTGGTCATGATGGTAGATGCTAATGGCAATGACATTTTCTTAGTATACGGAGCTGAGTGTGAGAAAGGAGTCACACTGAATAAATTAAATTAATTACTATTTCTAAACATCTCTAAAAATAGAAACTATTATCTATTAGTCTTTTACTTAATAATTAGGGTTGTATTGGTTTTGTAGCCCTTTGAAGGGGCATTAGAATATTTTATCAGAAATCTCATCCTGAGAGATGGATTTCTGAAGTCATGGGAAACACATCACACTTTTGGCTTAATTTTTTTTGCCATATAAGGTCAATGCAGAAAAATGGATCATAATCTAAGAAAAATATAGTTTGAATTTATAAACTTATATCTTATAAAATATATAAGACACATTAATAAATCTTCAGGAGAATGGATTTCAAATGAATACTATGAAGCCTGAAATCTTCCAAATGGAAGTGGGTATGTTTAATAGATATATGTGAATATATTTTGAACTAATTACTTGTAGTCACTCAACAGAAGCATTTGTAAAGGCTAATTTTCTTCACAATAAGCAAGAATTGGAATTTTCATAAGTATTATCTACATATTTATTGCACGGTGCTCCTGCAGACCAGCTCTGGGAACCGTGAAGAGGAGAGAAGAGAGGTGGATCCAAAGTATGGAGAATTGAGCAGGTGGTGAACAGCTGATTAAGGAAAACTAACCATTGGGGAACAACTAGTTATAGTAAGTAGCAGTGAGGCGAGGTTGAGGAACCAAGAAAAAGGAAACGCTTGGAGATTCAGGCATATGCTGTACAAGCTGGAGGTCTTGAAGCCCAGGAGGACTTTATTTTCTGTCTCTCTCTCTCTCTCTCTCACGTGCTTACTGTCTGTCTCTGTCTCTGTCTTGCCTGCCGTCTGTCGGACTCTTCTTGCTGTTCTCTTACTTTTCTGTCCTTTCTTGATTGTTGTTACCCATCTTTGTTCTGTCTCACTCTAGCTTTCTCTCTCATGTTTGTTACGTGCTTGCCATTCTTCTTGGGCCAACCTCAGTATTTTATTTAAAGTGAAGTTCAATTTTTTTTCATTACAGATTACTTCATGATTTTTCTCATCTTTTACAATCAATAGTGAATTCAAAAATCAACAAAGCAAGAGAACAGTCTAACAAGGAAATACAAAAAGTTCTGTATAACCTACAATGGAGCACATAGCAAAAAATCAATCACTTTCCAGGAAATGGTCAGTATAACCTTATTATTATTTCTTTAAGAAAATACTTGGGAAAGTTTAATAATAAATTTCCCTAGGCTAAAGCCATTGTGTTTACAAAACTGTCATAGAAACATAGCTTGAGGTAAATGTTCTCTAATAAAGAAAAAAAAACATGACTTACTCCCAGTCCCAAACAAACTGGTGTGCTATCCAAGCCTAGGCTAACTGCCAAGGGGTTTATTGTAAAATATCTATAAGGCATGATGATACAAGCTCACCTTCTATTGCTCTCAAAGCAGATTCTAAAGAAACTTTTCTATGGGTAACAGTATCTAGCCAGGTACTGTTATGTCAAGGTCTTAACTTTCTTTCATGCAGTTTCGGCTTGTGTGCTCAGAGTCAGAACAAAAATCTCTATCATTGTCTCAAGCCTTTAGCCAGATGCCCTCTTTCAACATTCTCTGTGGGAAAAAATTCCCTGTATGAATTTCCTTAAGGTGAGAAATAAAGAGGGAAAAGACAGTTTTAAGATAAAAAGGCAGAGTTTTAGACAAAATTACAACTGGACCATACATAATATTTAAGAACCGTGGTGATCACCTGGAGATCTTTACAACTTTGTCAAGCAAAGCCTAAATAGCTGTTCTGGATGTCTAGAGATCATGCTGGACAGCCAGAGGTCTCTGGAACTTTGTCAAGCAAAGTCTCTATGACTTGCCCCCATGTCTGTGACAGCTGCATCCTTGTTAGGTTGCAAGAGATAGTGTACATTGACAACAAGTGATCGTGTCATCATCTTCTGTTAAGTTTTGGACAGCACAGTACCTGAGTATAGGAATAAGCCTTCTAAGATACAGGGTTCACTAACCACAGTTAGCATGACCCAAGAAAAGCCACACTGAAAGAATAAGTACTGATAATATCTAAAGAGCACAAAATAAAATTTACTATCTGCAGAAGCTGATATAGGTGTTCTTTGTTGTCTAATTGCTACAACAAAATTAAAAAGGCAAACTTTTTAAGGAAATAAGAGTTTATCTTGACTCACAGTTCCAAAGGATACAGTACAACTGGGAAAGGAAGACACAGCTGCTGGGGAAAGAATTGTACGGTCACACTGTATCCACAGCCAGGGAGCAGAGCAGTTGGTCCACATCCTTGCTTTCTCCTCTCTATTCAGTCCTGAGCCCCAGCTCATGGAATGGCATAACCCATCTTTAAGGTAGATTTTTACCTCTGGGTCTGTGGTGATTTGAAATCCCATCAAGTTGATGCTAGAGATCAAACGTCACAAGGTACATCATGTAGGGGAGCTTCCCTAAAAGGTTAGCAATCTTTCTCTCCGCTGTTCATCTATTTATTCATGTGTTTGCCCTCTTAACCTCTGTTTGATGTGTTTTTGTGGCACATGGTTTTCTGAACTGTCATTGTGCAAGAACCTGTCTGAGGACTTTCCACACAGTCAGCACTGAGTAAAGTTATTGAATGCATAAGTGGGTCGATGTGTCAAGTACTGTATATCACCTCCTACTGCTCCTTATCTAGTTCTGAGGCTTCTACACAATGACCTTGTCAGGCCTGGAGATGCTTGTGGACCAGCTGCCTTTGTTTTGTATTTGGGAAATGCTGCCTGGTCATTACCGAATACTTGACAGACACCATCTGGTGCTTTATCACCTGTGACCTAAATCACGGTTCTTAAGTTTCTCCACTTTTTTTTTTTTTTTTTTAATTTCTGATGACCTCTGTCCTGATGCAATTTTACCTGGTCATCTGGATCTACACTCGTTAAAATTTTTAATATTGTTTCCAAAATTTTTTTCACATGCTGGCTTCTAGTTTGAATCTCAACCTCTGCTTTTTCAATCTGAATGCTTGAGATTTTTTAAGACTTAATGTTTAGACTGTTTCAGAGCTAGGCATTCTTCATATGCTTTACAACTGATAGCTAATTTTTCTTCATTAATTTGCTTACCCTCTACATCATGCTGGGAGGCATCCTTTGCACCATCCTGAGACTCTGGGATGGGGTTCTTGGTCCCTTTTGATAATGTAGACTAACAAGCCTGAGGTAGCCATAGCCAATCCCCTCTCAGCCTACAGCCCCACCTGGATTGTACCAATCTCTTCATTTTCTAGGCCAGTTCTAGTGTGAATGCACTTCAAAATTATAGGGAAGGAACCTAGTGAAAAACTAATTAAAATATTAAAAAAGAGAAACTAAAGATGTTAATATCGTGGAGAATGCTAAAAAATTATTCTTGATAAAAAGTAGGAAGTAGTTTTGATAAGAAAGTTAGGTGCTTTGTTAGGTGGGCTAATTCAAAGACCACATACAGAGATGGGAATGACCTGCCATTTCACTACATGGCTTACAGCCTTCTTTACATGTAATAAGAGGAGGGATTTTGCTATAAGATATAAAATTGAATAGATTGCATAATGGTTCTGAAATATTATCATAACTTTATTGTAAAAGTAAAATTATTTGAATTTAAAAAATGGAGGAATTAGTCCTGATTACATTACACTAAATAAGCATGTAGTTGGCCATCTCTCACAGTCATAAAGCACTGACTATGTCACACAGCACAAATATGTAGTTGAGCAACCCTTGCCGTCATAATGTACTGAAAATATTTTGTAGCCAACATTCCTGTCTGCCAAGAAAAGTAGGTCATGGTATTACAATCACAACCAAATTTAATGGTTTAGCATATACTACTTCATTATAATTAAAGAAACAGTCAGAGATTTTAAAAACTTTTATTATTTTTTCTATTCCTTTTTTAAAAATTTAATTAATTTATTCAGATTACAACTCAGTTGTTATCCCATCACTTGTATCCTCCCATTTGTCCTCCCTCCAGCTTTCAGTCTATTCCCCTCCCCTAGGTCTGAGACCAAGGGGGACCTCTTCCCCTACTATATGGTTATAGATTGGGATAGATGTGAGGACATCCTACTGAGACTCTAGGTAAGAGAAATATAGGAGCTGGGGAAATAGAAGAACCCAGAGGTTCCTAGAAACCTACAAGAAGAACATCATGATGGGTGGATTGGGGCCCAGGGAGCTCTGATCAAAGTATTGCACTAACCAAAGACAATACAAGTAGTAAACATTGAACCCTTGCTCTGATCTACCCAATGGACAGGACATTCTCCACAGTTATGTGGAGAGCGGGACTGACTCTGACATGAACTCTGGTGCTCCTATTTGACCACCTCCCCTTGGTGGGGAGGCCTGGTGGCACTCAGACATTATTATTTTTTAATGTAGAATAAAAGTGATGAAAAGTAATTGAATCTGGGAGGAGGTGGGAAAATGGGATGTAGTGAATATGATCAAGATACATTCTATGATTTAATAAAAATAAAAAATAAATTCAACATTCAGTGTAAAATGCAATAAATTTGATTCTTGAGTTGATACGCTCCTATCTTCAAGCCAATAACTTACTTCTTCTGGTTTATATTTGAGAGCAATATTTAATTTGTTGAATTATATTGAAAGTATACTAGGATGATTTCATTTATGTGCATAGATGTACTTAAAAACCTAAGTTCACGGCTATAGATCTCCATGTACTCCTTTGGGGACATTATATTACTTAACTGCCCTTAAACTACATTACTGAAAAATAAAATAAGATAAAATTAAGCACATCATTAATCAAAGTACTGATAATTAAAACAAATAATTCATTTGGAGATGTTTGAATGAGAGAATAATGCATAGATAATTTCTATTATCCTAGGGCCAAACTCATATACATTCACGACGTGGTACATCAGCTACATTGCTGCGCTATATAACTAAACATTCATATACCAAAAATAAATGCATTTATACTACAGTCCCACCAGCAATAAAAACAATACACTCCTAGATTCATGTACAACCCTGTAGTATATAAAATCCTTTAGGACTAGTGATATCTTTATAATGACACTTATCACAGCTGTGCAGAAAGTGTACTGTCCACAATTTAGAACTAGGTAAAGTAAGTTATAATTAGGTTAAACTACATATCCTGAGTGAGAGCACTAGGACATGAGCTGGTAATTTGAAAGAAACTATGTTCTCTATCTGTTGCTCTATTTATAAACATATTAAAAAAGGATGTGTGCATGCATATGATCTAAAGATATTAACAGGATTCCAGAAAGTTATATCTAGATATGATGAAGATATTAACTTAAAAGCAATCCTCATAGATACTGTTATATGGTTATATGTTATCACCAGATAAAATCTGGATCAAGGGTACTGGTGTGTATTGAACAAGGAGTTGTCCTTTACACAGTGTCTTAACAAGCCTCTTCTTCAATCCTCGTGTTAAAAACAGCATTCATACATTGCTGGACTGACACAGTATAATGCTGAGCTACTGCTTGGTTGTCACTGCTATGCACACATTAGATAAAATATTCATATGCTTCAGTTAACTAGTTTTCAAACAGCCTTTGCTAATGAATCTTTAGAAAATTCAGTGTATATATGATTTTAGGTATGGCTGATCAGGACAAATGGTTACAAAAAAACAAGAATCACACTGTAATATTTTTCACTGTTGATGCTTCAGAAATAATTACATATAGTTACAGATTGTGCTTGGGAAAGAAAGGGAAATTTCTCATTTTATATAAATTTCTACTGCATGGACATTGTTAATTTATTGCCCTCTTCAGAAAAACTGAGCTGGGTGTGTTGGCACATGCCTTTAATCCCAGCATTCAGGGAGACAGAGTCAGCAGATCTCTGTGAGTTTGAGGCCAGCCTGGTCTACAAAGTGAGTCTCTGACAGCCAACACTACAAAGAGAAACCCTATCTTGAAAACCAAACCAGAGAGAGAGAGAGAGAGAGAGAGACAGAGACAGAGACAGAGACAGAGACAGAGACAGAGACAGAGAGACAGATAGAGACAGAGAGACAGACAGAGACAGAGATTCTCTTTTAATAGGTATGTTAATGATTGCTATGGCCATTTGTAGACATTTTGTATTTTTATTTTAAACATATGATCAATATTTTTAGAAGACCTATTTTCCTAGAGAAATGTAAACAAACTTCTATTGCTTATTATAGAGCTAAAACAATAAACCAAGTTACAATTCAACAAAAATCCGACTTTGGGAACCAGTGAATTTGTTGCACTTGCTTAAAGAGCACAGGTTAGAAATTACCTATTCCAGCTATTGACTGAGCTAACATGTAGTTTATCATTTTGAACTTTTATCATAAGTTTTGAGTTGTCTTTAAAAGTAAATATCCGTAAAAATGTGTGCTTTACGTTAAAGAAAAAAGAAAATGTCATTAATCAATTAAGAGTCGAACTGCTAACAGATGTTTGTGGTGTTTACTCATCAAAGTCTTCTTACTAATTCCTTAAGATAATGGAACACACTGGAAAATATGAAATGTCATATAGCTACAGATTTTGTAGCTCTACCGGTGTTGAGGTAATTGTTTTGTTTACATAAACTATTTTATCACATTGAAAGAGAGATGTCTGTACTTTCTAATTTTAGTCTTCAACCCCACCAGAGACTTGAGAAGGAATAAAATTAATTTACCTGCATATACAGGGAGTGCAGGTTAGCAGCTTCCCAAATGAGATGATGACAGAGACAGTTTGCTACCTGTGCAGTCACCCAAAACTCTTTATAATCTTGGGGCATCATCTTCAGCCTTCTGGCCCAATATATCTGACAGACATATTTGTGAGGCAGGAACTATTGAGGACTTGCTTACCCTGTCTTGGCAGAGTTTGGCTGTAGACTCTGCCTGCACCTAACCTTCCCCATTTTTAGGCAGAATTCTGTCTGTGGTAGAAATGAGGACATTTTGCCCAGTGCCTTGTTTGCCACATTTGAAGCCATCTCCATAAGCAGGTTATTTGATGCTCATCATCCTCTTTGAGGTAGGCTGGGTGTTGCCAGAAATTTAACCTGTCTCATTGTCAATGAATCTTTTTTCTTAAATATAATTTTAAACATTTTGTTTCATAGAGTATTAGTTTTATTTAATATAGTATTTGCTGTTCATATAGTATTATTTTAATAAAACAGTATTTCAAGATAATTTTTAAATGGAAATACATAACAATATTTTTCTTTTTGATAAATAGTATCTATTCAAGTAACAGAAAGTAATGATCATTAATTTTCTTATTCCTGATATTCATAAATGACTTGATTGAATTACAACTTCCTCACATACCGGAGCGGAAAAACGTTACATGCAATGCCATTTTATGGTCAAAAGCTTGAACAACTCATTTTGAACGTCAAGACTCCCCATTAATTCAATTTTATAATAGCTTCTATAAACCTACACATAAAAAAACTTTTTCAAATTGGATTATCCTATATTTTTAAGTGATCTATGAGACATCTGTTTTTAAAAGGGGGGAAATGATCATTAATTTGTACCCAATCTATTATTCTCCCCAACATTTGAAGGATCCCTCCTCAGTTCAAGACTGATAAATTATTACAACTCTTGAATATACGTTTAGTAAGAATTTTGGCCTATTCTTTTGCATGGTTTAAAACTCGTTTCTGTATTTTCACTCTAAAGCCTTTGTTTAGCCATGGCTTGACTGCCCATCTGTTGCAGGCCATTCAAGCTGTCAAGGCTTTATTGTCTCTTGGTTCATGTCATTTTATACAAATTCAGAAGAAAATACTTATTCCATTGTGAAAAGTAAAACAGATCTAGGAGGTTGTTTTCTTTTTGATGAGGGCTCATAAGGGGAAAAGGCCAAAGTTGTAGGATGGAATTAACCAAGCCAAGTGGAACAAATACTAACAATATAAATAACATTCAATTAACATTTACTGCAAACTTACAGGTAAGAAAACTACGACTAAAAATAATACTTACCTTTCACATTTTTATAGTACAGAATAAACACACAGCTAGTCTTAGGTAATAAATCCCTTCTTGCTTTATCCTCTGAAATGATTCTCTGAACTTGATGCTAACATTCTGCCATGAAGCCCTCTCAGCTTTACTGAAGAAAGAAGTTAATTGATGACAATGCTAATAAATATAATCTATAGTAAGCCATTATACATTTATTGGCTCATTGCATTTAGGATAATTTTCTGGTAATATAAGGTCATTTATTTTGGTGAAACAACTCATAGAGCAAAATATACTGTAAATATTCTTCCCCATATTTTTTGAAATTGCTAGGTTGGAGCCTGAAATAATAATTAAATAAATAACAAGCATGAAAATGTTCCACCTATGAAACATTTTCCCATTACAATAGTAAGCTTAATGCTGAGTTATTTTTAGTTGTGATTTTTAAATATGAGTTCTTTTTGATCCTCCTGACTTTAATAATAATATAATGGCCTCAAAGAATACTATTCTTATCAAAGGAATATATAAGTTTTCAAAGGGAAATCTAGGATAAGTCAAGGAAACATTAGAATTTTAAATGGCAAGAGCAGGTAAGAATGAAAGATAATGGCCAAACAAAATGTCCTAAAATTTTGGAATGATGGGGTACATTGTAGATCACAAATTATTGCACTTTAATTTTTAAATGAGTTTAGACATCTGTGAAATTTAAGCCCCAGGGCCAGTGATTTGTGTGGCAGTATGTTATAAAAGGAACAAAGCTTTGACATGCAAATTCCAGCTTCTGTTGCATCAGTGCAGGTAACCTTGCAAACAACCTTCATGCACGCACTGGAAGCTGACTGATGGCTCCCATATGGGTCCATTCTTCCTGTCCCCTTCCCAGTCAAGTTGACAGCAATTCTCAGTTCATTTTCTAAACGGACTGATAAAAGCTATGCTAAGCCTGTACCTGTTATTAACCTCCCTTGCACTATTATTACTCATGTTTTTTCCTTTGAGATAAGCAGCTAAATACAGAAGCTGATCTTTGCATATGGTGGGCTACTACCCCCCAGGAAGAATTGCAAATGTCAACTTATTATTGGGTCATTAGTGTCAGGTCATGATATTTCAGAGTTTGATGTTTTTAACCTTTGCAGACATGAACCCATATGCAATGTACTTTTGAAAACTTTATTTATCCTTGGTAAGAGTAGAATCATGCCCCAGGAATATTGTCTTGTGATACTAGACATATGCACTTCTCAAGGATCATTAACTATATTTATATAACCACTTCTTCAGCCTTCTTTGGACTACTATCTATTACGTGACGTAATGCAAAACTGTGCATGAGAAATATGCTTCAAGTGACTGACAGGAGAAGTAAGGGAGGAAGTATAAGTGGTATCTTTTACTGGAGCAGATTTTCTCAATCTTGACTTACTGTTTAGATTAAGTTTGCATGGGTGATATTACTTTATTTCATTTGTGATTGAAAGGCAAATCGATTTCTGTTATAAAAACTGATGAGAACTATTTCTTTCCAGGATGTAGCTTTGCTATGTACCATCAAAGTCATATTTAAAGATGTTAAAGAGGATCTATAATGATATCATATAAATAAGGAATTTTCCACACAGTTCTATTCATCCTTACATTGCTCAAAATACATGTAATAATTGCAATACAAATTTTAGTCTGTGGAGCAAATCTTTCTCTGAAATCCCATGCTCACACCAGGACATCTATTAGTGTACATTTTTATGGATCTCTCTCCCTTTCCTTTGTGTGTGTGTGTGTGTGTGTGTGTGTGTGTGTGTGTGTGTGTGTGTGTGTGTGTACATATCCTTTCTTAATAACCTTTAAATTCACCTCAAACAATTAGGGTATATTCATATTTCAAGTAAAATTATTTGAAGCTCAGATTTGATGATTCAGTCTATGCTCACAATTTTTTTCTTTTTATTACATAACTCTTTTTTTAATCATTCATATTTTGTTAACCTGTCTTTAAAAACTGGTAAATGAGTGAAAATATATCAAAAGAAGGATCTCAACACAGGGGAAATCATAAAAAATAAACCAAGTTTATTTACTCTATTATGTTCAAATTGGTTTGCTAAATTGATTTTATTCGTCATTTATTTATTTGATATTTATTTTATTTGAAAACTACCTCAAAATTATTATTTCAATATTATAAACTTTTATCTAATATCAAAACCTTGTTTGACTTAAAGATAACAGTCCTTTTATTTTTAAAGAGATGACAATTTTTGTAATAACTCCGACGTTTATTTTGCTGCTATTATTTTGAGGCAACAATTTCTAATGTTTACTCAGTATTTGTTACTAGGCAGTAGAAGAAACAATTTGCATATTATCTTCCTGTGAACGTTCATTACAGGTGTAGAAGATATTTTTATAAGTTTTGTTTTACAAAGAAGAAAGAAATTGTCATATAACTATTGGGAGTTAGTGATAGACTCTAGACATAGGATGACCAGCTATGTAATTCTATCTCAAAACCCATTTGGGTGTATGTAAAATCATAACCCCTTGGTTTCCTTAACATAGAGTTAAACATGACCTACACTCTCCAGTCTTAAAGCTCCAAATGAAAATATTGTGTTGAATAAGACAATCTTACCATCTAGAAAATATTTAAACATTGTTTTAAATTTAAGTGAAAGAATATATGATGGGTTTGAAAATATTCAAGGACTGAATAATAAAGCTTTATGTGAGGTAGAGTGTGTCATTGCAATACACTTTTCACTGAAACCTCAGAGGAGACAGAACCTCCCTGTGCTCCCCACCAGCTAAGCTTCCGACCTTCTGTCTTCACAGTGTTAACATTGCTCTACTCATTCATTTTTGAGTCCTAGGGTGGTATTTTTCCCCACAGTGTGAATTGTGTTCTGTCCAACTTGGAGCCATGCTATGTCTCTAACATCCTATCAAGTATGCCAGATTACCTTCTAAAATGTCCTGTGGACTCCCATGGGGACCATTTCTAGAAGTGTGTCTCTTTGATTCCCATTCATTTGGCTCCCTTCACTTTTCAATATATTCCTTTAATCTTTAGTGGTGGGTTTCATTACTTTTCTTAGCGTCAACAAAGAAAGGACTGCAGAGCATTGCCATTTGTCCTTGGTGTTGGTCAGTGGCCAGGCAAGGTTCCATTCCCAGACTCATGCCATCTCACTGCACAGCAGGGCAGCATCCTCCAATGCCATCTCTAGTTATAGTTTCAGTTCTGCATGGCTGATAGCTTTTTCTGCTATCATTGTGATCCTTGTGATCTTCTGACATGTTGGTAGGAAATTCAGCCATAAGAACGGTAGAATGTTACCATCTTTTCTTGCAATTTTAATAGGAAGATCAATTCTATCCGATAAATCAAAATGCTACTAGACAGCCAGGCCATAGGCAGTGTTCATGGGACAGTTCTGACTGTTTCACAACCCATGAGTAGCTCTTGCAAGAGTAGTCTGTGCTTTGTTGATGTGATTTCCCATTCTCCCTTTTCTATGCATTGTTTGCCAATATTCAGATTCTGAATAAGTTTTTGTGTGTTATACGTGCACATATGGGCAGGTGATTATGCATATCAATTCTAGAGGTCAACATAGAGGGTATTACTTCAACACATTTGACAATATTAGGGAGACAGAGTCTTCTATTGGCCTTCAGCTCACCAATTAAGCTGCTTTTTCTGGTCAGCTAGCCTGAGAAATTTTCCTCTGTCTGCCTTTCCAGCACCGGGTTGTAAATGTGTGCTGTGCCTGACTTCCTGGGTAGGTGCAGGAATCAGAACTCTGAACTTCATGCTTCTGCAACAAACATTTACTTGGTAAGATCTCACCAGACCTCAATTCTAACTACTTTTTGATTGAATATTTAGGAAAAATGCACTAGAATCTATATCCTACATTCAAATCACACTTTAAAAAGAAAGTCTTTATTCAAGTGTTGATGAATAATTTTAAAGCTTAACTAGTTTAGTGCATCCCTGACTTTACTAACTTACTAGAACAAATAGAACAAATAGACTTCACTCAGAACAGAGGTGTCATTTCCAACTAACACCAAAGACTCCACCAAAAGCAATCAAAGGACTGGCTCCATCAGAAGCCTATTTATTTATATGCTTATGGATATTCTTGTTGTTAATTTTTACTTAGTTTATAATGCATTTTGACAAGGTATCTCTTACACTCTAAGAAACTTTTGCTGGACCTCACAGCCAGAGTTAATAACGCACCTGACATCATTTAAAACACACGCGGTTACTCTACTATGGTTAATGTGCCTTTAAGATAACCATATTGTAACTAGCCCAGCTTGCTTTAGATTTCCCATGTAATCAAATTTTTATAACCTAGGCTAACATATAGCAAGAATCTTAAGTTATGTACCCTTATATGTTCCTGGCTCAGAGTAATTTATGTGTTTTTGTACATATGCTATGATAATCATTTTCTAAAAAAAGCAAACAGAGGTTACAACAAGCCTTGTAAAATGAATATACACTATAAATGTCAAAGACAATATATGAATATTGCTTGATAAACAATTCTGCTTGTTATTTGGTTCCTTTGGGTCATTTGGATTCTGTGACTTAGTCTCTTGAGTCTTCACAACTTTTCTATTACTGTGATAAAACACCATGACCAAGGCAACTGAAAAAGGAATAGTATAAATCTTTTGGAATCTCGCAGCCCACTCTCAACGACATACCTCCTCCCTCAAGAACCACCTTTTAATCCTTTCCAAACAGTTCCACCAACCAGGACCAAGTATTCAAATATACGGGTCTATGGGACCATCCTCATCCAAATCATCATACCTTTTTTTTTTTTTTTAATTTATTTTTATTTTTATTTTTTTTATATTTATTTATTTTTAATTAATTTATTCTTGTTACATCTCTATGGTTATCCTATCCCTTGTATCCTCCCATTCTCCCCTCCCTCCCATTTTCCCCTTATTCCCCTCCCCTATGACTGTTCCTCAGAGGGATTACCTCCCTCTGTATATGCTCATAGGGTATCAAGTCTCTTCTCAGTGACCTGCTGTCCTTCCTCTGAGTGCCACTAGGTCTCCCCCGCCAGGGGACATAGTCAAATGTGAGGCACCAGAGTACTTGAGAAAGTGAAATCCCTCTCTCCACTCAAGTGTGGAGACTGTCCTGTCCATGGGCTAGATCAGGTAGTGGTGACATCATACCTTTCAAAAGCCCTGTTACAGATTTCTGTAAATGATTCCTTGTTCCTTTCCTATGTAAAACTTCCTCGGTTGTTCAAAAAGAGAGAGTGAAGCCCTTTGTTAGGAATAGAAACACAGTGGTAAAAAACAGGCAGGAAAAAATTAATAAGACAACCTTCAGGTGGGAGCAGATTCAGACTCACACAACAGACAGACCATGATGACTGAAGAACAGAGGGAGAGAAGCAAAGGGTTTAAATCTGGTCACACTCTTGGTCAAATATCACGAAGGGAAATGTGTTATTAATCTCTGTTCTTAAAGCAACACTGATGCATTTCAGGTACTCTGAGTTTACTATAAATGTCTTCAAACTGAATGCATTTTGGCATGCTCTGTGAGGAATCTCTTAATATGTTAAATATACAAGTAAACACACACACACACACACACACACACACACACACACGCACGCACGCACGCACGCACACACGGTAAGAGGGGTATATACCAGAGAAAAAATGCTGTCTTACAAGTCATTTCCCATGAAGAGTATGACTTATTAAACTCCTTCACCTTCATCATCTCTATGTATCTATTCTAGCTTCCTTCAAAATAATTTTCTAGACTTGTCAGAACATCGTTATGAATTGCATCCTTATTTAACATGCTAGGTAAGTGTAATCGGAGGAATAAATTGAGATGTGTTCTTTACTTATAGCTTGTTATGCCATTTGCCTGGAGTGTTCTATTTTTCCATCTGCCTTTTTCTCAAAAAAAAAAAAAAAAGCAAAGAAACACCAAATTTTCTTAGATTACTTTATATACAACACTATATACCGGCAATTTCTACATAAGGCTGTTTCCTTTGATTCCTAAAAAGCATGTTCCAATGGTAAGAACAAGAAGTGTATTAGGCATGAAAGCATGGCTTTAGAAACAGATTGTCTACCCATCACTATTGCTAAGCAACATTCTTTCCCATGTGACAGGTTGCTTTCATTCTAAACTTTGTGTAAATACGAAGCCAAGTGAAACTGCAAAATGTTTCATTCCTCCCCCCCCAAATTTTCACCTTTTTCACAGCACAGTGGATTACTTAGCTTGACAATGCTCTCTACACAGTTACTTGTTCATTATTTACAGATAAAAGGAAGGTCATAGAATTGGCTCACAGTGCAAAAGTACCAAGGCACTGGGCTCAAATGGAGCTGTGGGAGACTGTCAGCTACAGTGCCTATCAAAAGACAGGATAGTTTCAATACTCCTGGGGATTACCTCAGGTAGCAAGCTTGAAATTAAAAATAACCCTATTAAAACAAATCATGGTCTTTAGTATCTGATAGTAATGTTTACATGTCATGAACAAAGTCAAAATGTTATTCTTTCATTTTACATATGAGTGTGTGTTGTATAAAAGTCCAGGACTACCTACGCTTTGCAACTGATAAGACCTTACAAAGAAAACATTTTTTTAATATTTTAAAGTAGGAACTCAACTTCATGACCTGCAGAACAGGCTTTAAGAATAAACTTAGTTTAGAAATTACAGATGAAGATTTTAAGATGGAACCACACATGAAGACAAACATATTCCATCTATTCTTCCTGTTATGCATTATATTATCTGCATCTGTCATCTGTCTCCTGAGAAAGAGCCAGGAACTTCTCACATTTCCTATGGATCTAATAAGACCATAACTATTGTCCATTATATAACTGCTGCTGTGACCATGTGTCTTTGATGTACTTATATTACTGCAAGTATTGTCCCCATTTTCTTCTTTTTTATTATATTTTATAAATGTATTCATATTACATCTCAATTGTTATCCCATCCCTTGTATCCTCCCATTCCTCCCTCCCTCCCATTTTCCCCTTACTCCCCTCCCCTATGACTATGACTGAGGGGGACCTCCTCTCCCTGGATATGCTCATAGGGTCTCAAGTCTCTTCTTGGTAACCTGATATCCTTCCTCTGAGTGCCACCAAGTCTCCCCATCCAGGGGACGTGGTCAATTGCTCCAATATAGGACTGGGGACATGGGAAGCTGCCAGCTTAGCATCAATATAATCTCTGAAACTAGAGATGGAGTATAATAAAAACCCTGAGGCAGAAAATCAATGACTATTTTGCATGTTTTAAACTAAAAATGATAAGATAGTTTTACTTCGAGCTTTTAAAATCCTACTATCCATTGAAATATAGTTACAAAAATGCCCTGTGATAAATAAGTAATCATGTCTAGATTTATAATGCTGACTGGTTTCAAGATCCTAGATGATGCCAAATTCTGCCAGTGTTCATGCCCTTATATAAAGTGGTGAAATATTTACATGTGATCTATACTTTCCTTCTTATTCTTTAGCTCCTATCTAAATGGTTTGCTAATACCTAAAATAATGAAAATATCATGTAAATAGTTGCTTTGACATAGTATTTAGGAATTAGTGACAAGAAAATATTTCCATGTTTAATATGATACATTATTGGAATCCTTTTGATCTGAGTTGGTTGAATTTGCATGTGCAGAATTTGCAGCTGTGGAGTCATAGTTGCATGCATTAGAAGACAGAAAAAAAGGATATTACTTAAGTAACTCAGAAGAGGTCTAAAGAGAATATGACATCTCCAGTATTCTGAGAACAAAAGTTCTTGTTAATATGATAGTTATTGAAAGCATTTAGGATGGAAAATGTGTTTGGACACAAAACCACAAAACTTTTAGGTATTGAAAGAATCAGAGTAGACAGTGAGACTAAAATGCAGATTTGAAATAGATACTAAAAAGTCATCAAATAGCTTGCTAGAACTATAAGGTATGCAAATCTTTCCAAATAGCTCCTGTCAGAATATTTCATCATAGTGACATGAAAAGAAACGAAGACAAATGTGTTCTTTTTTTATTTATTTAAATAATTTATTCAGAAGGGGACCACCTCACCCAACATATGATCAAAGCCTATCAGGTCTTATCCTGCTGGTCTGCTTAATCTTCCTCTGAGTTTCACCAGGCCTCCCCACCAAATGTGTTCTTATAAATTTTTATTTAGCAGAAAACCAATCCAAAAACATAACAAACTCAAGGATGTAATTTTGCTAAATGTTTAAGAAATAGTAGCATAAACTTCCACTTTCAGTGGCTTGCATAAATTAAAAGATTTATGAAGCTATGAGAGTCCTGATTGTTATAAACTTGAAGACACATTAGAATAAAACTGAAAACAAATACAAAGAAAAATTGAAAGAAGCTAATGAAAAGGTGATAAACACATATACAACAGTCAAGTTTAATGCCTGCAAGCTTCTCATGACAGATCAAAGATTCCAACAGACAATGGAAGAATAATTTAAAGCATTGAGAGGAAATAACATTAGTTGTGATTTCTATACTTAAATTATTCTTTAGAAATAAATATGGATTTACTCTAGGATAACTAAAGGAGTTTGCTTTATTACTTCTTTTCTAAAATAGGCTGCAAAGGAACTTCTTCAGTGAGAGGAACCTGAGGATCACAGAGAATAAAGAGCAAAAGCAAGAAAATTACAAAAGAGTAGCAGAAAAGAAAAACACCTTAAAAGAGAAAACTCTCTTTTGTACAAAAGTGATATCTGTGGCAAGCATATCATTGAGGAGACACAGGCAAAAGAAATGGAGACACCATCATAGTAAGTGACAGACCTGCTACTTCTGCACACACTGTGCAAGGTACACTGAACCTTAACTGTCCCTACAGGCCCATATGAGAAAGGCTTCATTGCCAGCCTGGGATGCTCCTGGACCATGGTAAATATTAGGAGCCCTGGTCCAGTACAGGAAGTCGAATCATCAGCTTGCCGTTGAAGGGAGTACTGGGATCCTGCCCTACCACAGTCTCTTAGCTTGAGCAGCTTTGCTGTATCACGGGTTACCTGTAATGTTGTTGTCCTCATATAACCATAGACTGGAACCTGAAACTAGGTGCTGAAGTAAAACTCCCTTCCGTTAAAGCTCACTGCCTCAGGAATTTTGTCACAGTTCTAAGTAAAGAACCAGGTTATTATTCCTAGAATTTCATAAAAGCTATTTTGAAGACATAGCAGAAGTACCACATATGCTCAAATGTTATTATAAAACTATTCAAATGTTGCAAAATGAAAAAAAAAGTGTTTTTAAAGAACATGAATAAGATTATGATCCAGATAATACCTGCATCAGTACTACTTACATTAACTATAGGAGACCAATAAAAAATTGTCTGTTTAGACAAAAAAAAAAAAATCCAAATATGCCACAAAGATGTCATGGCGATATAAGAGTGCAGGTAGATTAAAACTTAAAAAGTAATGAAAGTGATGTCATGCTAACTGTAAATAAAGTGTGGGTCCCCAACCCTGAGTGGCCATTCAGCACTAGCGATCTTAGGATGTGAAAGAGTTTATGATAGAGCTGGGGAGCAGGGTTCTGCAGCAGTGAGTACAGCAGGTATGAACAACCCAGGAGACTGTGCTGCTGGACAGCTTGTTCACTGAAATGAGGAGACTAGCTTACATAGCTTGAGTCAGGCAGGAAAGGAAGACAAAAGAACAAAGGAGAAAATGGACCTGACTGAAGACTGGCAAAAGCTACTGATGTAATCTCAGAGTCGTTTTGATTTGCATTTCTTTGATGACTAAAGACTTTGAGTATTTCTTTAAGTGTTTCTCAGCCAATCGATATTCTTCTGTTGAGAATTCTCTGTTTAGTTCTGAGCCCCATTTCTTTTTTATTTTATTTTACTTTAATAATTTATTTATATTACATCTCAATGGTTATCCTATCTGAGCCCCATTTCTTACCTGAGTTATTGGGTTTGGTAGTATTTAATTTCTTGAATTCTTTATATATTTTGGAAATTAGGCCTTTGTCAGATGTAGGGTTGGTGAAGATCTTTTCCCAGTCTGTAGGCTGTCACTTTGTTCTCTTGACAGTGTCACCTGTCTTACAGAAGCTTCTCAGCCTCATGAGGTCTCATTTGTTAATTGTTGACGTTAAGGCCTGGGCTGTTGGTGTTCTGTTCAGGAAGTTGTCTCCTGTGCTAATGTGTTCCAGGCTCTTCTCCACATTTTCCTCTAACCGATTTAATGTCTCTGGATTTATGTTGAGGTCTTTAATCCACTTGGACTTGAGTTTTGTACATGGTGACAAATATGGGTCTAATTGCATTTTTCTACATGTACACATCCAGTTAGACCAGCACCTTTTGTTGAAGATGCTATCGTTCACCCATCAGAATGGCTAAGATAAAAAATTCAAGTGACACCACATGCTGGCGAGGATGTGGAGAAAGAGGAACACTCCTTCATTGCTGGTGGGAATGCAAACTGGTACAACCACTTTGGAAATCTATCTGGCACTTTTTCAGAAAAATGGGAATAGGGCTTTCTCAAAACTCAGCTATTCCACTCCTTAGAATATACTCAGAAAATGCTCCACCACACAACAGGGACATATGCTCAACCATGTTCATAGTGTCCTTATTCATAATAGCCAGAACATGGAAACAGCCTAAGTGTCCCTCAGTAGAAGAATGGATAAAGAAATTGTGGTACATTTACACTATGGAATACTACTCAGCTATTAAAAACAAGGAATTCCTGAAATTTGTGGATAAATGGATTGAACTAGAAATGATCATGAGTAAGTTCACCCAGAAGCAGAAAGAGTCAAATGGTATATATTCACTTATATCTGGACACTAGCCGAATGGGCATGTCCCATGAAAGTCTTCACTTACCAGGGAAGTGGAACAGAGGGGAGGACATCCTATTGGGACTTTAGGAGAGAGAAGCATGGGAGAACGGAGGAAATAGAAGGATCCAGAGGGTCCTAGAAACCTACAAGAAGAACATTATGATGGGTAGATCTGGACTTAGGGTTTCTGCTCAAACTATGGCACCATTCAAGGACAATACATGCAGTAAACTTTGAACCCCTACCCAGATCTAGCCAATGTACAGGACATTCTCCACAGTTGAGTGGGGAGTGGGGTATGACTTTCACAGGAACTCTGGTGCCCCATATTTGACCACATCCCCTGGATGGGGAGGCTTGATGGCACTCAGAGGAAGGATAGCAGGCTACCAAGAAGAGACTTGATACCCTATGAGCATATACAGGGGGAGGAGGTCCCCCTCAGTCACAGTCATACGGGAGAGGAGTAGGGTGAAAGTGGGAGGGAGGGAGAAATTGGAGGAAATAAGTGATGGGATAACAATTGAGATGTAATATGAATAAATTAATAAAATAGTTTTTTAAAAAAGTTCCTGATGTACCAGTTCAAATACCAAAGCGGGGGAAGAAGTGGTACAGCAGAGTCAGGGACTGTCTAAGCCTGTTTGTTAGTTAGCTTAGCAGTAGCCAACTGCCAGTCACATGATTTCTGAGAAGGCATTTCTTTAGTGGAAAACAGAATCTTACCTGACTCTGACATGTTGTGGCCTTCCTCTCTATGTAGTTGAGTAGGACCAGGACTGATTTGGCTAGGAAGCCAGCCCACTCCTACCATCCTGGGTGGTATGGATAGTGCTCTACCATCCCCTATCTGGCTTGGGAACCCACAAGAAAGCAGCAGTGTACTAGGCAGTCCAGCAGAAGCAGAGAGGAGAGTAATATTCACCAACAGGATTACTTCACTAAAGAAATAGGAATATTCTAACTTTGTATGCATCTAAAACCAGGCTCCAACATATGTAAACTCTAAACTCATAGACCTCAATGCAGTAAGAAAGAGATTCATTGTTACACTTGGGTGTGTCAACACTGATATGACAAGCAGAGAGACAGAGAGCAAGGAGGCAGGAGGCTTACATGACACAACCAGCAAATTAAACTTCACTGATATTTCTGAGTGATACACCCCCAGTTAGCAGAATATTCATTTGTACAAGGGCTCTTGACCCTTTCACTAGGAGAGTCTGTGGAGAACCATTAATCACACAATAGTAGGAAAAGTATTTAGTCTTTAACCACTAAGAATTTTGAATAAATGTTACTGTTTCTTCTCTGAGTATATCGATTATTGCTCCTGATCACTTGTAACTTTTATTTGTGTTGTTTAATCTCTGAAAATAAAATGAATGTACATTTTCAATATGACTCGGGGTAAAAGTTTCCTTTTTTTATAACCTGGGTGGTTGTGTGCATTTCATTTTGTGTGTATTTTGCTTCTGTAAATACCTGCAACTACATCCATTAGTATTAGAAAGCACTCCTTTCCTGATTTAATGTTGGCTTAACAGTGAAGTTTCTCGAATGTTCATAATCCTACTTTTGTTGCATATCAATGAGAGCCATACTTCTGTCAGCACTGTGTTCTGACTTTTGCTTTTATATATCTATTAATAACATCAGCACCAAGTCTTTTAATTAATTGTTTTATTTAGCGCATGAATGTATGTGTGTGTCACAGACATTAACGTCCAAACTAGATGCATGTGTGAAGGTCAGAAAACACTCTCAAAAGTTGGTTCTCTGCTGCAGTCACATCGGATAGGGCACAGAACTCCATTTTGCAAACAATGCTCAGGTGCCTCTGCCCACTGGAAAAGGCTTCCTAGTGTTTTCTTCACTTCTTTCTTTTCTTTTTTCTTTTTTTGTTTTCAAGACAGGGTCTCCCTGTGTTAGACTTGGCTGTCCTGGACTAGCTTTGTAGACCAGGCTGGCCTCGAACTCAGAGATCTGCCTGCTTCTGCCTCCCAAGTGCTGAGATTAAAGGCATGTGCCACCACACCTGCCTTTTTGGGGACCTGGAAAGATGACTCAGAGGTTAAGAGTACTGTCTGTTCTTCCAAAGGTCCTGAGTTCAATTCCCACCAGCACATGGTGGCTCACAAACCATCTATAATGAGATCTGGTGCCCTCTTCTGGCATGCAGGCACACAGGTAGGCAGAATACTACATAAATAATACATAAGTCTTCTTTGTATCTTTTAACTCAGCATACAATGTAGCAAGTTTCATCAAGGCACCCTAATTATGGCTTACCCTACTAGAGCCTCTCCACCACTGCACATGTCCATAAGTGGTTAGAAGTCTTTTTGTTAACTTGTATTAACACTACTTCTATTGAACATGTTGATTGGATTCATTTACACTGATTTATATAATTTCTTATTATGTTCTTACTCCAAAATTTCATGTTCCAATTTATAATGATTTTTGTTCCTTTCCTCATGTTCTTGCTCGCATACAAAATCTGATCAAGTTTATAACTGAAATTATTTCCTTGATTATATTATAATTCTCTATATCTTTATTCTATCATTTTCAAATAAATATTTTAATAATGAATACAAAGTCCTTCATGATTTTTGACACACTCTCAACTTCATCTCCCTATTTTTTATGAGTTTTTTCTTTATTTGTTTTTCTTTTATTTTGGTTTCATTTGGTTTGGATTAGGATGTTTGTTTGTGTTTTTTTCAGCAGGCTTATTTTTTAATTTTTTAAATATACATTTATATTATTAAACATATATAAAATAAGTTAATGCATCAAGAAGAACCACAAAACAATCAGAAATTATATTTATGTTACATTCATAATGCCTTGGCTATTTGTATTTGGTAACCTTGAAGAAAGCATACCTCCTATCTTAGTGAGTCTAAAATTCTGAATGTAAATCAATATTTATTATATCTCATCTCTGTCAACTTAAAATATCTATCTAGACCAAAGAATAGCTTACCCGCTAAACAACTAAGCTTAAGTGTAAAACTTTTTTTTTTTTTTTTTTTTTTTTTTTTGAGACAGGGTATCTCTGTGTAGTCTTGGCTCTCCTGGACTTGCTTTGTAGGCCAGGCTGACCTCAAACTCAGAGAGATCTGTCTGCCATTGCCTCTCTTAGTGCTGGGATTACAGGTGAGCACCACTACTCTCTGCTATACAAGAAGTTTTAAGATAAGTTAGAACTCTTATTGTATTTCTGTTCAGAGTTCAACAGTAACAAAAGTAGAAATCATAATACTTATAAAGTGTTCTCGAGCACAGAGAATGAGATTTTAATTAATTGGATTACCTTCTAAAGTCATCTTAAAAGCATGTTAGCATAAAAGTGTTTAAAAACTGAAATGTGTCTGTTTTTTAAGGATGAATGAGAGAAGCAAAATTTGAATTGATGTGTGTAGATTGGAGGGAGAGTGGAAGGGGAGAACTGATAAATTATAATTTAAAGTAAAAAGTATATAAAAATTGAATTGAACATCCATCCAATTTATTTTTCCACTGACACTTTGTGTGTTTTTTAATTTAATCAACATGATACCCAGTTATTGTGTTTTAGAGTACTTTTTCTCTATATAATTTAATAACCAAAACAAAAACACACTTCTAACATACATATTAATTATGACAACAAGGCAAAAATATTAAAAGCTGCAAATGGAATTTACTTCACAAAATACTCAGTACAAAATGTCTCAAAATGCTGGTTAAACTCTAACTTTATTCTAAGATTAATATTATAAATACCATGTTTAATATAACTCAGAGCTCTCATATGTCATTATTCTAATGCAGACCATTTTCTCATTGTTAAAATGTATTCAAAGTCTATGTATATATTGACAAAACACAGCAAGCTCAAGTCAAGTGACCTGAAAGAAAACTAGTTTGCAAGTCAATGAAAGAGAATCAAGTAAGCAGCAGCCATTAGAACTTGGACATCTATTTCATGGCATTGCTTTAAAGAAAATCAATTTGATAGCTATTTACAATAACTGTGCTTCATAAGGTGACATAACCAAATTTGTAATAAAATTGTTATTTAATCATTAAAGCATTCTTTTAAAAAAATATTTTTCTTTGCAATGGTTTTCTCTGAATGTTTTTAAAATAATGATGTTATTATATTTATATGTATGGGTGTTTCTCTATGTATATGTATGCCACATGAGCTCAGTGACTAAAGAGGCCAGCAGAGGGTGTCACATCAGCAGGCGCTGGAGTTGCAGGCAATTGTGAGCCATCAAATGTAGATATTGGAAACAAAACTATGGTCCTCTGCAAGAACAGTTAGCACTCTTAACTGCTGAATCATCATATTTTTCCTGTATTTCTTGAAATTGATGAAAGAAATTTCAGATAGACGACCAGCTGTGCTAAAGCTAATACAAATATTTTTCAGTTTGTTCCTCAGTTTGCGATGGTTTTCTCAAAAAAGAACTACTAAAACTTTTTAAAAGATAAATAAAATAACATTTTAAATTTTGAAATAAAAATAAGATTTAACAAGTATTTAATAGTTATATATTTGTTTTCAAGCATGTCATTGCTAAATTATAGAAATGAGAGATCATTTTTTAAAATTTGAGTGCACTGTAATTTTTTGAGACTACTTACTATAGTTTACAAATTCAAAAACATTCTTGCCTTATTTATGAGTACATTCTTATAGGAGAAATAGTCAGGTATACAAATCAGTGTCCACTATTCTTAATTGTTGGTATGCAACCCAGTCGAGTTTACTACCAATGCCATTACCTATATTTTCCCACGTGGAAATTGAAGGATTAGTTTTCTCTCATTTACAAATGATCAAATTTCAGGTATTTATCATATTATTGACATGTGTTACTAGTATTATCATTATATTGTAAATTAAATTTCTTTTTAGACTCAGCTTTGCTAAACCATAAGTCAAAGAATTAAGAAGCCATAGCCAGTGCGATTCTTTCGTCTTTAAATAATCCCTGGTCACCAAGGCAAATATTGGCCTCTGACATATTCTCCATTAAATATTTCTTAAACATTCCAATGCATCTTAGAATAACGCCATATCTGTTAGCATCCAGGTGATTCATATTAGTGTTAACAGCATCCCATGAAGTGACAGAAAACACTGAAAGGACAGGCACAGAAACATTGTCCTAGGGGAAAGAAACACAGACACAAGTTTCTGTGATCTTCTGGTCATGATTTCAACAACTACTCAGTGTGTATGTATCTTGTTCTATGTGTGCTTCCGCTTATAGAAGCTGCATTTAGTAAATATTACTGAGCCATTAACATAAGGCTGAATTTATGACCACTCCTTTCAGTCATTGAATGAATTCTATCTTAAAAACTCATTTTCATCATAAGCTCTATCAAAGGCTCATGCAGAGAAACACTAGCCAGTGTTTTAGCATATATCTTTGTTATTATTTAATCATCAGAATGACCAAAGCTATAAAAAAAAGTCACACACTGAGAACTATAAAGAAGCTTTATAGATAAAACAAGTGAAAATCAAAGGAGATATATGTAACAAACACAGAATGAAAACCTCAATGCTAAAATGTCAATTTTATCAAAACTATTGCACAGTCAATGAAATCAAAATTAAAATTCTAATAAGTTTCCTTATTGTACAATTTGAGACGATTCCAAAACATATGTGGAATTATAAAGAGCCTAACTACATTAGAGTCGTGGAAAAATAATTACAAAAAAATTAGTGGGTCATAATCTCAAGTTACGAATTTACATAAAACTTCATTAGGACTGTGACTGTGAGAGTCATGAAATAGATATGAGTGAACAAATCATGATATCTCATAGATGACAGAGTTACTTTTGATAAAAGTGCCTAGATAAATCAGTTAGGAAAGTAATATCATTTCGTAAATGAGATTCAGAAACTGGAGAAGGAGATGGTTCATTAACATATGAAAAATGTGAACGGTTAATGATAATTGCAATTTAAAGTAGAAAATGATAAAGTGATTAATATCCAGGTATAGCTTTCAGGAAGATAGCTGGACAAACCTATGATTTCTTCTGTTGCAGCTCATAGGTTCCATGAGCTGTTTCTAAGCCCCCTGACTCAGATGTTACCATTAGAGCCAAAGGTGGACAGCTCTCAAGCCACTTAACAAGTTCCTGAACACAGAATCAAATTACTTATTACTCTTAATGTTACAATGCTTCTTTGATAGAACATATAAGTTGGGAAAGATAAGCTCTTTGAAATTAAGAAAGAAAATCAGTTTAACAGGCTTTGTATCTGCTACAGATACAGAATTTACCTGATTCGTGATCACTGATAATTGTCATTTTTATAAAGTCTTTTTTTCTTTTTCTTTGAAGCTATTTTTTATTAAATTAAATATTTTCTTATTTTTTACATACACATTTATATTATTACACACATATATAAAGTCTTTCAATGATTTGTGTAAGACTTTTAAATAAGCACACTATCTTTTCCCAGCTTTAAATTATAGGCCCTCGGAGCTAAAATTAGATGTTCAAATTATTATTATTGGTCATCTACTATGTCTGTGGATCCAAGGCATCAATATCTATAACTGACCAAATTACCTGAAGTCTAAAATAAAGGTTTGTGTTAGTTAAGGGTATGTCCTTTTTGTTGATGTTGCTTTGTTTTTTGTTTTTGTTTTTCAAGACAGGGTCTCTCTGTAGCCCTAGCTGTCCTGGACTCACTTTGTAGTCCAGGCTGGCCTCATACTCACAGAGATCCACCTACCTCTGCCTCCCGAGAGCTGGGATTAAAGGTGTGCGCCACCGCTGCCCGGCTAATGGTATGTACTTTAACATCACACTATTACAGAGCTATTGATAAATAATAAAAAGTAGTATTAAATGATGCTGCTTTGGTCAATGATACCTATTAACATACACTATTACAGAGAGTATCTGCTAAATAAGAGGGAGAGGATGTAGGCAGTCCTGATGTGACTTAATAGGGCTCTGAGAAGGGCTTCTCCCTCTCACAGGACTAGGGAAGAAGTATGGGGTAGGGGTGGGATGAAGGAGGATAGGAGCAGGAAGAAATGAGGGAGGAGGCTACAATTGGGATATAAAGTGAATAAATGTTTTAAAAAGTACATTAAAATAAAAACCAAAATATATATTAAATAATTTTCAAATATTTGAAATAAACTGAAAACATTTTTCTAGACTATATATAATATATATGCATAATATTTCTGTGAGGTGCAACTGAGTCATTGCCACATTTAGGTAACCTTTTGCTATCCAGCACAGTCTCATTAGAACCACTACAGGATACTGAGCAAAAAGTAGGACCTCAATATGACTTATGGCCTAGTTCACCTTAGACAACTTCCATGTCTTTACATATATAAACCAAATTTATTAAAAATCATACATTGGACAAATTTTTAAATGAAGGAAAACAAGAAAACACTCTACCATGACACTATGAGACAAAGAGCCTCCAAAGATGTCATTGGGTTGTTTTTTTGTAGGTATCTACTGCTGGGAATGTAGCCTGCCCTTAAGAGTAGCTTTTTTCCATAGTGAGACTTCTTTTGGAAACAAACAAACTAACCAACCAACTAAGTGTTAATTGGAGATTAGGAATGGGGCGCTGTTTCCATTTCTTCTTATGCCTCAGTGCTCTCTCTGGTACAGACCCATACAGTTCCTACGCATGCTGCCTCCGTCTCTGTGAATACATACACTGTACTTAGAAGGCCTTGTTTCCTTGCCCCTTGGGCTCATAGTCTTCCTGCTTCCAGCTCTGCAGCATTCCCTGTGCCCTGAGGAGAGATTCATGTAGAGATTCATGAGGACTGAGCATCCCACAGTCTCTCATTCTCTGCATATTGTCTGAGTGTAGGTCTTTGTATTTGTTCCCATATGCTCCAGGAAGAAGCGTCTCCGATAATAGCCGACCAAGGTACTTCTCAATGACTATAGCAGAAGATCTTTAGGAGTCTTTTCAGTGCTATGTTCCAGTACTGTTTGATTTTCTCCTTGGTCCCTAGTCTATCTAGTCTCAGGTTCCTGGTCACCCAAGGAGTATCAGGTAAGGTCTACATCTCATGGAATTGATATTAAATCTAATCAGATATTAGTTGGCTACTTCTAGAACTTTGTACTACTATTGCTCTATCATATACTGTAGCCAGGAAACTGTTGTAGATCAGATGTATTTACCTTTTTCCTTTAGAAGCATGTAGAATGTTTTTCCTACAAAGATTATTAGCATGAAGGGGCAGGAGCTATATTTAGGCATCAGTTCGACTTCTCCATATCCAATGTGTTGCATAGGTGCTGTCTTTAGCACTGGGGCCTTACAGTTTGTTAAGAGCAATCTAGGGCCCTTGCAACAACCTGGTTTGTTTGGTGATTCCCATGGGAACCCTTTGGTGAACAACTTGATTAGATGTAATGTAAACCATGTGCTGGAAGTTCCATTCAGTGACAAGAAATGACCAGGTAGTATACTCGAAGAGGAAAGTGTGCTTTCAAGAGGACACAGCTAACAAGTATCAAAAGATCCACAGCGATGGGGTTATCTGTTCAATATCATTCTCCATACTGAGATTTGATCTGGCTTGGGACTGCACATGTTTTACCCCATGAGTTCTTATATGTAGCTGCACTTCTATGTCCAGAAAATAATGTTTTTGTATAGTCATTTTATACATTTGGCCTTTTCCCTTTTTTTTTTCTCTTCCACAAGGACTCCTGAGCCCTGAGGTTAAATTTATGAAATGTGTTTCCTTTAGGGTTGACTATTCTGTAGTCTCTTATTCTCTGTACATTGGCTAGTTATGGTTAATTTGTTTTACACCATCCTCTGCAATAGAAAATTCTCAGATAAGGGTTGAGAGATGCATTGATATATAGTTATTACAGTAAGTTATTATAAGGTGATTTAATACCATGTTCCTTTAGCATAAAAAAGTATTTGATTTCCTCCTGGGGCCTATGATCTATCCACAGGTCCTTAGTCAGATAATGGTGCCTGTTATGGTTGTGCTCTGTGGAGCAGTACTTAAATACAAACAGAAAGTGGTTTGCTACTCTCATAATGTTTATGCCACTATTGGACCAATGATCATATCTTTCCTGGCCAATTATTATTATAGTGTGTAGGTTTCATAGCTGGGTATGACCATGTAGTTTAGTCTTAGTTGGTTAGGGGTTAAGATGTTTTTAGATCTAGAAAGATGTTTTAAGTTAATAGTCATGAGCTATGATAGATACTGATTTTCTTTCAGAATTTTAGACTCAGGAAGAAAGGAAAGATGCTTTCTTCAATTTGGCAAAATACAAATAGCCAGACCACTATGAATGTAATATAATAGTTATATAATTCCTGATTGTTTCATGGTTCTTCCTGCTGTATGTAGTTTACTATATTTATGTGTAATAATACAAATTTATCTATCAAAAAAAGCATAATTTAAGAAATGAAAAAAGAGAAATGAAAAATAAAAATGGTTAGATTATAATTTCATGGTAATGCTAATAAATAAAAAGTAATTTCATACACAGTATGTCTTTACTTTTGTAAAAAAATTAGGAAACTTATTTTTATCTTATATTAATATCCTATTAAGTTTTGTGAAGAAATATATGTTCTGTTGACAGTAACTTCAAATATTACTACAATACTTTTTTTTTTTGTCTCTAGATTGGACCAAGTTTAGGTCTTTAATTTTAATTTCAGTGTCTAATGATTATTTATATTTATGGAGTACTGTATAATCTTTGATATTTGCTTAAATGTGGAATTATAAATTGGGGCAATTAATAAGTCTAATAAATCCATACCTCCACATGATTTTCTGTGGTGAAGCTATTTGAAATATACTTCTCCGGCAATTTTGAAGAATTAAGTACTTTAATATTTGCCATGGTTACAATTCAGATCAATTATCACAGTTATAATGGATCTCAATAAATAGTGATAGAATTTGTTTCAATTTCAAATTTGTTTCAATTAAAAATAAGTTTAATTGCTAGCCTTTTAAATCAACCATTATCTTAGTAGTTTTAAGGACTATCACAAAAGTTATTTGTGTGAAAATTTATAAAGAAAACATTTTCAGATGACTTTATTTATACTGGGTTGGATTCTGAAGACACAAATTAAATACTGAGTGGCAGTGTGTTACAGTTTTGCCCTCACTCATGGGCAGAGTACATAAACCTCCTCCTCTAACAGAAAGAGTTCAGGGGAACATGTGTCCTCTGTGCTGCAACCTGTCTTCATTTTCACTGTAGTGTGGGCATACTGGAGCAATAACAATGTGACAACTTCCTTCACAGGATACATGGGGTGTAAAAGCTCTTTTTGCTCAGTGAGCATGGTCGTGTAAACCTTTATGCACAGCAGTTGAGAAGCAGTCACTGGTGTAGCTCTGACTTCAAAGCCAGTATGATCTACATGGAGAGACCATGGCCAGCCAGGGCTATATGGCTAGATCCTATCTCAAAACAAACAAGCAATTAAACAAGCAAACAACAAGAAATGTAAATATGTTATTTCCTCCTATTTTCTTCTTTGACACTGTAGTTATCTAATCATGCATAAAATAGGAGGTGCCACCTATAACTTAACAGTAAGTAATTGGATAGTGGATGTCATGGGGTTAAATAGAGCTAAAGACTTCTACTCAGATCTTACTCTTCTCAGAAGAATAAAAGAATGAAGCAGATGATGAGAAAGCAATAACTATCATTTTCAATTATTTTATTCTAACTTTATATATATTATTCCATTAACTTGATTAAATGCTCACATTTTATATAGGCATGTATACATACAAACATATGATGATTATTTTAATCTATTAGAGGGCCATATGTACACTTGAAAAGGATCATAAGTACTATATAAGCTCTAAGTTTTATCAGTACCTGCCAGTCATTCTACACAAATGAAGTTAATAGGAATGCCTGGGAAACACATGAGTTAAACTTCATGGAGTTATTGGTAAATATAAAGATCTCTACAGTCTTTGTTGGCCTCTTGGCCCAAACTCCTTCACTCTAAAGCAGAGATAGAGAATGCATAGATATTTTCTTTATTATACCAGGTCTTAACCCAACATTAATATCAATTGAATAAAATCAACTTAAAAACTTCTCCCAAATGTCAGATTATTCAAATAACCCATGTTGTCACAAAATGAACTATCTATTAAACCAATAAAAGTAAAATGGAAGTGCCCTGTGTTGACATTTCACTGTGCCATATCCAGTAATAAGACTGTGGCTCAATTTCTAGTTATAATGTACTTGTAACATGCTAGAAACCAATTACAAATTAAATACTTTGAAGCATCTCCATGTTCCATAGCCTCACAAGGACATACACACAACTGTGTGGCTTCTATTTCCCTCGCTCAAAGGCACACACTTTTTTTCTTCATTTTCTCCCTTTTTATGTTTCTTATATTAAAGCTATAATTTTGGTAAAGGAAGTACTTGACTACAAATATTGTATGTATTATAGTCTCCGTGGGTATTTTTAATAATATACCTATATTACATGACTTACTGCAAGAGGAGGGGAAAGCCTTCAGGCTGTGAATGTCTGAAGGGCTGCTTGTTGTTGATATGAGCTTCAGCACCAGGGACGAAGGCAAAGCCTTCCTGGGGGAAGCCCAGAGGGATGACAAAGCCTCCTTCTTGTCTTTGTGTAGATGTTGATGGACAATAATCCAGCATAGCTCTCTTCCCTCAAATATTTAAGAACTAGACTGTCACCTCCTCAACCCTGGTGTACACCATAAAACCTCTCTCCCTGCCTAAGCAGTATGTACTCCCCCACATCTTTGTTCAACTGCATTTAATGAACATGCTGAGCTCCCTGGTGCTGGCACTTCTCCATCTGATGGCCTAACTCATTCAGTCCCATCTTTTCTGTGTCCCTGTGTTTGCCCTTCCTTTATTCCCTCACTGACAGAGCCAAGTCCATCCCTGGACATAGAAACACACAGTAAATAGGATGTTTGTATTAACTCTGAGACTACACTCCAGATGTGAATGGATCATTTACCCTGGGTCTTGTATATAATAATTTATCATATGCTGCTTTCTATTTTCATGTTGTTTTTATAATTGCAAATTATAATTGGAAGAATCCCTATCTGGCTCAGAAACAGTTGCTTTAATTTACATTAACAAAAGAAATGAGAAAGAAAGTGTCCACCTTTTGATTTATCTTGCTTCCCTTCCTTTACCAACAAGCACATTTCTTGTCCCCTGGAAATCTATTTCTATGTCTGTTTTGCTATTTTTGTTGGTTTTTTTTTCCAAAATGTCAGTACATTTTAGTGCTTCTTTCTGTAACCATGTTAGCATTTGTTTTATTACAAACACATTAAGTTATTTAAAAATTTCTCTCATATTTCCCAACTACTTAGGATAGGTAATTTTATGCTTTTATTAAATTTCATGAAAAATGGTTTTTGCTTATTTACAGACATTTACTGAGAAGAGAACAACCCTAATAGTTTCAGAAAGAAACTAATACATGGATAATTTACAGCCTGAAAACTGTTTTTAGTAGATATATAAAGGGAGGTCTCCTGCAGAAAAGTATTTATTTACTCTTAAACACAATTTGCTGAATGAAATTGTGAACATTCAACATGTTGAATTTTAACTAAAAATGTTATGCATTAATATTCATGAGTGGAAATCTATGGATTGTAGTTTTAATTACCAAACTAAACGAACATGAAAATTTTGTATTTCAAAGGAACATGTAAGTGTGATGATGAACTTCATTAGCAGTCATTTTAAAGTAAGTCTGGAGTTGTCCTACAATCTAATGGAAGTGAGTTCTAGGCCAGTGTGAATTATATAGCCCAGGCTGGCCTTGGACTCAGAGCAATATTTCTGTGTCTCAATATTTTGAGTTATAGGATTATAGGCATGAGCCACTGCACACAGTTTACATGTTATTTTTTCATAACAATTATAGTAGATTCTTGAGTAGCTATGATCTAAAGAGACATGTGATTTAACTGGGTTTACAGTACCAGAAATGAATTCACTCCTATGGAGGGAGACTCAAACCCAACGAAAAAGCACTTGGTTACCCTCATAAAACTTCTACCTCTATTACGGCAGTGGGTATACATTGCTTTGCAGATCTACACTGTAGGTCCTAAACTGGGTAAGGTTGATAATGACTTTTGTCCCCCAGGGGCCTCCATAGCACTTTACAATACTCTGAAAGATAGCTAACAAGTAGAAATCTTGCATCTCAAAGGAAGAACATTTAAAAGTCAAACTGACTTGTTTCCAAAATGCATGTTGATGACATCAGTGAGTAAGCCATGAAAATGAATACTGAGCTTTCCTGCTCAAAAAAGCATAAGAGTCTATGAACAAGGAAAGGGAATTACAATCATGGTGTACAAGAGTGAGTGAATGCACCCAGTTCATTCCCCACGGCTTGTATGCAGACTTATTTTTCAGATCTTAGTGGAGACTTGTAGGCAAGTCAGCAGGAATTACAGGCCAAGAGCAGCCTCAGTTTGAGGTACAGTCAGGGAAATGAAGGTGCTGCCTAAAGTCTTTCTGGGCTACCAAGTTTCTGCTGAGCATCTACAGAACCTGCAGAGCGGTGACTTCCATCAATCTGTGATGGTATTCTAAGGTGGCAACAGGTTTTAAATGCCATTCTTCTTAACTACCTATCAACTGAGAAACAACATTTTGCTCTAAAAGGAGTTAAGTAAAGTGCCTTGTAACATTTCAAGTAACATTTAGAAGTAAAATTTACCTACATGAGATTGCTGGTGCCCTGAGAAGTCTTACAGTAAAGAGTTCCTGGTGAGAGGTTCTGTTAACTTTTGGAACCTTCCCTGCACCCAAGGTGTAGGAGGGGCCATGAGCCATCTCTCTCACATCAATTTCAGTTAACCAGACTTCAATTGGATGCTCCAAGGGATAAGACACGAATCTTAGCCTTGGTGAATAGAGCAGATTGGCCTAAATACAGCAATCTAGAGAGGGAGAAATAAGCAATTTAGTTGTTTTGGTTGCAGATTAGAGGCAAGTTGCTATAGCAACAGGTTAAACATATTTTCCCACTTTGTTGTGTTGAGGTTCACAGGACTGTCTTCCATCAGTGAGAGTTGGGTACCACACAGGAGATCGCATTCAGGCAAATTACTTCGTATCTTGTCTACTAGGCCATTTAGAGAGGTGATGAAGGCTGAGAAGGCAAAGTTAATGGTGGCCCTATAGGAGGTTGGGCTGAGAAAGGCATAACAACAAGGAAACATGCTCTCCCCAATTTAAGGAAGCTCAGGGAAGGTCTTTGAACTAATGAAGTCTGGTGAGGCCAGAAGACTCTCCATTTATTTGCTTGTTTGTTTGTCTGTTTATGTGTGTGTGTGTGTGTGTGTGTGTGTGTGTGTGTGTGTGTGTGTAAGTGTTCATATGGATGTATGTATCTATGTGAACCCCATGCATACCTGGTACCTACAGAGGCTAGAAGAGGGCGTCAGAACCTCTGAAATTGGAGTTACAGGCTACTATGAGCCACTATCTGGTGCTGAAAACTGAACCCAGGTTCTCTGAAAAAACAGCAAGTTCTCTTAACTACTGTGTCATCCTGGGTCAACCCACCAAGATCCTCTTTACAGAATAATGCACCTTCAAGCATCTGCAGCCACAGATATATTAGAATATGGCAGATAACATCAGCTGTCACCCCTCCCTCCATCCCTCTGTCTGTCCCTTCCTCCTTTCTCTCCTTCTCTCTCTCTCCCTCCCTCCCTCCTCTCTCTCTGTGTCTCTCTCTACCACCCTTTCTTAATTACTCCATCCACGCATCCTTCTCCCTATTTCACTAATCCCAGAGTGGTGGTTAACAAGACAAAAAATAATAAGTATATGTAACTGAAGAGAAGATGCAAAAGACGAGCAAACACATCCTAAGCAATGAAGATCAAAACTGCTCTCCATTATCGGCACAGAGAACTTTTCCTATCCGTGGGCGAGCAGAGAAAGAACAACTCTGGCAGTTATCAGTTCAAAATGGGAGAACCATCTTCGATAGCATATAATTTAAAGGGATTGTAGTTTTCTTCTATTGTATTAAATTGAGTATCTTTTTTATTGTATTTCAAGATTCTTACTTGTTGAAAATATAATGTGGTTCCACTTGTCCTTAGATTCCACCCAGCAAAGAACAGATGGAGAGGGTAGAATAAAATGAATACATACAGATAAATCTTATCTTGAAATAAATAATTTAGGAACTAAAAGTAAACGAGGAAAGCTGAATTACTAATGTAAATTATCTGCTCAATATAGAAATGGAAGTAGAGAAGGAAATTGATTAAATGTTGGCCAGAAGTGACTTATGCTGTATGTAAACAAGTTAGTACTAAGAGATCATAGTTGCCAGATACATGCTACCCAGATAACATTTAAGGATATAGGAGTTTAATACTCCTAGAATATGAAAAGAATAAGTTAACTTCCTCTCTCATGGGACACTTAAATTGTCACCCATTTAATGGGCAAAAAATAAAACTTCTATTTTAATAGCCTCCAAGCTGTAAAAATGAGTTTATGTGTTGTATGTGTGGTAGAAAATGCTGAGATTTATCTGTTATAATAAATTGGGTTGAAGATCAAATCCAGATTACCAATTCTACTTGTCATCCCTTCAATCTACTAGGAGTTAAAAAAATATCTACAAGTTTGCTTATCTGTTATAAACCAGAATGTAAAAAATATAAAAAACAAAAAATCCATTTGATTCAGCTGTGATTTCTTACTGATTTAGTGGGTTAGAATTTTCAACAAGTACGAACACTGGAAAACATTCATACTGATAACATATCTGAAAAAAATGATAAAATAGTAATAATTATTTTAGTATCCTTTGTGTTGTTTTTACAGTCCACAAAAGAAACAGGCCTCTATCTAGATTTCATGGGGGTGTATATATATATATTTACTTTCCATGTTTTTCAATGTTTACATATGTTTTTCATACATATGTAAATGTGCATGCACATATATACATAGATATGGAAACCCAAGAACGATGTGAAGCATCCTATTTCTCTACTTCATTGAAGCTGGATCTTTTGCCAACCCTGAGGCTTGCTGATTAGACTAGTGAAGCCAGGCTCCTGTCCCTACTGCCTCAGTGCTGCAATCACAGGAAGGCCCTGGGCCACTAGGCTCTTAGGTGGGCTCTGGGAAGCTGAACTCTGATTTTCATGCTTGAACTGGAGATGCTTTAGTCACTCATCTCTGGTCTATAATATCCTATATACAAGTTCAAATACAACTGAAACACTTGGCTTCACCAGACGTGATCCAAGACTAAGAGTACAATCATATTCCAGAATGGCCTGTGTCAGAGAAAATCTTCCTGTAAATGATATCTGCTCTTCCCATCAGGATGTTAATTATAAGAACCCTCGTAATTTGAGTTCAAATGTAACTTTTTTCCTTTTCAGGTTATAATCATTATGTATTTATTTAGATACTTAAGTAATTAATAAGTCAGCAATGTACTTATAAGAAGTTGGTAAACTTTGAAAAGATTAAGACAGATAAACTTATTTTATGTTTCACATAAAGTGTTTCAATGTTTCTGAGTAATTTGGTTTAGTTGTATTAATGAGCAAATTCATGCAGTTCACAAGTTCTTCAACAAAAGGATGGTTATTAGTAATGCCTCCAATTAGAAAATTTCCCCACCAGCTTATATAAATATCACAAATATAAATGAGCTGCAGAAGTTCATATGAATGATGTACATTGTACACCTATATTTAAATATAAATTTAAAATATAAATTTTTGTGATTATTAATTTTAATAAAAATATTTCTAAGTACAATAGATGTGAGTATCAAATCAATTTCTTATTTTTAATAATGTTATTGTTATTAATTAATATGTTTGTATTGAATTATGATGTGTAGGGGTGTACACTTGCAATAGTATGCATAGAGAGTTCAAAGGAAAATTTTGTGGAATCAGTTCTCTTTCCTTCTTCATGTAGTTCATTGTCAGGCTCCCATGGTAAGTGCATTAGCCGCTGGGCCATACTAATGGCCTAACAACTGGTACTTTAACAACAAAATGCTTTCAGCAATATGAGTACGAAAATTGTTCTTATCCCCATTTTCCTCACAAGTAGTAAGGTATATTCATAGCACTTAAGAGTACCCTCTGCTGTGTCTCCATAAAGAACCATGTTTCCATTTCCTTAGTACTATAATCTATTATCTGGCATTGCTTTGTATAATTTTTACTTTACCCAGACATTTTGCTTTGTTTCTGTTCTTATTAAGGGTTTACTTGAAGTGAATATATAGTTGTAGCTATTTTATAACACACTGCTTCATAAGCTTCCTAAAAGTGTATATACAGATGAGTCTGATTTCTTCAGCATCATGTTTAATGCGAGTCTAATCATGTTCTAGAGGATGATGCTTTTAAATACTGAAAATTATTTTACAATATTAATATAACATCCATTTTCTTTCTTTCCTCCTCCTTCTTCCTCTGTGTGTGTTTTTGAGACAAGGTTTCTCTGTGTAGCCATGGCTGTCCTGGACTCACTTTGTAGACCAGGCTGGCCTTGAACTCCCAGAGATCCTCCTGCCTCTGCCTCTCCCCAAGTATTACAGGTGCACACCATAGCACTCAGATCCCATTTCAATTTTTAAAGCACATGCATTTAAATAAATAAAACTTATGGGAAGAAACTTAGCCTGTAAAAAACATAAGGACATTTATTCGTAGGTGACTATTTTTCCATGCATGTCCACTGACTTGAAAGACAATAGTTTCTAAACTATGAAGAACACATTATTTTGATGATGTTCACACTCAAAGAATGTAAAGCACTTGGAATACCTGTTATTAAGTATAGGATGGGTTGCTGTCTCTTCTCATGGCTGTTTCCTTTGCTCTCTTGATTTTCTTCTGTGACCCTGTCTTGAGCTGGCTATAGCCTCTGACTTCCTTCAGTGCTGTAAAGCAACACAAAACTACCCCATCTCTAACGGGGTTTCCTCCGTGTAAGCTTTGGACACTACTACTTTCTCTAGGTACCATTTGAGCTGGCCCCATACACAGTATTTACACTATGACAATCATTTTACAAACAAAATCCCTTTTGAACGCCCTCATCACTTTTTCCTGTGAGAACCCTTATACAATAGTTTTAATTTTGTACTTTCTAAAATTAAACTCATTTATATCTAACCAATATTGTCTTCCTTTCACTTTCTGAGTGATGTTAATAACACAGTAATAATTTGTAGCCAATGCTATTATGGTGTTTCACAATAAATCCAATGATATTATTAATCTAAAAGTCCACTTCATGTCTATTAGCTCATCTAATTTCACAAACACGTATGCTCTGTATCATGATACAGATGCTCTGGTCTGCAGGGCCATGCTCAGACTCATCCAGAATGCTATTTTTTCATTGCTACATTTGGTTTTCATCCCATACACGAAACTTTCTTTATTTAGATGCGCAAAAGCTAATTTATTTTCATTCCATTTCTATTCTGGCTTTTATAGGGCCTCTTTATTTTCTGCCTCCCATTACTTCCACCTGCATGGCTATTAAAGCCCTAAAAGGATTTCCCACCATCCAATTCCAACAGTCCTCATTCATGCCTATCAGCAGTAAAAAAAAAAAAAAAAAAAAAAATCTCAAAGTTTTCATGTTACTTCCGAGGTCTAAACCCTGCAGGGACTTCTCATGGGTTAATAACTTCCAGAGTCTACGATCTAGCCATTCTCACTATTCTTATTTTCACTACTTTCGGGCAAATTAAATCACTACCTGACTTCACCTATTCATTTTACTCATATTTCTTACTGTACTGGAGAAAAAATATCCCTTTTCTAAGAACGGACAGAAAAGTCCACAATTTAAAAGGCCCACTGAAATTTCACTATAGGTTTCCTCAGGCATGAGAAAATTGGTGTATTCTTTAATGCCTCAGGGCATTTCCATACCTTCCCATTCCTCTGATTACACCCCACTTTTAAGCAATGTTAGTTATCAGGGGAAATAGTTTCTTTCTATCTTGTAGTTAGAACCTACAGCTTAAAATTGTAGCTCATTCATTTTAATGGTATTTGGTAAATACTAAATCTTGATTGGCTGAATGAATTGGGCTCAAAAAGTAAGGGGAAGTATTGTTTTAGAACTATAAACTAAATGATTTATTAGTGTTTCTTTATATTATAAAGTGATTGATTTTTAGCCTGAACATTACCAAATATCATTTGTATTTTTCAATAGAATGCCAATAGTAGTTAATACCCTTTTGGAAACATTATCCGCCCCATATTTGAAGTAAACATACATCTCTTATCCCCCAAAGTCAATAGTAACATAAACTTCAAATGCAGAAGTAAAGCCTAGGTATACAACTCAGTGGTAAAATACTTGCCAAGCATGGACAAGGCTCCAAGTTCCCAGCTAGGGTAGGAAACAGTGACAAAAGTATAAATCCCCAGTCTTTGCTTTTTATTTATAATCCCTTTTTTAAAAAGCAAAGGTGCATATGCCAGAGTCTGTCCATACCATTAATATTTCCAAGACTTAGAGAAACCTCAACTCAAGGTCCCTTCATACTCCAAGTTTCTTCTGTTATACTTTTTCTTAGATGATTTATTTCTAGATGAGATATAACATTAAAGAATATAACCACACTATGTAATATTTTATATTTGCTTACATAAACTCAGTTTGAAATAATCACTTTTGAGGATGAGATGCTGTATTTATTGATGCTGTCTATTGTTTCATCTTGTATTTCCCTTTACTGTTTTATTGACAAGCCCTGTGCTGTAGACAAGAGCTAGCTTCCTTTGGCTCATAAATGCTTTAGAAATGAGTTGTGATAAGTACACCCAGTTAGAGCTCTGAATGGTCATTTAAGAAACAGTAGTTAAATGTGTTTTGCTATTTATATTTGCTACTTTGTAAGGTTCATTGTAGAGTAACAGGAACTCAGTTCCTTAAAAAACTCAGAAACAACAACATAGTATAAATAAATCTATGAAAATATAACTGACAGCAGTCTACTCATTATCACAAATGTCACATTAAAAAAAACTACTACTAACAAAAACACAAACTTTCTTAGCAACAAAAATAAAGTTTTGTAAAGCAATAAGTAAGGATAGACCATATGTGAACATATTTAAATATACATATATATGAACATGTCCTCCATCTTACTATGGGGTAAAGTCCCAATACTTATCATATTGGTAACATAGTAGAAAATGCATCTAACGCACATTATCTACAACAAATGTTAGGCCCGACTACTTCAAAATTCTCAGCGCATTGTATGGTAGTGTGTCCTCTTCCAATTGGCTCTATGCTGTGGATAACCAATATCATGATAGACTATGGAACTACACTTTACTAACTGGGAAGCCGATCAACATTCAAATCAATATATCTAAATGATGTTTATCATTTCCATAGCATTGCAAAGTGAGTATTTTAAGTTGGGGTTGACATTGCAAGTCTAGAGACAGTGGAAGATCTTTGGAACCTGCCAAATGATGTTTGTGGAACATATAAACAATTAATTCTTTTCTATATCCACCTAATTTTAAATAACATGAAAACAAACCTACCTATACATTAGAATTATATTTTTTTCACCCATGAGTTCAACATGCTTCAGATGGAGAAGAGCCTGGAAGAGTACATAGCTAAGTTTCAGCGTTCCTCTTGTGTTGCTGTTTTATGGTCCTGCAATGAAACTGAAAGATCAATGCATACTAAGCAAACACACCACAGCTGAGCTTTATACTCAGCTCTCAATGCACATTCTTCCTAGTTGTTTGTTTACTTTTCGGAAGATGTCTCAGCATGATTCCCAGGCTGGCTTCAAACTTTTGTCTCAGGCTCCCTAGTCTGAAGCTACAAGGCATATGCCATCATCATGCGTGACTCCAATGTTCATTCTTACACATAAACCAACTAAAGATATTTTCACAAAAATTCAGTTCTAAATTCCTCTCTAGATTTTGTTCTTTGATTGGTTTTGTAGGGCCAGGGATCAAATCTAATGTTTTCTTCATGCTAGGAAAGTGTTCTGCCACTGAGCTCTATTCAAGTTTTAATGTGCTTTCTTTTATGATTGTGAGTTAAATTGGAATGCAAATGTCCTTCCTACATACTGTATATTTATAGTGCATCTCACCTGAATGTGCTACAAAGACTATGTGAGAATGAGAATTTTCCAGAAAGGTTTGCCTCTCTATGTCCTTAGGAGTTTTATGAAAATGTGTGTTAAACTTACTGTGCCATTGTCACATTACTTAACTGGAAACATTACCATTAAAGGTCATGTGTGCTAGTAACTTGCATTATTTTCTTCTAATTACTTTTGAAAAAGACATTCCCAGACAAACTCAGAGACACCGTGGTCACATATGAAGGAAGCTGGCACCACCAGATTCTAAAGTCCAGCACTTCTCCACATCAATTGTATGGGGCAACCAAAGGATATCCTACAAAAATTGACTTTATAGACAACCTTCATGAACCTCAGCAACTTTTCAGACATATGCAGTGGTCAATGGGTGAAGAAGATTCGGTAGATCTTCATCTGTAGCCTTCAGACATTGCTTCTCCAAAACAATTTTAATACAAGACCATTGAATGTTGATATGACAAAATGCTTATTTGATTAGTCTAAGCTCATAATAATAAAATATTTTCTTGCTTGTAAAAGGTCAAATAAGAAAGCTGTATTCCATAGTGTATATGTACCACAGTTTCTTTATCCATTCTTCTACTGAGGGACATTTAGGCTGTTTCCATGATCTGGCTATTATGAATAAGGCTGCTATGAACATGGTTGAGCAAATTTTCTTGCTGTGTGCTGGTGCATCTTCTGGGTATATTCCAAGGAGTGGAATAGCTGGGTCTTGAGGAAGCCCTATTCCCAGTTTTCTGAGATAGCACCAGATAGATTTCCAAAGTGGCTGTACTAGTTTGCATTCCCACCAGCAATGAAGGAGTGTTCCTCTCTCCCCACATCCTCTCCAGCATGTGGTATCGCTTGAGTTTTTGATCTTAGCCATTCTGATGGGTGTAAGATGGAATCTCAGAGTTGTTTTGATTTGCATTTCCCTGATGACTAAGGAGGTTGAGCATTTCTTTAAGTGTTTCTCAGCCATTC
>OU015748.1:7955267-7971928 GCA_907169655.1 Acomys percivali
GGAGGGGAGAATGGGAGGATACAAGGGATGGGATAACCATAGAGATGTAACAAGAATAAATTAATAAAAAAAAAAGAAAATAACATATAATCCAGAAAATATTGAGAAAGTCCCTATTTTCTTTCACAAACTAGAGTAACTAAATTTTCATTAACAAAATTAACAATTATGAAGCATTTAGTTCTATTTATATATCTTAGTGACAACCTCTTACATAATAGTTATGTCAGTTTTTGGTGTGTCTGTATTTTTTCTACCTCAAAGGCTTTAAGAAATTAATGATTAATGTTTGTTCCTGTATTTTAATCTTAAAGATAAACAAAGTAAACATTTTTTAAAGTAAACACACACAAAAAAAAGAAAGCTGTATTCCACCAAAAGAAGAAACAAAAAAAAAATGACAAAATAAATATTTTAGTGCAAAGAATCTCTCCTAAAATTCTAACCATCAAAGGGAAGTTATGGCACTCTCTGATCATGCACCAGCTGGCCGATCAAATGTGAATTTTTTAAAATAAAATTTTTAGGCTCAGAATTGAACTTTTTCAGAGAAGAGTATTAAACTTTTATTGTAGAAATGAATTTCTACCACAAAGCCTCATCAGTCAGATAGAGATTATGTCAAGGAGGCAAAGATACTTCACAGTTGATAAGGCTGAGCTATTGAGGGCATAGAGAGCATGTACCACCTGTGTCTCACTAAATATTATGGATCTTCTTTTCCAATTGTATCTCTAGTTTATTAATTTACATTGACAGATGTGTATATTCATGAATTACTATGCTCAGTGAGTAATAAAATAGATTATTTTCATGTGTCCTACTTTTTTTTCAGGCCACAAAGGTGTACTTGTAATTAAGCAGAAAAGACCCCGCCGTAGTAGTCTTATTTTCCATTAATAAGAGGAAGAATTCAAATAGTACAAACAGCTACTAATTAAAATATTGTATATTCCACTATGTCTTAAAAATAAAATTTCTATGTCCCATAGTAACATCTTAAAACTTATAAGGAGAGAAGTCTTTTGTTTTGCAATCTGTAAGTTAAATATGAGTGAGGACAATTGTTCTTAATATAGAGCACCTAAAGGCTTCATTACTTTTCTTTTCTTTTTTTATTAAGTCTTATAGTAGAAATTTGAAAGAAATACCACTTGATTCATCAGTAGTACTTTTTGAATGTACTTCTTGAATCAAGCAGTGTTTGATGAAATAGACAAAATGATTTACCAAGTCAAATTCGCCAGAAGCAGTGGCTACTCTACAATAGGAAGGAGACAAACATACAAACCAACAAAAAACTTTGGTAATCTCAGTATTTGATCTATGGTGAATATGAGATGTTCAGTGTCACAAAAAGTCTGGTGAACTGTGGAACAGAAAGATCCAGGTGGAACACATTTCTAAACTAACACCCAGGACACTGAAATACTTCTCCAGTCCCTGCCATAGTGTCCAGAGAATGCAAACCAAACTCTCCAGCATGAAGAAGGAAAACAAAAGTGATCAGAGCTTATCAAACATCCAAATATATGAGGAAAGCTTGTGTAGCCTGAGAATAATGAGATAAGCCAAGTTTATGATGAGATTAAGTCAGAAAGTTCTCTGAAGTGCATTATAAGCAGTCTCATAAATCTTGCTAATTGATTCACAGCTTATTCTAATTCTAAAATATAGTTATTAATAGACCTAACATAGCAGTGCAACAGAAGCTGATGTGTTTTCTTTAAAAAAAAATTAATACACTGACTGTGGCCCAGATGACGAATGATGGCTACATAACATGGGTTATGATGTGGAACTGGGCTTCAAGTCCAGAGTACTAGCTTTAGGAGTGGTCTGATTATGGAGACTGCAGCTGGAGGCTCAGCCCAAGTGTAAAGATATTATGAAAGACCTCCATTTCTATTCAAGGGCTACAGATCACATCTTTTGACAAATGATACTATGTCTCAGGGCATATTTAGCTTTTTACACATCACTGTCAGGAATTCTTGCTTCACTTGTTCACGTCTTTTTATGTGCATCAGAGGTACGAATTCTGGAATTCGCCTGTCATTTTCACCATTATATCTACAGTACACAGCACTTCCCTGCTCCTAACAGAAACTCTTTATACAGAGGAGAGAGAAGGAATTAAGAAGCTTCTACTTAGTGAAAAATACTTTACATCTTGAGACACCTAGACCAATTGACACCTTTATAGAGCCTTTAAAATCAGTTTAAATAATTATACTATATCTCTTGAGTTACGTTGTCTCTATGCTAATTACTTCGAGATCCTTTTTAATGCCTTGAATATAACTCCATTTAGTTATGAATTTTTGAATTAAGTAAATTACAGATCAAAATATTTTTTAAAAATTCAGTAGTATAGCAACTATTTAGCTAGCGTAGCAAAGGCCTTTAGCATCTACAGAATTTGGTGCCAGTGGAATAAGATTTTAGAACTTCCCGTTCACAAACAGCAAAGAAGAGATTACTATAGGTTTTAGTTTCCTAGATATTGCAGTATTCTTTAATACTCTAAATCACAAAATAAAAAAAAATGTATGTGGCTTTCTATGTATTAAATATAAAATTATATTAAAAAGTAATGATTAAATTATTAATATCCACATACAGCCATATTACTAATAGCTTGTCCATGTGATATTTATTATAGATTCTTTTGAACATTAAATGGTCATCATGACAGACTATAAGTCAAAGACATGGTTATTGCTTCATATATGTTAAATAAGCTTCCCTGGGAGAACAAAAAAAAATACAAAAAACAAAATTGCCTACACTAATATGCTTCACTGGAAAGACTATTGATTGCTACCCATCACATCACTCATATCTTGGCAATGTACAGAATTCCTTTATTTATTTATTTATTTATTTATTTATTTATTTATTCATTTATTTTTATTTGATCAACAATATACATCCTGATTGCAACCCCTTCCATCCTCTTCTCCCAGTCCCACCTTCACACACCTCCCTTACCCCATTCCTTCTCAAAGAAGGGGAACCCGGCTTGGGTAACAAACCACCCAGGCACATCTAGCCAGAGCAGCACTAAGAGCATCCTCTCCCACTGAGGCCAGACAAGGCAGCCCAACTTGGGGAAAGAGATGCAAAGGCAGGCAACAGCTCCTACTGCCATTCTTAGGGACCCACATGGTGACCGAGGTGGACATCTGCTACATGTGGTTTAAAAGTAAGTAGATTGCCCTACAAGGGCTGAACCATGTGACAGCCTTCTAACAAACTACAGCAAAACAAAACAAAAACAAGAAGAACAGCATGTTGTAGGAGTTCACTAAAGACAACTTCCTACGCTGAAAGGAAGAACTTTTCATTTAACCCCCTCCTTTTCTACCTGCATGCTAATTCAGAGGTGGGTGGACTACTACTACCCAACAGGAACTCCTGAAGTTAACTTGAATCATGTGGCAACACTAGACATACATTAATAGGTCGGAACAGAAGAGACTTGATACCCTATGAGCATACAGAGGGGGAGGTAATCCCCCTCAGGAACAGTCATAGGGGAGGGGAATAAGGGGAAAATGGGAGTGAGGGGAGAATGGGAGGATACAAGGGATGGGATAACCATTGAGATGTAACAAGAATAAATTAATAAAAAAAAATAAAATTTAAAAAAAAAGAAATTTTAGGAGCAAAATAATATAACTATGGGATGCCCAAACCTGGTTAAATTCCACGTCATTATGTGGGAGATTATTCCAGTCATTTTTAGCTGTCTGGAAGTCATTGCTAGGGATGAATCTTAGCTATATAGTGAAAATCAGAAATGTCTATCACCAAAACCCCCAAACAGTTCCGATGTCATAGACACTGATGGTGAAAGGAGATGCTAGTTCTGATGTCTCTAGTTACCAAATTCTTCTTTTCCTTATGACTATTTAAGCATATATTAATATAAAAGGGCTAGGATTGTATGTTTCCTTTGCTTATTGCAAAATAAACATGATTACATGAAGGTTTAAAGCCCACAAGCATTCTTAGATTTTAACAGTTCTCTTAACTGTTAAGGTAGACTGACACAAACAAACAACTTTGTCTTAAACTGCTACTAATTTAGTTGTTTAGGTACATTTCTGCTTAAGTTTTAAAATATATAAATAATTCTTTTATATATTTATAGAGTTGATCTGATTTACTGTTTCATATCCCTATTTTCTTTTAAATGTATATAAAATATAATGTAGCAAAATAGATAGAAAATCTATATCTATGCATTCATATGTACAAAATAGTACATATATTTCTTTGTATGTTATGTATATATCTACTCTCTGTTTTAAGAATCATTAGTGTGCTCAAATCCAAGAGTCAAACCTAAAGTAATGAATTACTATTCATTGTGTTGTTTGGTACAATATCCAGTGTATTTAATGGCTTGACCTCTTTCAGTACAAAGAGATAATTATGACACAATGAAAGAGAATAATCTAGTATGAGTTTTGTGAGTGATTATGTAGAAATAAGAATAAAAGTATATTCAAGGGGTGGAGTGAATTGTCATTGTACAAAAAATTATATATTTATGTCTTTAGGGAAAAATTATCAAAGGGGAGAAAATGGACAATTAAACCAAAAGGTATGCTGTGACTAGAGGTGAGGAAAAAAAAAAAAAGAGCACAGGACACAAGACAAAATAATTATCTATGGTATTTCCTCAACAGAAAGCCTTAGCCCAATATGGACAGTGATGACTCTGATGACTTCATGCCTGCAGTGGGACATGGAGGGTGTTTTGCATATGAGTGTGGTACCCCAGGAAGCAGAAGATGGCACTAGACCCCAGAATTTGTAGTTACAGACAGTTATGTGATGCCTAACCAGAACTCGGGTCCTCTGCAGGACTAGTAAGTGCTTTTAACCACTGGACAATCTCCACAGTGCCCTAGGAGGGGAAATTTAAAGGCCATTTATTTGTTCACTATCTCCTTTCCGTATTCTCAAATGCAGACCTTCAAGGCCATCTGTCAGCAGCACTTTACAATGCTACATATGTGACTGTAATTTAATGTTGCTGCATTTATGGCATTATACAAGTATTCTATAGCAACCTATGGGAGTGTCAGAGAATTGGCTTTGTAGTAGGAAAGCACCTTCTTTTCTTTAGATTATGTCCATGCTGGCTTAAAATACTCATTTTTTTCTGCCTCAGCATCTCAGGTGCTATGATTCCAGCCACATAGCATAACACATAGAAGGTATTTCCATATTTTAAGAATTTAAATATTTTAACTTGTGCTTTAAATCTGATGCCAATTTTTGAACAGATTTATTTTATTTTTGTATGTGTTGCATAAACATGCAATTTTTAAAGGCAGGGAAAATGACCTGCCATATGTCACCACAAAGGCAGGCAGGCTTTGCATTTATTAGTTTGTTACATTCTTTCTTAGTAGGACCTGGAAAACTCTGAAAATCCAATTATAATAGTCAGCCAAAAGTAGTTTTTCAATTCATTCTTTTAGTGGGCTTCACATATTCCAGCTATGGCCATTTTGCATAGACAGTGGCATGTGGTAGCTGTTTCTGTTTATCAAAAGGAGCATTGACGATTTGGAATATACAATAACAGTGTGGGTCAGACAGACTCTTTCTGATGAGCCTTCCCATAGAATAGGCTGCACCTCTGGGTCTAAATACCTGTAAACATAAACGCTTTCTATAGACATAAGGAAAGAGGGGGTTATGACACATAGTATAAATATCATCATCCTCTTGAGACCTCTATGCACCACCTTCAGTGACAGCTGTCAGCTGCGGCCATTATTATACATGGTCATTAGTGTGAACTTATTCAAACCAGTCTTCACTTATTTGAAGGCTAATATTAAAATGGACATATGGCTGTTACTCATGTGGTGGATAAAACCATAACCGCAAATTTAAATATATAATCTAATTCACAAAGAACCATGTACATCTGTTGTATGTACACAAGCTAAGCTGGTTGGAGAGAAAGAAAGTGGATGCCTAAATTCTTATCTTAATTGTTCATTCAACTTTTGGCTTAGCACATAACAATAAATTCCCGTACTCTATTTATCAAGCTAAACCACAACTTATAATATAATCACCACTTACTAGAATTAAAAGCAGAGATATTTACTATACATTGACTTTTGTTACTGTGTATTTGTAGCTCGGTTATTGATCTCTCTTGTAAAGTATGAAGTTACATAAAGTACAATTTTGTTTAACTAAATCATATTCATCATGTGTGACAGCTACCAAGAGACTCACTCTACTGAAACTAAGGGAGATGAATGGATGGTGTTTCCAGTACATAAGGTTTGTACATCTGTATTTAATTTCAGTACTTAGATAATACACTGTTCATGTACACTGAGATGTTGACAGAACAGAGCTGATTAAATAGCAAAGGTTTTGAGCTTCTTGCTTTACTCTGAACTCACCACTTATCCTTCTGATGCTCCATTAAATACTACAAAGTGTTTTGTTCTCAGTATGATCACCCCTTCTTAGAATGTCTGCCTCCAGTGTACAAAGTCTGTGCTTGACTGTACTTTCCATGCAAATCTTTAAGATAAATTGTAAGAGCTGACAAACGTCAAACAACAGATAAAGAGGATCTGCTTATATGCACTGAGCCAAGTGTTTCAAGAAGGACCCTCACAGAAGAAATTGAAAACAAACAAATGTCTTCTTGATGTCCTCTTTCTTCCTCCTCGGAAGCTTGCTCCGGGAGCTGCCTTGAGAGGTCCAGGTGAGCTCCACAGGGGACTGAAAAAATCAGACTGAGGAACAGGGTTGGGTCTGTCAGCGCGCCTTATGCCTCAAAGCTGTAACAAAGTGCGGTGCCCACTCTGCGGAAGAATCTGTGTACTCTCTGGCAGGTTCTCATGTCTCTGTGCAGGAAGGTGCTCTCACTGCATCTCTCAATCGGGGAAGAAACCCAAGGCTTGACAAATGCAGTGGTAGCCAAAATCAGGAGCCAAAATGAGGCAACCAAAAAGCAAAGAACTAAACTTTAATGTGCATTCTAAGTCTCGAACATTCTGTGTAGTAGGGAAGTCAAATGCAGGGCATGGTGGCAACATGCCTTTAATTCCAGCACTGGGGAGGTTAGAGATAAGGTTAGGGTTAGGGTTAGGGTTAGGGTTAGGGTTAGGGTTAGGGGCCAGCCTGGTCTAGAAAGTGAGTCCAGGACAGCCAAGGCTACACAGAGAAACTGTCTCATAAAGGAAAGCAAAACAGAGACGAAACAAAACAAAAACTAAAGCCAAAAGAATAAAAAGGAACAAAAGATGGGGTGGGAGATGGAAGACAGGGGACCCTAAGATCCAGAGGGAAGGGGCAGAAGAAAGAGTGGCCAGAAAAATAACAACCAAAAAAAAGCAACCAAATGGCCACCCCCGACTCTAGAGCCTGGAGGTTTTAAGCCCTGGATTGTAAAAGAAAAGGCGAGTGCCTAGGATGTGTCTTCTGTTACAGTAAATATCCTGATAGCCTGTCTCTGGAACAGCCCCTTGGTAATTCTAGATTGCTTTGAAAAGCAGAACCAGGTCTGTGACACTTTTCACCAAATGGTATCTAGAGCTGGGAACAGAAGGGAGTCACTTCCTCTTCCATGCTCCTTTCAAACTGCTAATCCAGAGGAAGCAGGATTCAACCTTTGTCCAGCCATGTCCCACAAACAAACAAACAAACAAACAAACAAACAAACCAGTTCTATTGCATGGTAGGAGATTCTCAGCAGACGTTCCATTCTGCTACTCTGATCCTATTCGTGGTTCTCTGTAATCACTTTAAAGCCAGCACGTATTTCTCAAGATTCAACTATCTCCTAAAATGCTTTACAGTTTTGGACAGTACATTGCCGCCAATGGGGACGACTGCATCAGGCATCCACAACCACCTTCATCATCAGGGAAACTTCAGTTTACCTAATTGAAGTTTCTCATTGCTCTGTATGCAGACCGATACCACCTTGTAACACTGCAGGTGAAGGTTTCCCTCTGGAGAGTAGCTTTACTGGGTGAACGTTTATAATGACATTTACACATAATCGTCTGCAAGTGTTCCGTAACTGGTTAGAGTAATGTAAGCACTGTTGCATATAAGAGATCTGAGCCCCAGCACACTGATCTATTTGATCAAGTTCTTACTGAAACGTATGGAAACTAAGGCTAAGAACAGCCTATGTGCTGGAGGAAGACTCAGCTATAGCCCGATGGCCATGTGCTTGCTGTCAGCTTCTGGCTGACTCTGGACTTCCACGTGTGGTTTTAGGGCTAATCACCAAGGCTTTCTGGCAGGCCATCTCAACTTTGCGTGTTCTTGTAGTTGGTTATTGTCTAGAGATTTCTCCTAAGATAAACCCACCTCTTAGGGGGAAATTTGTTAAGACGTTGGGTGTTCTGTGTAGAGGTGAAACATTTCATACTTCTGCAAAGCTTGCTGAGCTCAGAAAGTAATAAAAACTCCAGGGCTTCAAGAAATCTTTTAAACTGATCAAATACTGAAGTCTTCTTTCATCAAGTGAATATAAGCCTTAGGGTCTGTGGACTTATTCAGACTAGCCACGCTGGCTGAAACAGACAGCAACAGCCTAGCTCCTTAGGAGAGGTTCAGCCCTCCTGAGCCACATGGAAAGGACACTCTTCAGCCTGCTGAGCTGCCTGCAGGTTGGGTATTACATCCAGATTTCTAACTTTTATGAGCCATCACCACTTGCGGTGAGGTCACCTTTTGGTGATGCAGCTATTACAAGTCATTTCTGCTCCTATAAGTTATCTCTCACCCATATTTCTGTAAGTAGCCCCAGTAAAACTCATTGGTTTTCCAAGTTGACGGTGGTTTCTTTAATTTGGTCTTTATCTGCAGTGAATAGAAGTTTGCTCACATCTTCCTAGGAATGGTGTCACACAACACCAATCTTTTTTTTTTTTGTATTGGTGTATTTATTTAAATCAATAAGATTTTCCCAAACACATCAAATATGACAACAGTTATTCCATAGGAATACAAAGATCAATGTATACAAAATTGGAGATTTTTTTTTGTTTTTTTTAAGGTTTTTAAATAGTGTCTTGGAAATTTTTTTATGATTTACTTCTTTATTGTACATATATGTTTGCATTATTACACTCATATAAAATAAACTACAAAAAGAACCACAGAGCAATCAGGAATTATATTCATGTTACTTTTTTTTCATGTTACTTTCATAATCTTTTGGGTATTTGGCAACCTGGAAGAAAACATTTTCCTATCTCAGTGAGTCTAAAATTCTGAATGTAATTCAATATTTATCATATCTCATCTCTATCAACTTAATACATTTATCTAGACCTAACAACATCTTAAGCCCTAAACAGCTAAGCTTAATTGTGAAACTAAATTATTTGGTCTTCAAGCCCATCAGGGACTTGAGGTAGAGTTAAATTAATTACTTGAGTAAACAGTAGAGGCTACATTCTTAAAGCTAGTATATTGGCAAATGACTTTAATCTCAGTATTTGGGAGACAAAGGAAGGCAGATATCTATGAGGTCAAGGCCATCCTGGTCTACATAGTGAATTCAGAACAGCCTGAGTTACATAGTGAGACTCTGTCTAAAAAAAAGAAGAAAAAAGTAGAGGAGGACAGGAAGAGGAGGAGGAAGAAGATGAGGAGGAGGAAGAGGCAAAATCCTGTAGAGTGAAAGTCTTCAAAGTTGTTTATAATATTTTTCAAAATCCAGGTCTATTTTATGGTTCATCAATCACTAGAGGCATGTTATGTGTCGTCTTGCTCTTGTGTCTATACCATAGCTTCTACATGTGACATCTTCATTATCTGCCAGAAGTTAATGCGCATACCAAATCCAGGCAATAAGCATCATATGGCATACCATATTAATTCTACTTCCCTGTTCTTCCTCACTGTTGAGTAATTACAACATTTACAGAAACTTAGATATATTGACAAAGTAGCAAGTATTTAATATATAATAAACAATTACATATAAACTGATGAAACAAAAACAATGCTTTTTCTTAACAACAGTAGTATATTTCACACATTAAACCATCTCCCAGCTTATTCAACTTAGTTCTACATAAGTAATTTGGGTTTGCCCTTTATGGGTTAAGTATATTGTACTATTTGTCCATATTTTAAGTAGTATGTGCTTCATAGGCTATAACACATTAAATATTAATAAAGAATTTTATGTATTGACATAGTACCTAGTTTCTATGAGAAATTGATTCCAGAGTCCTTTCCCACCTGATTGAAACTATGGAAATCTGTAGATGCTCATGTTTCCTGTATAAACTCCTATATAGTTTAAGCAACTGTACTTAGAACACCTGTCATGATATAAAGCTTTGATTATAAATTTTATGTTGTGTTGGCAGGGGAATGAAAGAAACACATGAACATGTTAAGCATAGATAAAATATCTTCAATTATTATCATTCTCTACTTCCTTGGGCCCATAAATATAAAACCATAGAAGAATTGTATGTCAACATCAACACATAGATTATGGAAATATGTTTGAATGGCAGCTCATATAAGAATGTGTGCTCATACTCAAATAAGATAGTGAACTGTCTTTATTTCTTCCTATTACCCACAGCACTGTTTCTTTTAAATAGACTCTCTTGAGGAAATTTCAGATAAACACCCATATGAACATACACATATACATACAGACCAGGGTCTGGCTAACTCTAAAGTATTTGACATTTAGATATTTATAGCAACTTCTATAGCATGATCTTAATTTTATTTTTCTTAGAACTGATGGATTATAAAAGAATACTTGCAGGGCTGGAGAGATGGCTCAGAGGTTAAGAGCACTGTCTGCTCTTCCAAAATTCCCGAGTTCAATTCTAGGCAACCACATGGTGGCTCACAACCATCTATAATGAAAGCTGATACTCTCTTCTGACATGCAGGTGTACATGCAGATAGAGCACTCATATACATTAAATAAATAAATAAATATTTAAAAGAATACTGGATTGACTCACAGGAAATGGTCTAGATTTTACAATGTAATTGTTTTTTAGTACCATATGCCCTGTATGATCTATTTTCACTTTGGTCTTTAACAATCCCACATTGATCTTGTAGAACACATGTAATCCAGCATGACAATGAATAGAAAGTTTATTTATAGCACATCAGAATCACCAAGTATGGGTTTTCCCATAGATAACTTACAGTTCTAACTAGCTAATGGAAAAATTAGAACTAGTGTGCAAAACTTCTTAATTATATTATTAAGATAAACTAATTTAAAATTTTATGTTATATTATTCTGCAGGTGAGTGTCCTGTGTCCCAGGTCCTGTGGGCTGGTCCAGGTACTGCTTGCCTCCAGACAAGAACAGAAGGACCTTGGGATCAAAAGGCCCTTTACTCACTCAGGGGCAGCTTTAGGGTGAGGCCCATCATCTGGGTACTAGGCCAAGTACCTAGTCTCACGTGGTGGAGGTGGGGGCATTGTGTCAGCACCAAGCTAGCAGTAGTGGTGGAGCAGGTCCCAGCAGCTTCAAAGGCAATTCTGCCATTGCTGCCTGATGATTGGGTGTGCAGTGGTGGTTGATACACCACACCGGGATAAATGGAGTCTCAGACTGTCATGACAGAGGAATGGCCAGCAAGACAGTGCACGTGCCTGAGCATGCCAGCCAGCCAGCCAGCCAGCCAGCCAGCCAGCCTTTATTTGTAAACTTTGGGCAGTGGGGAGGCATTTAGAGGGTGAATGTGTCTGATTTCTAGGGCTGAGGGTGCCCAAAAAATTAATCTACACACTGTGGTACAATATCTCATTTACGTGAAGTAACATAGGGTCCTATCACAAGAAGGAGAAAACAATACTTCATTATCCCAGGGAATGACTTCTATGTACATCAGAGGTCATTTGCTGGAGACTAGCATCTCCTCAGCATAGAATGCAGTACTTCCAGGAATTCCTTGTGGCTTGAACAAGTTCCTCAATGGAAAGGGTCAGTCCTGTAATTTTCTTTGAGGACTATGTGACATTCCTTACAAAATCTGGAGTTATCAGAGAGGGAACCCCTCTTAGAAAACAGAATCCGTCTTCATAGACGGAGCACGAAATGGTCGTCGAGAGCAGTCAGACTTCAACCTTACCTAGTAGAGTCCCACAATGTTGAAAAATGTAGTTAAAAAGTTGAAAACCAGTACACTGTGTCCATTCATAATAACAAAATTGATTAATTTTAAAGGGCTTAATTTCCTTGTCAGAGATCACAGTTCAAAACTAAACCCCTTATTGTTTTGAGGTTCATAGCTGAATATGATGTTACGTGCAACTGTTTGTATCCGTCAACTTCAACATGCCTTGGTAAAGAATGAGGATTTATAGTAATGCTAATTTCTCCATGTTTTCACTAGATCCATAACATCAAATAATATAGTTGCATGTAAAGATTGGACATGCTGTTAATAGGTTTATAACACAGAGTTCTATCACTGCATACATGAGGAACAAAAAGGATATGCCTCTTCAGCACCCTACTCCATCACTTAGGTTTAAAAAGATATTATCCTAGTGGCTAACTAAAATGACTACAACTATGCTATAGATATAACAGAGAAGAAAGTATTTCTGTCAGTACTAACAATATCCCAATGGTGATAGGTAATCTAAATCAGGTGCAAAGCACTTATATTAAAATGAGTAATGATTTCTTTTTTAATTTAAATATTTTAAATTTTTATGTACTTTACATTCCAATTGCAGCACCCTCCTTCCTCTCCTCCTGGTCCCAACCTCCCTCCTTCTCCCCTCTTCTCTTCTCTTTGTCCTTAGAGGAAGAGTCCCCTTCTCCCCTACCAACTGACCCAATCCTATCAAGTCTTGTCAGGACAGCCTGCATATTCTTCCTCTGGGGCCAGGTAAGGCATCCCGTCAGCAGGAAGTAATCAGAGTGCAGGCAACAGTGTCCATGGCAGGGACAGGCTCAGCTACACTTAATAGGGGCCCCATCTGGAGACTGAGTTGATTATTGGCTACATCTGAGTGGGCGGCCTAGAACCTCTCCCTGCATGATCCTTGTTTGGTGCATCAGTGTCAGAGTGCCCTCTCCTGGGAGGCCAGATTTATTGCCTCTGTTGGTCTTCTAAGGAAGCTCCTGTCCCCTCCTGGTCCTTCTATCCCCTAGTCATCCACAGGACAAGTTGTGCTCTGACCAAAGTTTGACTGTGAGACTAAGCTTCTGTTTAATTCTCCTCCTGAGTGGAGATTTTCAGAGGACTATGGTAGGCTCCCATCCTCTTCCTTCTCTTCAACTGTTCTCAATGTCTATTCTATTTGCCCATCCAAATGATAATTAAGCCTTCTCCCTAACGTCCTCCTTGTTCCTTAGCTTCTTTAGATCTGTGGATTGAAATATGGTTATCTTGTGTGATATGGATAATATCTACTTACAAGTGAATATATACCATGTGTGTTCTTCTGGGTCTGGGTAACTTCGCTCAGGATGATCTTTTCAAGCTCCATTGATTGACCTGCAAATTTCATGATGTCTTTGTTTTTGATAGTTGAATATTATTCCAGTGTATAGATGTACCACACTCTATCAGTTTTTCAGTTGAGGGTTATCTGAGTTGTATCCAATTTCTGGCTATTACAAATAACACTGCTAAGAACATAGTTCAGCAAATGTCCTTGTTGTATGATTAAGCATATTTTGGGTATGTGCCCAGGAGTGGAACAGCTGGGTCTTGAGGTAGAACTATTCTCACTTTTCTACAAAAGTTCCATATTGATTTACAAAAGTGTTGTACAAGTTTGCACTGACATCAGCAATGAAGAAGTGTTCCCCTTTCTCCACATCTTTGCCAGCATGTGTTAGAACTTGAGATTTTGATCTCAGCCATTCTCACAGGTATAAGATGGAATCTCAGAGTCACTTTGATTGGGTTTTCCTGATGGCTAAGAACATTGAGCATATCTTTAAGTACTTTAGGCCATTCAATATTCTTTTGTTGCAAATTCTCTTTAACTCTGTACTTCATTTTTAATTGTATTATTTGGTTTGTTGGTGTTTAATTTCTTGAGTTCTCTATATATATTGAGTATTAGGCCTCTGCCAGATGAAGGGTTAGTGAAGATCTTTTCCCAGTCCGTAAGATTTCTAAACCTAGATTTACCTCATTACTATTTAAGGTGAGACAAGAAAACACGTAGCACAAAATCACCTTATTAATTCAAATGAAATATTTTTAATATTTATTTCTGGGCACTTCAGCATCAGTGAGTGATGCTAGGTGACATTCTGAATTCATGACAAATTTATAACATTTTTATTATGAATAAAAATGACTTTTAACCCCCCATGAGCTTTGTGCTTAGAAAATAATTTGTATGTTACACAGTCCATTGTTGAAATTAGGAAATTTGAAAATATACGTCATGTTTAAAATAAGTAAAGATAACAAAATGTGTTTGGCATAGATGTTAAAATAAAAACTACCAAGACAAGACCAAGGCTCAGAGTATTTTTAAGTCAAATTGTCGATTATCATTTTGAATATTACTGAATATGTTGCACATAGGAATTAAATTAAGCAGATCAAGTAAAAAAGCGTAAAATGTTCTTTCTGTATTTTGAATATAAAGCCATTGTGTTACATACAGTTAATAGAAAGACAATAATTCTTTAATATGGTGCGTAGTATTTAAGCTGCTATGTAGTATAAGGTCCTATAATCTTTATTTTTCTACATACAACAAAAAGTTGTATGACTTTTTCTTGTAGGAGGAAAGTACTAATGAATTGCATGAATAATTTTACATAAAACAGATTAACAATAGGTGAACTAAACTAAACTAGACTTATGTTTATGCAACTTTCTACTCTTGATACAAGAGTAGAAGTCACTGGTTGCAGGTAGCAAAAGAGAAACTATTAAAAAATGGACCAGAGCAAAACAGAAAAACATCATATCAATTAAAATGAGAATCATATCTGAGCCTGCCCACTCAAGGATATATGTCTTTGGAAATGATCCCGAGGGAAGGAGGTTGAGGTTGATACGTCACTTAAAATCAATTAAAAGCTGTCCTGCAGAAAGCCAGATTTAATATCAGGTAGACTGCAGAGGACTGATGAGGAGAATGGATTTCTGATTTTTTTCCTAATAGCAGTCACACAATTTGAATTCAGAAAGTATTAGTTGACGAGGTGAAATGTCTTCGGTAGGAGGGAATACAAATGCCGGAGAAAAATATGCATTGAAACCCATGTAAACAGAGCAGCTGCATAAGCACAGACGTACGTGCAGACAAACACCAATGCATATAAAATAAGAACAAGGAAAATAAGAACAAGTAAAAAAAAAATTCTTTTTCTAAGAAAATGTTTAAAGATTTAAGATAGGGACAATAAAGAGATTCCACAGACAGATGTGTTTCCCAGCAGCTCATATCCACTGTCATGATGCAAAATAGCACATGTCAAGGTGTTCACTACAACTGCGACAGTCATAGTCGAGCTTCCAGTATTAAAGTTGTACAATGCAATGGTTTTCTAACTGTATCCAAAGAGCTGAAGGATTCCATCTACGAATGGGCCTCCACCATCTAGCCATTCCATTCCCAGAACCACCACCCCTGTGATGATAAACTGCATTAAGGGATCCTAATCGCCTAATACTTGATTATAAAAATCTGTCTCGACACTTTTCATTCAAGGAGTGAAACTGCACTGATATCTCCTAATAATACTCATTTCTTTCATTTTTTTGTCGCTCACTTTGAATAACTCCTTTCTTACATGGAAAGTCTACCTCAGCTACTCTGTTTTGTAACACATACAGGATCGCTAATAATGCTCTTTTCTTTATTTATTTCTATATCAGTTATGATGCCGCAGTGGTGGAATGTGTGGATATACCATCTCATTATTTGGGATCATCTTTGGATGACAAGTGTTTATTTCTCTAGAGATTAATGTAATGTTCTTGGTTAATACAACACAGGAAATAAAACCTCAAATATAGTAAGATTTTATTTAAAGTAAATAAGCTGTCAGATAATTGTTTTCAGTAGAGTTATAAGAATTCCTTCTAAAATATAAGCTTAATTAGTATTGAGGAACAGAATTTTGAAAAGTTTTAATTTTTCTATGCTTTTTTAAGTTGCTACACTGATTACTTTTTAATCTATGAAGGTTCTGTCTTTCAAAATTACTTAAAATTGAAGTAATAAAAACTAAAACCTCAAATGACTAAAAGAATGACAATTTGCTGATTAATTTAGCTAAGAATTAAAAGCATTACCTACAGTCAGGAGTAGCTGGGTCGAGACGTTAAGTTACTGTAATCTCGCATCTTTGTTTCACATCAAAACACTGTCATCTTCTAACCTGGGTTTGTTTTAGAAGAATCATTCTATACAAGGACAGCATAGCTCATAATAAAACTGTCTTACCAAAAAAAAAAAAAAAAAAAAAAAAAAAAAAAAACTACACCATCTGGACAAATGGAGAAAGAAGCTTTCCCATTAGACCAACAATAATCTCCAGAGAATCTATCTAGTCTGGGTCACGAGTCTGACCAACTACTGTGCCTGAAATAAAATGCTTGTAGGTTCATTCTGAATGAAACAAGATTATCTGGTTTCTACTGTGTGGGTAGAGT
>OU015748.1:7976928-7990856 GCA_907169655.1 Acomys percivali
CTGACCCTACTATTAAGCATATACAAGCAGGACTAACTAGATTTTATGTGGATTTTATGAAGTAGTGAGTAGTGAGTAAGAAGTAATGTGTTTGGTAAGTAAGGAGAGTTATAGAGGGAGAGTGGGGGAAAGGATATATCAGTATATATTGTATGCTTGTATAAAAGTTTCAAAGAAAAACTTTAAGGAAAAAAATATAGAATAGATTTTCTGCCATCCTGAACATTATCGAAAGCTCCATTCAATAAACAGATGTTTGATGTTATGTCTCAACACATCAGTGCTTTAAATGCACAAAGTGTGAAATGCCAAGAATCATAGTAAAGTTGGAACTCCTGTTTAATTGCTACAAACTTTGCTTTACATAGGACAGTCTGGTGCTGGGTAATGTCAAGGATTTTCATTTGCTCCTCTGTATGCCAATTCACAATGAACTGTGATGCTATAGGCAGGTTCACTGCTCAAGGGTCACTTTCTGAAGTGGAGCCACAGGCACTGTTCTCCCGCTCCCTCACATGACATGATGACCAAGCATAAACACATTTTTGTAGCCAGAGTGGCAATAAAAAAACAATGTAGAGACAGGCAGTCCAAAAGATTGCACATCAGCTACGAAGAGTGGCTGACATTCAGGTATGATAGCAATGCTCAATTTAATTCAAGCAATTTTAAAAAGAACAGTATTCAGCCAGCCTACGCAGTTCCGCGGGTCAGATTGAAGATTGTCCTGAAAACAGCTTCCTCTCTCCTGCTTGAGTGGTAAATAAAGTGTGGAACTTTTGATAATGGCTACAATAACACATTCAATGTTGCCTGCTTGGCAAAGCAGAACAATGTGACTCAACAACCATGCTTTTATACTTAATAAACTGCTTAGTTCTGAACTCCAATTATAATTCATGAATAAAAAATTTGCTGTACTATCTAGCCTGTTGAATGCCCTCTTTGGAGAAATGTTTAAAAATTATAAATGTATTTTGCTTATGAGTTTGTGTTGTGGTCAAGAACACTAGTAAGCAATGATTAGCATGGCTGTGGACACTAATAAATGGTAACAGACATGTGGTAGACACTTCGAAAATAGGGCTAGACCAGGTAGCATCAGTCTGAGATTTGTAACTTCCCTTCAATGAACTAAAATATAAAAGGTGTTAAGATGTTTATAAAAATAGGACAACAAAAGTGACTATTCAGTATGACTGGACACCTGCCTGTGAAGACTTAGGAAGAAAAACCATTTTAATTTTACGTATTACTTACTACTTACCTCTACAGTCACACCACCTGGTTTTGTTTTTTTTTTTTTCACATTTTTCTGTGTGGGTATGCCAATAGTTCTGATAAAACACAACAGACTGGATGATGCAAGGCTTGGTATTGTCTGTGCTATGATTAACTAAGAGGAAAATTAGCAAAGGAAAGTCAGTGCTAATGGACACAACAGGATCTGTCAAAAATGTTTTTAGTCAAAAGGGTTTTATGAAACTTCACTTATCCTTCAGGAACAAAGTATATGCCAAAATTTTACTCAATGAAGTTCTTTTCTTTGTGCCTTGTGGTTTCTTAGCTTTCTCAAGCCAGCAAACACTAGCAGAATATGCATGCTTAGGTATATGTATTTCCACACATAGTGAAAATGAGAATTTTCACCAAATGAATTTGCACCACTTTACCACCTAATGAGAAAATTAAGTTTATCTAAGGGTTTTTTTCTGGGGTTACTATTAGGCATCTCATATTCTGTTAATGGACTCACAGGTGTTCTTCAAACAATTAGGACTAATTTGCATCATTTTGACTAAATTGAATAGGGAACATTGGAGGAAACACTTAATGGCCTTATAGATAGTTACTTCACTCTTGGAATTTTCTTTGTTGGCAAATAAACGATGGCAAATCATGGGGGGGAAAGAAATGGCCTAAAGTATGATTGGCACTTAACAATAGTTAGTTTCAAGAAATGCACTTCAGTGTGTGAAATTGTCCACAGTCTACCATAACTACATTTTTATCTACCATATACTGACTGGCTACTAAATTATTTAAATAATTTGCTTCATAGCCTTAGAGTAATCTTACAAGGCACATGGTGATGATCTCATCTTTACCTTGAGGTAGCCAATAATGAAGAAGATATTTAACTTACCTGAGGTTCCCAAACAGCAGATTCCACTTGACTACTGTGAAGGGTCCCTCGTTTCACAGCGCTTTGCGTCTTCTCATATATCTATATTTCCTAGGGACACATCACTTACTAAAGATCTTACTTATTCAAATGGGATAGCATGGACTATGAGTTTAAATTTCTCATTTTTTTTTTTGTCTATTTTCAGTGGCCAGTGTTATTTTGAGAATTTTCTTTGAGCTAATTTGCCACGCCTTGACAGATGGCAACTGAAATAAATTTTGTGCAAATAAGGTGCTAGTAAAAGTTTAGTTAATAATATGTGTGTACATAAAATCTGAAGCCCATTTGTTTTTATTAGGTATACTCTGTCTTCATCTATCTATGCTTCTTGAGTTGTCTGTGGTCTTAGGAATGCCATTAGCATAGTTAACAAGTACCGTAAAGTTACTTCTCATCTTGACAGATAATACTTGGTAGAAATATAGGTATTAAATATACATAAAGCCATGCAGATATACTAAAGAGCAAATTTGTACAAAATGACTGAGATTGCTTTAATGTTAAACTTTTGACCTTTTATTCATTTATAATATAGCACATTTATTTTTGTTCATAAATAAAATATCACTATACAGGAGATTCAATTATTGAAAAATACTTTGTAATTTCCCCTGGATAGGATAGGGTGCCATAGATGTGGTTTGCAAAGCTGCCTGAACTGTGGCATGAACACGTGACAACAGACTATCTGAATCATGATGAATTCTGGATGAGGCATCTTTCTTGCACTCCTCTAGACAATAGGTTCATATTTTTAATGATTAATGCAGTTTAGTATTTTAATTATTTTTTGAAGTTTCAAAGTTCCAAGAAGAAGAAAGAAAATGAAGGAAGAAGAGAAAAGAGGGGGAAATAATGAAATGTGGAGAAAGAGTCTCAATATTCACTCTGTGCTGGCCTAGAACTCACTACACGGTATCACATCAACATTTTTTAATAATTTAAATTACAATTCAATAGTTCTATGTTAAAACAGATAACTTTAGAATGAGACGATTTTCCTAAGTTCCAATTGTGATATCTTTACTGGCTGGATATTGGAACCTAGAAGGCTTTCCTTCCTGTCCGTCCCTTCCTCCTCCCCTCCGTCCTTATTTTCCTAACTCCCTCCTTTTTCGTCCCTCTCTCTTTCTTTCCTTCCATGCCTCCTTCCTTCTTTCCTTCCTTCCTCCCTTCCTCCTCTTTTTCTATCTCTCCTTTCCTTCCTTCACTCCCCTCTCTTCCTTTCCTCCATTCCTCTCCTTCCTTCTTTCCTTCCTTCCTTCTTCTCTTCCTCCCTCCCTGCTTCCCTCTGTCCCTCTCTCCCCATCTCTCTCTCTCTCTTCCTCCCTTCCACATTCTCACTCTGTATCCTTGGCTAATCTGAAAGTCAAGATATTGCTTCTAACCCCCAGGCACTTGGCTACACTGGAATTGCAGGATTATTACTAGGATTCCTAAAGCCACAAAGATAATTATTTCAACTACCTGTTCTAAATACACCATAATGATGTTCATATATTCAAAATTCTAAGTCTTGGAAAATTCAAAGAGTGATTTTGTAACCAGAGTAAATAACTAAATTGCATTGCTAAACTGCATACAAAAAGCTGTAAATAGTAACCCTTAAGAAGAAGGGCATCACAACTGAGCTATAAATGAGTGATGAATGACAATTCCTCAGTGGATTTTGGGTAGGCTGCAGTGATTTGCCTGCAGTGTCAAAGTGCTACAGTAAGTTTCAGTTGTTTTCTTTCTTGAATCTCAACTTTCAAACCTTAACTGTATTCACAATTTAAAGTTACTTAAGAAACAGGATATAAGAAATAAATAAAAACAATAAGTTTAAAATAAAGACTTCATGTAATGGGCCTAAATTTTGTTTACTTTTTAATTAATTATTAAAACAAATGACATTGGAATAGTTTCATGAGAAAAAGAAAATGAAGTACATTACAATGTCTCATCAATATAGTATTTAAAATTAAATATGATCCACGGTTTGTTTTAAGAACCCAATAGTTAATGACATGTGATCCTCTAGAAAGCATCAGTAGTTATGACACTGGCACCTCACTTCCTAGTCCTGGTTTTTACAGGAGACTTGTAAAAGAGGTACAGCTGTGTTTTGAGACAATTGCCTCCATTTCTATACAAATACACTTGGATGGCACTATTTGGATAAGGAATATCGGATATTACTGATGAGTTCCTTCTATACTAAAAATATGACTGCCTTCAGTTTATTATTTCTGATATCCTCTCTTCTCAGAACTGGATGTCGACATAATAGTTACTTTGGTTGCTCCCATGATAAAATACCAAGAAGATCCAATGAAGGAATGAAAGGCTTATTTGGTTCAGTTGGAGGGGGCTGGAGAGTGAGTCAGACCTTCACCTGACATCTACAGCCAGGACAGAGAACAGTGAATGCTGCCCTGAAGCAGTCTCCTTGGTTCTTTCTTGATCAGTCCACAGTGTGAGATCCTATCTTTAGGGTGCATCCTCCTGCTTCACAGATGAGGCCTGAACTTTGTTGCCTGACTGGTTCTAAACCCATGCAACTTGGCAGTGAAAATTAACCACCATAGCAGGGTTCTTAGAATTACAAATACTAATAATTATATTTTTTGCATTTCTCTCTGGGTGTCTGTGCACCTTTTCCCCCACTGTGTGTGTGTGTGTGTGTGTGAGAGAGAGAGAGAGAGAGAGAGAGAGAGAGAGAGAGAGAGAGAGAGAGAGAGACGGACGGATGGACGGACAGACGGACAGACAGAGACAGAGACAGAGAGACAGAGAGACAGAGACAGAGACAGAGACAGAGAGACAGAGACAGAGACAGAGACAGAGACAGAGAGACAGAGAGAGAGAATACATATGCATGCCAAGGCACATAAGGGTATACCAGAGGACAATGTGTGGCAGCAAATAGCTTTAGTAACTGATCTACCACACTGGTTTTTTAACCAGCAGTCTTGGAATTCTAACTCAGGTCTTTAGGCTTGGCAACATCATTCCTACCTGTGGATCTATTGTCAGTGCCTAGAAATTTTGTCTAAATGTTTATATTTTTCATAATTATGTAAATATTGAATATGGCAGTGTCATGTGGTATTTTATAATCACCTTTCTTCTTTGGAAATTAGTTGGCTATTTGGATTTCTTCTCAAGCATTTATTCATAATGCTCTTCTGTGAGATACAAATCACCATTATAAATTATATATAGCAATATCGTTTATCTTTTATATATTTTCCAAAGATGCTGTCAGTGTCCTATAAATAACGATCACACCAATAATTCTTCTCCCCCATGTTGGATGTAGTGTCATATCTATCTGCACTGTGCTCAGTGATAAACTTCCAGGGACCGTCTCTTTTTTCCTTTAGCCACATATTTTACTGATACTTATCCTCCAAAACTTTTGAAAGGGTATGTAAAAATATTTTCTCCCACATATATGTGTTTCTAGAATCAAATACTCTTTATTGTGATTGCCAAGTGCTTGTAAGTTTTACCATGCCCCCTTCCCATGAAAGACAATTGGAATTTTATGTGTAAAATAACTTATTGAACCAGTGTGGTGGATCAGTTGCTAAACCTATTTGCTGCCAAACCTGATGGTCTGAGTTTAATTCCCACAACTCACAGGATGGAAAGAAAAAGAAAAATCCAGTAAGTTGTCCTCTGACCTCAACATATGTACCACATGGTGCATGTATGTTCACAAACACATACTTATACAGTAAATAAATAGAAGAGTAAATGACTAAATAACAAATACACATAAAACACTAAATTTCAGGGGCCAGAAACATAGCTAGGAAAGTAGAGACATTTGCTGCCATCCCTGTCTTCCTGAACTTGAGCCTTGGCACCAACATCCCTGACTTCCTGAACTTGAGCCTCGGCACTAACATGGTAGAGGCAAAGAATGGATTCTTCCAAGTGTTCCTGTCCTACACATGTATGTATATACATACATATGCACATACACATTGAAAATAAATGTAATATTTGAAAACAATATTAGTTTAAAGACCTTCCTTTCATAGCCCACAAGTTCCTTCATAGGGAAATGAACATTGATTTCGAATAGAAGACACTTTTTTTTTCAGACTTTTGAAGGTTCATCTTGAAGGCTCTTTAAGCTAAATTCTTATACCCTTCACACTGCTGAGAAAATTTTAGTGTCATTTCTTGGATATTTATATTTCTTGGATAATATATTTCCCTGCTGTTTCCCATATTCTTAATTTTATGAATATGTAAGGCTGCTGAATATATGTATTAATTCTTATGTTCATGTGCTAAAATCTGCATTTCCTTTTATGCTAATATTTTATTAATTTATAGTAAATCCTTTAATACATTTGTTTTCTTTAAATTATATTTCTTTTATATAATTGGAGGCAGAGCCTTTATACATGAGTAAGGTTGGACTTGAATAAACTTTCCTTTTGTCTCTACCTCATAAGTAGTTGGAACTGTGAACATTAGTGCCTGAGACTGATAATTACACTTAGTTTATATATGTACTTATAGCATGTAATCTTCTGGAGGAATCTCACTGTGAACATATCACCTCTCCTGTTATTCTCATTTTGGCAGCTTTTTAATCTTCCATTGTATTAGTTGTTTTGAAAAATATATTTAGAATTTTTATTTTCATCTTTTAGATTAACTGTTTCCTTTCTTTGCCTCTGAACAGTCCTTACCTGACAGAGCTTGGAGACAGATGAGAATAACGAGACATTGCGGAGGCTTCTCTGACTGAGACAAAGAAGTCTTTGCATGAGTCCCCTGTAGGGAGCTACTCTTAAGGACCATTTAGACTGTCCATAAAATGCTCACTGAATGTTATTGGCAGGATTGCTATGAAGAAGTCTTGTTTATTCTGTGACAGCTGATACAGGTAACTGGATAAAAAGACAAAAAGTCTCTGAAGGACAATGGTCAATTTATAGGGAGTTATTGGCTGTACCAAGGGGTGGACTCACGTCACCCTACCAATTCATGTGGAGTTGACATTCTCAGAGTCATATTTATTTAATTTCATTATATGGAGACCATATGTCTGCTTTTTGTTTGTTCTTGTCTTAAAGTACAGAAAGAAAGCAACAGAAAAGGAAATAACTATCTTCTCTGAATCCTCAAAAGGAAGATCACCTTCTTCAACAACTCTATGTACTGGCATGCAACACTTTCCATCACTGATCAGCTTCTGAGGTAAAGAGCCCAATCTGTGGGTCTTTTAGGGCCCAGTGGTTAAGGCACCTCTTATCTTTCCACACTAAGGCATTACTCAGTCTCCTGCACATGCTCTGACTGTCCCTCCACTGTTTCTCAATTTATCTCCTATTGACACTTTGCTATCATCACTGTGACCATTTTAAGAGGGGGAAGAAAGATTAATGTGTTCAGTGTGTTTAAATTATGGAAGGGTAATGTAATATTTAAATGGTTAGCCTTTATTTAATTTGACAAACAGCTATCTAAATAAGGAGGAATCTGCAACAGAATCATCATGAAACCATATCTTCACAATACTTTGGTGTGTTGTCTGTACTCAGTTGACAATTGGGTCATATCAAGGTTGAACAAAAATAGACTAAAAACACAATGATATCTTTAAATCTTTTCTTTGTTTTTTGAAAATCTATCTAGTAAATTCTTAACCTTTAGATAGGCCTTTATAGTTAAAATTTAGAATATTAACAGAAATAGAAAATGCAGAACAAAACATGAAATTAAGACTTTGGGAAAGTTGACAAGGGCACTCGGGGGAGAAGTTATGTTTGCCATTAGTTATTTTCCTTAGAAATTGCTTTTCTAACCAAAGAGTACTGCATGTTTGGGTGTACACACCCACTTCTCTCATATTTGAGATATGATTACTCAAACTCTACAGCAAGTTTGCTTCCTTTCTTATGTATCCAGAAAGTTGGCAATTTCTCATTTTTTTTCAGGTCAATTAGTCAAAGTTATTAGACTTTGCTAATCACTTACAGAACACTAGACTGTGATTCCCAGCAAATGCTGCAGGCCTTCTCAGACCTGCCATCAGATGCTCTGCATCTTCAGGCTTCTGCATGAAAATAGAGACGAGGCAGAAGCTATAGAGCAGCATCAGCCTCAGTAGCATTGTCTTCCCAACATCACATCCTCAGATAAATGGACACTCACTAAAGCAGAGTCATAAATCATGGAGAGGCCAGGCTGCTAGAAAGGACAGCGACAACAAACAATGCCATTCCATACTTAGCTAAAATAAAAGTGGAGAAAGGTGACACATAGTCAGAACCATAATGTGAGATAGATAAATTGATGCCATGAGTTAAATAAACTGCTACGGATATTCAAAGTTAGGATACCCTAGAACTATTCGTAGTTCAAAAACAGTAAGAAAATCAACACATATCTTGGGAGTGGTATCACTCAAGCCAGTACTGAAACATTACTCACTAGGTGAGAGATAGTGTGGGGCTGGGACTATGTTACCAGCAGTGGGTAGTAAAATTGAGAAAGCATGTCAGAGGTTGACATTACATAGGGATTTTAGCAGTTTTCTCAAAGGTTGTGTAAGATTCAAAATACCACTCTTCTTAAAGATACAATTTGTTAAGGTGAAATTATTTCTAAATATAAGAAAATTTGATAGAGTATAAGAGCATTTCTCAAAGCCAATAAGAAAACAGACACAAAGCTCCTAAAATCTTTTCCTAGAACAGGCAGGGAAGAGGTTCTGCACTCTCCCAGCAATGGCATTATGATGGGTATGAAATATTTTCCACAAAGGTATCTCACTTAAGCCTATAAGCACAATCTTTCTATTCAGCATCTGTGACTCAGGCATGGAGTAGTTACATACTCAGTTTCCAGACACCCAGCCATGAAGGTATTCTGCATAAACCACTTTGAGTCATGGTTTTGGCAAAAAGCTCATTTTTCACATTCCTACTTAGTCTAGGCACAAATTCACAAGCGTGTCTTGCTACAGCCATCAATACAGGCCAGCTGAGATGATTTTTCTCCCATACGATTATAAAATACAGAACACATTTTTAAAAAGTCATGGACACCAAGACTATATAGTCCTGTGAAGCATTACATCTTACAGTCATCTGTTTTTTATAGTACTGTAAAAAAAAAGCTGACAGTAGAAATCGCTTCTTCTGCCTCAACAGAAGTATCTAAAGGTTAATTTATTTCCATGTACTTGCCTAAGAAGCAAAAAGAAAGATCCTGGCTTAACAATATTAGCAACATGATTCCTCTTCTGATGGCATGACTAATGTCTAAAGTTTTCATGGTTTGTCTTTAATAGCACAGAAAGTTTTCTCTGAAAAAAAATATATTTTTCTTCAAATAATTACTTTTTAGTTTCCATTTATGCACTGTTATGCTTCAAACAGAAGTTTCACAATGCTGTTTTAAAAAACTGATTATAAGCTCAAAGCAATTTGATTTAAGAATATTCAGTTGTGTGCATTCATGTCCTAGGTGTCACATTTTTCAGTGTGCTATAAACCCGTTGACCGATGGACTGATACTTCTTACTTCACTTCCGTTCACACTCTTAGAGTAAGAACAATGTATAAATGTTATGCAACATTATTTTGAAGCAGTGAACCAGTTGTTTTAGTTGTGCTTTCTGTTGCTGTAAGAAAGCACCATGATCATAAGAATCTTGGATAGAAAAAGGCTTATTTAGTTTATACTTATACATGACAATCGATATTCAAGAAATTCAGGGCAAATACTCAAAGCAGGAACCAAGTGTCAGGGCCATGGAAAAGGGCAGCATACTGACTTGCTCCATGTGGCTTGTGTTGCCTTCTCTCTTATACACCCAGGACCACTTGCTCAGGGATGGAATCATCCACCATGGCCGAGGCTTTTCTGTAACAGTGATTAATCCAGAAAATGGTCCACAGGCTTGCCCACAGGCCAGTCTGATGGAGGCATCTCAATTGAGGTTCCTCTTCCAAAATGGCTATAGCTTATGTGAAGTTGACAAAACACTGTCCATCATACCCACAGAAATGATAATGCCCTCCTAAAATATATATGGTTTACTAAACATCACTTTGTTATTGTTACTATTTGATTTTGCTCCTTAACAATTTAGTATATCATGAACTCAAAATATGGTATGGCAAAGCAAGCTCTTATTGGATATTAAAAAGCCTCTTTCCCTCAAAATAAATTTTCGATACATTTTTTTTTTACCACCGCCTGGGTCTAATTACATAAAGTATAGCATCCAAGGATTACAAAAGAAAAGGCATCAACGACACTACAGCCTTTGCTATCACACGCTGAGCACTTGGAATGTGCACCTTGTCATAACTGACGGGAACCTGTGTCCTTTGGGAGGAAAGAAGAAATAAAGGAAGAAACTAGAATAAGAGTATTCAAGTAAATATGATTTTCTCCTTCAGTAAGTTACAATAATTCTATTGATAACAGAACCCTGAAGCTTTAGGAGAAAGTTTCTCCCATGGTTACAAATTGGAAAAAAAAAAAAAAAAAAGCAGTTATAAAAGAAAGGCTGACCTTTGGTGCTAAATTAAATCTATGTTATCTTCAGGATAGGGTGGGAATAAGTTTGGCTTACATCACTAGGGTGTAAGTAACATGATGATTATTTCCATGTGTTAAACTCCAGAGGACAAAGGCGTTCAAGTTTACAAAATCCACATTTGTGAAATAGAATTGCTTAGAGGTCAGATATAAACTCTCATTAGAACTACCAATATTCGCCTTAAAATTATCATTTTTAGCTTCAGTAATTGTGTCACAGTTCCCCCCAAAAACTGTCTTTTATGAATAAGAATAAAAAACAGATGGATAAAACATTATATGCAAGATGGTAGTTCTAAGGAAGTCTACAAATAACATTCCATAAAAATATTCAGTAAGTCTGAAACAGTTTTGGAGGAAGTATGAAAAGATGTCTTTTATCCAATGCTTGGCACATACTGACACCTGAAATGTACTTCATGTGATTGATTTTTCTTGAGCGAAAAATACAGATTTTGCTATAAACCTGCCACAGGAAAAGCTGATGAATAGCTTGAACTATTGCTAGGAATAAATATTAATATTTGGTATTCTTAAGATGCTATGATAATTGGCAGAGAAATCAAACAAAATGTTCTTAAATTTTAAAATACTTTCCAAATGAAATAAAACCACATAAGAAAACGAGACAGTTTCTAGAAAAGTAAACAATACAGCAAAGGAGGGACCATGAAAACATTCCTGACATGGCTTAAGAATGTTGAAACAAGTCAGTCACTGGGAAATGGGAGATTCTTTGTGTCTGTGTAAATCAGCTTATTCCCTTAGATTCCCCCTTAATGTTTCTAATAGCTTCAAATTAGCATTTTCTTCTTTGACCATCTGTTGTTTCTGCTTCACAGTGTGTTCTTCTCTTAATTCACTGTAGTTAAACTTCTTCTAATTATTTCTATCAGGTCTCAGTTTATGCACATCTCTATTTAATCAACAATTGCAAATGCACCAAATAAACAATATAATCATTCAATTGTAAAAATTAAAAAAAAAATCTTGTCACTATTTACAGTTAGTTACTCAGTATTATTGCTGCTTCTCACCTTCCTATATTAGCCAGAGAGTTGAGTGATAGCAGGAATTCTAGCTTCCTGAGTTGAGAGCTTTTTCCTCACTCAGTGCCCACAGTGCTAGAGATTAGAGAATTGATTTGGATTCCGCAGGAAGACAGCCACACTTCCACGTCTATGAAAGCCTTGCTTCAGCACACAGGTTAGTCTTGGGAAAACAAAGGAAAGGGGAAAAAAGTTCACAGCAGCTAAAAGGTGAAAAATCAACTCATAACCAACTCTCAAATGTCATGCAGTTCATAGAGGCATCTGTCTAACTGCTGTTTAAGCTGTTTGGGAGATCAGGCTGATAAGACAATAAAAAGTCTATTGCAGTGTTCAGGGTGATAATTTAAATGTATATTGTAGCTTTTGTCGAGGAAGTTTAAGAAGATGAATCCTGTTAACAAATGCGTGAGTGTTCTCAAGTGGTATGGGAGATGGAGAGGAGGCATGACAAGGAAATCCTAATGGAGAGTCTACAGGGGAGAAGCGTGCTGTCACATCTCTTGAGAAGGACTAGGGTCAATTATATGGATGATATTGGCATGAACTAGGGACAATTAGCACAGGGGGCTTAATTTGGACACCATATGAAGTTTGGGTAGTGTATGGGTATAGTTACAAAGATGAAACTTTTTTTGAGTTCTTGGTCACACGCCTACTTCAATAAACATAGTCCTGGGGATGGTACTACCCACAAGTCAGAAAGCAAGCTTCTGTCTGGCCAGTTTCCTACTTCCATCTTTGTATTTCCTCTGAGTCTACCACAGGAAGCCCAGTCACAAACTGTCTGTTCAATAATGCTGTGAGTTCTGAAGGAAAGAGGTATTGTTTTATTAATTTCTATGATATAATGCCACATGTATGAGAAAAAAAAATGGAGTCATTCTAGCTTCAATTCCAAAGTTAAAGGACAGGAGGAAAGAGAAACAGTAGGAGAATTAACCAGTTCCTAACTATTGTGGAGCAAAGCAACAAAACGTCTTCTTCCACTCCACACTTGTGACTCTAAGTTTAGGCCGAGACTCATGTGCCATGTTATTGATCAAGCACAGTAGCACCCTTGACATGATATCACCGGCAAGGCCAAAGAAGCAAGTGCTTCTACTTCATAACAGTCTCCCCCTCCCCAAATGCTGACCCTGTGAACTCTTATGTGTGTAGAACATAGCAAAAGACTTCAGTATAAACACTTTATTCTCTTCAGTAAATTTTCTTTTTTTTTAATTTTTGAGAATCATATACCTATATCTTTTCTTTGTCCCTTTTCTCCCTCCAAACACAACTATATACCTCCTGGCCACTAACTTTCAAATTTAAGAACTCTTTTGTTTACTGCATGTTATTGCTCTCATATATTTTTTTCCTAAATATAAACTGTTCAGTCTACATAATGTTACTCTTATGTATGTTTTTAGGACTACCATTTGTTATACTGGAAAACCAATCATTGTGCTTTCCTACTGAGAAGGCCATCTCTCTGTTTTCCTCAGTTGCATATAATTCTTTGTTGGGATCTGAGTCACTGTGAACCTCTCCTTGACCATGTTTGCTATGTCATTTATTGTTCCTGTTCAGCTCCTGTTTTGGCAGACATATTGGTGAGCCTTTACGGGTGTAGTTTCTGACATTAGTAGGAGACCTGCTTTCACAGCAAACTCCCCGGTTCTGTGCCTCTTACGATCTTCTTCCCACCCTCTGTTTTACAAATTCCCTAAGCATTGGGAGAGGGTATGTTTTGTAGATGCTTTTTCAATAAAAGCTTTTTTATCTAGGTCCAGTGAGCCTTTTCCCACCTCTTAGTTTTCCCTGCTATTGGAAGCTGTGCGAGCTGGTGTGACAATTGACAGTACTTTGAGACATTCTCCTTGACAGAATCACTCTGTGTTTCATCCATTTGCCACACATTCTAAATTTTGAAAGTCTGTGACTAGATCATTTATTATTGGATTACAGCTGCTGCAGCAGCAGGATGCAGGTTCAGAATTCAGCTGTCGAAGCTAGGATTGGTGAAGACCAATAAGGTGGAAGCCATTATTGGGTCACACACACACACACACACACACACACACACACACATACACACACACACACACACACACACACACACACACACACACACACACACA
>OU015748.1:7990866-8027161 GCA_907169655.1 Acomys percivali
ACACACACACACACACACACACACACACACACACACACACACACACATACTGGGTGGCCAGATAGTCAGCTTAACAGTTTGGAGAGCATCACCAAAGCATGTCAGGTCCTCTTCCTCTTTATAAGTACCTAGGTGGAGGAACTGCACTCTGTTCTGTATCTGCCCTCATTTTCTGAACATTAGTTAAGACACCCATGTGCTGTACACGCCTAGTCACAATATACTTTGAGAAAGGTAAACGGTAGTTTGTAACTTTATCAAGGTACACTCTGGAAAAACACTGCTGTAAGTGAGGGTGTAGTAAAATCACCTAGCTAGACTACTCCATCCATAGACAGGAAAGTTTATTGGGGAATTTGAAACTGCTAGGCTCTCTCTTGGGGTGGGGAGTAGAGAGAACATCAAAGGGTAAAGAAAGCCTTGCCAATGTTAAGGGAGTATGCTGCTGTGGGAGGAAGGCTGTGAGCTCAAATGGCTTGGGAGTTTTAAGAGGAGGAGGAGGAGGTTTGCAGGCCAGAACAGCCTGGGAGCTAGTGTAGTGGCTTTGATCTGTTGCACATTTGTTTGCTTTATTACAGAACTAGATGCCCTACTGCCAGAGGTGACTGGCTAGAGGAAAGGCTCAAGGATAAAATGCCTTTTCCTGACCAAAAAAAAAAAAAAAAAAAAAAAAAAAAATCCTGCCTGTTTCACAAGGTTTCTGAGGAATGCTGAGTGTGTAAGTTTTAGTTTACATGTAGGCAGCCCTCCTGTTTCCCAGGCCACAGTTGAGCCCAGAAGCATTGTCATTTTGCGGGCCCGCATTGGACCCAAAACTATTTTATACATAATATAGTTTACATTAATAAAGGGCACAGTCTGATCTATAAGAAAGCAGTAGAAAATGGAAAACAATGGGAAAATCCGGAAATCTGTTAAGGTTCATTTTAAAACGTGGAGGTTAATTCCATGAGTAAAAGCAAAAAACTAAACAAAAGCAGAGTAGGTAGATTCTTTGGCTTTCATGTAATAAAGTGCCTTTATGAAACAAAAACTAGAGCTGTTCACAAAAGCAAGCATCTTGTTTTTCCAGATGCTTTCTGGGAGAGTGCTAGAACCCATAGTCAACAAGGGCAAAGGAAGGGTTAAACTCAAGACCCAGAAAAAGAAAAACTCATATGGCTACTATGAACACACTGAAAGTGAGTTTAGTAATTTTGAGGATGGGACAGCTTCAATGCAGACTTACTTTTGTATCTTCAAATTTGGATTTAATTTTATTCTCAGGCACTGCCCCTAAACTTGATACAAACAAAATCAACAACCACTTTAGTGTTCCAGAGAGGCTTTTTGCCTAAGGATTGCCTTTCTAATTAAACCCTCCAACTCTGTAGCATGCTAATTTCACCCATTAACTTGTAGATGAAGTGGTTTCAGCTGTATCTGTGACTCATCCATTACAGAACTTGATCTACAATTTTTGGGAATCTGATCTATATTGTTTATTATTTTTGGCTAATTTTTTGCTAAGGAAACATGAGCTCTTACACAGAATATTTTTCAATTGTAAGTGACCAATGTTTTACACATTCATAATTAACATAGATAAAGGATTTCTAAGAAAAATCAATGGCCACCAAAAAAAATGTAAATGAAGTGAACTCTCTTGAGATCACTCTTCTGAGTCTATGGCCCAGGCTGAAGAAATTCAGGGGTGAGAGCTGGTAATCCTGAATGATGTTACTTGATGACACTAGTGAAAGGACAGAGAAGCACACACAACTCAGATGCAAAGCAGTGGTAGAGACTGTCACTATACCAGCTCTAGCCTGTAGAAATTCCTTAGGCAATAAAGTACATAAGTTATTTTTCCGGAAAGGTTTGAAAAATCCACTCAAAGTTGGCAGAAAGAGACTTTTCAAGGATTCCTGAGTATAGAGGAACTCAACTGATCCAGACAATAAGCATAAAGTCAAAAGCTCAGAAGAACCCTTCTTGCTTGTGATGGGACATGCCCTAGGCCTGTGAAGAACCCTAAGCTACTGGGAACATCTGGTCAACAAGCAGCCTTTCCCTTTCCCATTACTCACTCTACCTCCAGCCAACTTCACTCTGGAAGTCAAATTTGGGTGTTTTCCTACAACCAGATCTCCCAACAGACTGCTCAACTAGCTGCAACATACAGATTGCCCTCAGAGCCATATACTGGCCTCCAGGTACATGGATCAGGAAGATCTTGCTTGGCATCACCAGTAGTGAAATTTTTTACTTTGGTAGGGAAGGCAGAGCAGAAAGTTGAGCTCAATTCTTTTGCTTTAGTAAATGAGACTTTACAACCAAGAAATTAGGGAAAGCTCATCAGGGGATGGAACAAGTTCTAACAGGAAACACCAGGAGTAAGGTAGGTCCTGTCTCAACCAAGAGAACATGAGAGAACAAGTAAAGTGAGAAACACCAGTGCTAAAAGGCAGTGCCCCTGGTATCTTCAAGGTGATCAGACAGTGATAAGCTGAGTTAGCATAATTTTTGATAAAACTGGATCTTAAAAAGAACGGTGGAAGTGGACTAAACCAGATTTATCAAGCCAAGAATCTGGACATATAGAGCCACTGGACATTAAAATTAACTTGGTTTTTTTTTTAATTCAAATGTGTAGACAAGAAGGTTGTATTTCAGTTATTAAGAGTATTATATATTTACAGCTAGGCTATGATTCAGTCAGTCACACGCTCGCCACACAAGCACGATGACTTGCGTTCATATCCCAGCCTTACAAAAGGCAGGAGTGGGAACTTATGACTATAACCCAGGAACAGAACAAGCAGTATTCCTGCAGCTTGAACTCCAGCTAGCCTGGAATGTCTTGAGCTAAGTTTAGCGAGAAACCATTGTCTTAAAAATAAGGTGGAGAGCCGAGGAGAAAGATACCCAACATTGACCTGTGGCCTTTGTAAGCATGTGTATACTAGTGCGTGCACATGTGTACATGTATACAAACACATGCACACACACTCATATACATAGTCACACACATATCTCTGAATATTTGTCTCTGTAAGAGTCAGCAGACAAGAAAAATCTGAGGCAACAAGCCATCACCATCTTTATGAAAGCAGTGTGTTGTGGTGTCCATATAAACCAGTGATGTGACTGCTTCATGGTGTGGTTAGAGGGCTGGCTTTGGTTGTAGATATTATAGGGAGAACATCCAGAGGCATCTCAAAGAGTCCAACACACACACACACAGAGTAGTATATTGAACATGGCTAGCAGATTGGACATGGCCAGGGCTATCTGTGAGAGAGGAGAGAATAGACAGGGATAGAGCATGGGGAGATCATAGTGAGAGAAGCAGAAAGAGAGCACGGAGAGAGGAAAAAACACGGAGAGAATAACAGGAAAAGGAATGACTTGAGGAAAGATGCCCATAAAGTAGAGGGAATTATGGGTAGGGGAGGAAGTGAAAAGGGCTGCGATGTATAGCGGTACTAAAAGAGCCTGGGCCATAAGTCGCCATACATCCCTTCTGCCAGAGCTAAGGGAAATGACTCCATTTGGTAGAGGTAGAGTTCCTGAGGAATGCTGGCTTTTATCTAACTGCCAGACCTCCTACTATAGTCCAGGGGCTGTGCTCATTTCTGGATTATATGGGCTGCCTTTTGAGTTTGGGTAATTGCTGTTTCCTTTGACCCTGACAGTATTGACTACAAATTCTGGGGTTAGATGACCAAGCCTGGATGCTGATTTCTACCATTTATCAATACTGTGACGGCATCTTGTCAAGCACCATCTCAAGTTCCCTTCTCCTTGTTTTATAATGGCAGTAACAGCAGTACCCCCAAAGTCTGGCAGAGTTAACCTGCTGTTATTAATGTTGCTTGTTATTTGTTTCAGTAACTTTGCTACTTTGTGAATCTCACTTTGTGAGACACTGGAAAGAAGGAACAAGTCTCAACAGATGGAGTTGGGGATAAATCTAAAAATCTCAATGGAATGACCACATCTAGACTCTAGGAAGTACCTATCTGTACCTCTGTAGGGTTCCATGGAAATGACTCAGGACAGCAACTGCCCTCCACGTGTCTTTGGAAGCTAGATTAAGCTCTTTGGGTATATCTTTTCTAATATAAAAATTCACAACCTTGAACAGTCCTTTTTGACTTATTGACATGACGCCACAGGAAGAAAATCCTACATCTGACACACACAACCTGTTAGCTTCCAAGTCCTCAATTCCCCAAATGCAGTGGCACTTACAGTGTCCAAAATAACATTCTGGCTCAGCTAAAGCCAGAGTCTGACAGGGTAAAGAGAAGAATTACTGACAGAAAAAAAAAAAAAAAGCCTATACTAGCACTCCTCTGTCGGCTCGGAAGAGCCTCTTCCCTTATCTCTAGTTCCCCATGAACACACACCAAGGTCTCACACTTGTACTTAAACTAGCAGCTTGTTCCAGCTTAAAGCTTTCTCCTGCCCTTATCTACTTGCTCTCTTTATAGCTGAAAAGTCTTTCCCCAAATTTTTTGCTATTCTCTCTGAGCTCAAGAAGTAGCCATGGCAGCGTTGAACACCCCCTTAATATCTCTGGCTATTCTGTTCTGTGAGACATAGCCAAGAAGCAGCTTAATCTCTCCAATAATCCTTCTTTGCACCCATAGAGTGGTCTGGTTTGTTGGTATCACTGTGGCCTCGTTCACACAACCAAAGGCAGTCAAAATTCACATCCGCTAAAATATTGTGTAAAATTACTGTTTTGTTTATGTGTACAAACTATATATCAAATATAAATTACTTTATGTTTAGAATACGGTTTTATCTAAGAATTCCCTCAGTAAATGTGCATGTAAAATCTCAAAATCTAAAATAATCAAAATAATCCCAAATCCCAAGTATTTCTCAGACCAACAGTTGCTAATCACAGATATCCATTGTTCAGGTTATGCTTGCTGTAAGAACCTCAGATACATTTTGGGGATGCCAATTCTATTTCTCATCATACAATGTAAGTCTGGACACAACATTTGAAACAAGGAGAGGTGACCCAAATCCCTACACATAACTTCAGTGTCCTGGATATCCAGGATCGTGAAGAGGAGAAGACAGAAGTCACCAGTGACTGTGAGTCTGAATGGTACTTTACAGCTACCCTGAAGTGAAAATAGATTAAAGAGAATACACCAGAGTCACGATAGCAGTGGGAAACATCCAACTACTCCTTAGATGAACTCCTGAAGACTTTAATGCACCCACGCTCTCTGTCCCCTTGCTTCACCAAACAACTCGGTTCACAGTGTTCAAGGAGCCAAGGAGTTCCTTGGTGACACAGTGTTCAGGAGAGGCCAGCTCATGGTCTTCAAAGCAATGCAAGAAGTCACACAAATTACTTCAGTTTCTCTCTGATTCCTTTGCCTAAATAGAAAATATTGATATATTAAAACTGCTGTAATTATTCTACAGGATTGTTCCAGCAGTTAAATCCTTTCAAATTAATTAAGAGCATCATAAGCATTTTTTAATGGGAGTAGACTTGTATAGTCTGTATAAAAAGCCAGAAAAATATTCTAAACAGGGATAAGAATAGGAGGCAATATATTTGAAGTCATAAAGCTCTTCATGTTGACCTTCTGTGGCTTAACTTCCTGTTTTCACATCTGCAAAAGGGATATTTTAATACTCAGTCAACCCCACATTTTAAAGTTTAAATTACTCAGTGCTTTATATAATAGGCTGTTCTTACAATAGTAGAGGCTTGAAGTCTTTTGTGGCTTCTCCTGTGTAGTGAGGCAGGGTGCAGGCTGGGTTTCTCCTGGTTCCTTGAAGGCTCCAGCTCTCAGAAGCTTCCCTCAACCCTCAGCCCAGGGCCCTTTCTCTTCCCCTTCTAACAAGCTGTAGCCACCCAGTTGCTTCTATCTCCTGCTTCCCTTTTTCTTTCTCTCAGTCTTCTGTATTATAAGGTCCTCTGTGTATTCTACTGAGCTCATGTGGCATGGGCACATTACTCCCCCCTGAGTGAAAGCTGATTGTCAATATACAACTTCTTGTATGTTCCTGTAAGTCATAGGCTTGAAGACACTAAGATGTCGAAACTTTTGGAGAGATTTTTCTCTCTGTCACAGGATGGTGTTAAAGGAAGAAGACGCAAACACAGAAATATATCAGTTTTTGCTTCATTTATAGTCACTGGGAGTACAGGTCCTAAAACAGGACAAGCCTTCTATTCAGCAGTCCAGGTACCCACACCATGGCTAATATTAGAGTCCAGAGGCATACCATTATCTTTTTAACAAAAGAGACTTAAAGACATGTTATTGATCTTTATAGCAATAGCTCAATTTCACTAGCTTTAAAAAAACACAAAACTAAGGATCATCCAACAGACCCCTTGGTTTTAAAATCATTTGTAGGAAGCTACAAAACTACAAGACAATAACAAAGTCCTAACTGGTGGCATAAGCCTGTAATCCCAGGAGTCTGGGGGCAAAGGCAGAAGATTGCATTAAGTCTGAGGCCAGCCTGCCTACTCAGTGAATTCAAGACCAGCAGCGGGCTGCAGAATGTGACCATGTCTCAAAACAAAAGAGGAATAAACAATCAACAAAAAGAAAAATTCAAAATAAAAAAAACAAACCACATCAACAAAATAAAAAAACAAACAAACAAACAGAAACAAGAGAGTGATTGAATAAGCTTCAAGAAGGAAAGGAGTTAGTAGAGGAGGCCTTTACACTGAAACACCCTTTCTTTTCACAAAGACAGAGGCAGCTTCTGTCCTAGGACAGATCAGCGGCCTCAGCTATGAACTATTGAAACAACCAAAAAGAAAATTACACATCTCCGATCATAAGTGGATGTTGTCAATCCTCAATCCCAGCAGTATAGAGCACACTTACAGAGATATATCATCAGATTACAATCAGATACATGAATAAAATATTTTCTATAATGGAAAAAATGTTGACATCAGCCACTGAATGCCCCAGCAATGGTGAGCTGACACATTGTGGTGTCTCAGAGGCTTTATTAATACTCCAACTTCCAGCTTTAATTTCATAGATGTACTCAGAACTAACAAGAACAGGGTTATAAAACAACACTCAGGAGGAATTCAAGTGACCTGAATCATACCCAAGCTGGGGTTCCTTCCTTGGAAAACCATAAAAGGACACTGTCATTTTTGCAGGGATAACAGACACAACATTTTTGTTGTGATTTCAGAATGTCACAGATTATTACTTTTTTGATGGAAGAAGTTATAACAAGCTTTGCTCGCTAAGGGTTAGTTTACATAATGGCTCTGCCACATTATGCAGTCATTTTTGGGGCATAGTTGGAAGTTTCAAATTCCTAAAAAGGAATTATTCACAGGGTAATGATTGTTGTCAAACAGGATAAGGCCTCACTTTCCGACAGATCCTCAGAGGTAAGTGTTCCACAGACAGAAAACATAAAACGTTCCGTTCCCAAGTACTCTTTTTTCTATGAGCTGTCCTTCTACCCACTGAAAATTATTATAAGAAATAAAATCTGCCTTCCCAAGTTTTCCATTAAGAAACTGATTTGTAAGCTGCAAGGAGATGGAAAGTTTGTCATTTACATGTCTGATACCAAAGAACATGCTGAAAATATTCACTTTATATATAGCCACTGTCAAGTACAGCTTCTAACTAAGGGCTTATCTATTATTCACAGTAATCATCAACAGAACGATTCCATCATTTTCCCAGAACTCAGAGCTTGAGTTCAGAAAGAAAGGATGTTCCTCTTTCCTATAGGTCATGTGAAGAAGAACAAAAGGGAAGTTTGTATAAATAGAATTCTTATCAACATTCTCTTCCCTGACAGATGTCTCACACTCTCACCTGGACACTCTTGCTTCCCCATTCACTGATGCACTGCTAAGTGATTTTGGTGGTGGTGATCCCTTATCTCCCAGGGACAGCAGAACACAGAGATGTTAATGTTAATTGTTTAACAACTGAGTTTGGAAGAGGGAGCTGAAGGCCATGCTGAGCCTGGTGAAGTCTTTACATATAGACCAGAGCAAGCAACTAAAGCAGGGAGAGTCACCAGTACACACAAGGAGTGTTGGCAGCCATTAAGGCTCCTGAGTCCTACCCCATGGCTGCTCTCTCCTGCACAGCAGATGTATGCATAGTCATGTACCCTCTCTCCTAAGGCACTTTTACCTTAGCTGATATGCCAACCCACACAGGCTGTCTGTCTCTCTTCACCATCACAATTGCTACCTGATAAACGAGCTAGTATGTTTATTACTTCCTTTCTTCTATTAACCACAGGATTTTATGATTTTATTTTTCTTTCATTAATCACATTTGTATGTCCAGTTACTAGAATCTTGATAGCATACAAAATTTATCTGCTAAATACATGAGTTGGTATTATACATGTCTTAGGCCTTTTGTTTAAAGATGCTGTGAGACAATATTAGAAAATACAGTAAATGCATTTAAAGATGAACAACATGAAGATTTATCTTCTGACAGTAACCTGCAAAGTGCTCCCCTTCCAACACCATGTGCAAGGACCAAATAAATGGCGTGTTCTGTATGTTCTGTAACTAATACCACGGTCTGTATGTTCTGTGAGAACCTGTTCTCCAGGTGACCTTTACTCCTCCCTGTATTCTGAAAATGACCATGTACTGCTGTAAACTGCGCAATCTCCAGAAACTCCACCCAGGTATTTAGATATAATCAGCTCCCAATGTTCCTCTGAGATAAAAAACTTCCCCTGGAGACTCAGGCTCCTCCCAACCCACCTGAAGGTCAACATTCCTGTGACTCACAACTTCTCTCCAGACTCAGCCTGCACCCAATCCACCTAAAGATCGACATTCCTGTCACCCACAATCTCCCTTCCTCCTCTTATATTTTTTCCCCTTTACAAACTCATTGCCCTGGATGCTCTGCACCATTCTCCTAGCCTGTTCCATTAGGAAGGACTGTGGTATGAGCTCAAGCCCATATTAAAGGACCCTGTGTATGTTGCATTGGTATTGAGTCCTGAGAGTCTTTTTAGGGGTTCTCGAGATCTGAGTACAACACTTCCACACTGACATTCTCAGTACACTCACCATCCTCTTTGTTTTTCTCTCATAATCTGTGTTATGGCTGCCATAGCCTAGGTAGCTTATACAACAATTCCCTTTTCATCATTCTGAATCTATGGAGCCCCACATCATGTTGCTTTTAATCTTATGTCAGGTGAGAGTCCAAGTATTGGTTCATAGACTGAACCCTTCTTGCTGTTTACTTAACCCATGAAGGAAAGGCTTCAATTTACTTCATCATCTACAAATACTACCACCCTGGAGATTAGGGTTTACTCTATATATTTGCAGATGGGATACACATACCTTCAGTCTATTACATGCAACCCAGTGAATAAGCTGATGCTGTCAGAAAAACTGTGAGCAGCAGTTAGAGCTATTCATTGCATCCTTATATCAATGAGGAGAAGGTAAATCTGCCTAAGTCCATCAGACAAGTCTTTCTTTAGATACGGCTGGTCTGGCTCAGCTGTTGGCTCTTGTACCCATTATTTTTCACACTTAGATGCATCATTATCTCAGGGAACTGTTACGCAGAGAATGCAGCATTCTCACCCAATTTTTAAGATAGTAAATTTGACACTAAATTCGGACCTGTCAAATGAATCTCCACAGCATGCTGAGACCACGTGTGTTAGCCCATCTGCCAAACCAATATCAGTCTTCAGAGAAAAGCCATGATCTCTCCAACTAATATCAAACTGCTGAACCAAGATTTATCACAATGTATGGAGGAACTATTGCTTGCTTGTATTTTAAGAGTCCCCTTTACAGGTATGAGCAGAACTTCTTTAAGTGTTTATCTCTAATTCACTAGGAGTCCAAGGTATAAGAAATAAGAAAGAGAAACAGAATATTTGAGATCTGGCATCCAGTGCCCATTTTAATAAACTGACTCTCTGTAAATATATCCTACGTGATTTATAGATAGGATTTTGTCATTTTCCTCCCCTTCTTAATTAAGAGTTCTCCTTACCAAAAAAAAAAAAAAAAAAAAAAAACCTACTACCTGTATTTAATAGATGTCTTTTCTTCCCAATGCCTTTCAATGTTAGAAATGCCCCAAATCTGATTCCTTCTAATACTTCCCATGTTCTAATCTTTGCGTCATTAATTTATCACAAGTGGGAGAGCCTGCTGATCTAGCCTGCCAAACATTACCCCTGTACAAGCAACAGAAAACAAAGTTGAATGTTAAAGAATGCGTTTAAACGCAGCTGACAGTGTGGTGCTCTAGAATGCATTACAACATAAAAACCCATTCAAATGAATTGCAATCTAAAAGACGGCTCAGCTACAAGGCATCTATCTATCTATCTACTTTTGTTGATTCTCTCCTCAAACCAGTGCCAAAAGGATTTTTGCCTTGAGTTACTTTTTATTTCTTACGTTGAGAAATTACATTTGCTACAGAAAGGAGGAAAATTCAAGTGCCTTTCTAATATGATAGAACTTTTGTTGCTTCTGTATTTTTTGCCCAGCATTTGAGACTAAAGACTCACCTCACACTCAGGACACCATATACTATTATCCCTCATATATAAAGAAAACTGGATTCAAAGTCTGGGGAGAAGGACAGAGAGATGGTCCGTTGATTAAGAGCTCACACTGCTCTTGCAGAGGACCAGAGTTCAGTTCCCAGCACCCATTTCGGGCAGTTCACAGTCACTTATAACTCCAGCTCCAAAAAACATGAAAAGCCCTCTTCTTGCCTCCACAGGCACCCACACAAATGCACATACCTATGCCCAGGCACTATATGTATAATTAAAAATAAAATTAAAAAAAAAATTCAGGTTAAAAATATCCAAGATGCTTGACTCCCTAATATAAAAGATTACAAGTTTGCATATAATCCATGTTAATAAGCCTACAACAAAGCAATATTACATGCTTATTGTATCAAATAAAATGCAATGAGATATTACACACACACACACACACACACGCACACGCACACGCACACACAAATATGTGCGTGTATATAGCATTAGAAAACAATGACAAAAACTACAACTGTCTACTATAACCACTATTTTTTGCCAAATAATTTTGATACCCATTTGATTGACTCTGTGAATATGGAATCCATGAATACAAAGGTTGGCTGTAAATTGAATAACATTTATGAATTGATAGACCTGAAGGTCTCATTAATTTGCTGAAAGATAGCAAATAACACTTGAAAGGAAGTTAAGTGACCACTTTATTCAGTCAACTTTTACTTACAAAGAACAATCAACTTTTTTGGCAATGTTAAGAAGGGAAAGGTAAGAACTGTTGTAAATCTCAATGTAGAGGCATCATTAAGTTCCCAAAGAAACTAGAATCACACAAGGAAAAGTTAGACCTTTTGTCGTCTTCAGTAGGAAATCAGCATCTTCTATCAACACATAGAAATATATAGGAAACTTGTATGAATACAAAGCTTAGGAAACAAAATCTAGCAGCTTCCATGATCTTTCCTGAAACTGTGATGGTGTTGAAAAAAAAAAATTAAAGTGTTCTCACCACTGTAGTATCGATGACATGTCAGCCATCTAACATATGGTAGATGAGGAAGCAAACATAATTTGCATGGGATAGAGAGAGGCATTTATTTTTGCAGTTAATGTGGCAGTCTTGTGTTCAGCTTATTTGTATATCTATTGTGTCAAAAGGTTCCTGGAAGAATTAACTGTCACTAAACAACTCACAGATTGCAGGTCAAGTTTATTACCAGCAGCTGTTAGAATTTCAATAGATATTAGCTCTAATTCCCTCTTGTCTACCCAAGTCCCAGTCCATAGGAGACAAAGTTTACCCAAATTGTTTCTTAAAAGTTTATAATGTTAAATTTGTACCTAGTGTCAGAGGAGAAAAATGAAGCTCACACTTAACCTCCATTGCGTAATGGCCTTGTACTCTTTCAAGCAGCTACGTCATTATAGTCCCACTTACAACATGGCTTCAAAAGTCTTTCCAGTTTTGTATTCTATATTTTAAATACCTTTTAGTATAGAAACACTTAAGTTCTTACTATAAGTGGATATGTGTTGCATTGCCCCAAGTGAGACATTCAGAAATGATTGACAGAAATCTAAATCACTTACCTATTTTTTATTTAGATTACTTAGAATTTATGACATAATTTGTATGAAATACATACAGAATGGATTTTTTTAAAAAGATATATTGGTAGTCCCTCTCTTTTATTAATGTTAAGATATCAGTGAAGATGTTTATATTATTATTTGCCATTAAATTATTTTTTGTCAGAAATTTGATTAGTGTCTAGTGTGGTCTAATACTATATACTCTGAGAGTTACTTTTTCATGACTCAGAGCATTATTACCATGGTGAATATCATATAAGAACATGGAAGGACTGTATTGTTATCGTAGACCCCATACTTTCTATTTGATTCAGTGTTATTATTGTCAATTATAGCAAATTTGTAAGTTTTGTTGATGGTCTTAATATGTCCTTCCTGCTCCTTACCTGCTGTTTATTTCAATTATAGAAATAGTTACATGAAAGTCTCCTACATAGTTGTTTTGTGTGTGTGTGTGTGTGTGTGTGTGTGTGTGTGTGTGTGTTAATTCAGGTAAATAAATACAGAAATTGCATGCTATTTTCCTGATTTCTTGTTTCTTTATAAAATACCCACCCATCTTTACTTAGGTAAGTACAGTTCTATTATTAGTTGTTACAGTAGGCATCCTTAGGTTATGTGTGTCATCTTTTTCCATCTCTTCCATTTATCATTATAGGGGTGATAATGGAATTGCCTTATATTTAAGGCACTTCCAGAGAATAGAGATGCTTGGTTAATGAATAAAATTCCATGATGAATGAGCAGCAGCCAGTTGAAAGGCTTCCATTTTGGAAAATGTAATGATAAATCAACCCTGTGTGATGAATGACATGCTGTTCGGTCTTATATTTTTGCTGAATATGAGTAATGACTAATAACTTGTCCCCATGGTCAAGGAAGAGAGCAGTGGTGAGTCCCATGCATGAGGGTGTATCCATACGGAATGTTGTCACACATAAAACACTGTAGAAATTTAAGAAAGAAAAACCATTCCAACGTCATCAGTAGAACTCCCTCTGGGGATCAGAAGGTAATTGGCATCAGAAAGTAGGGCTTTTGCTGTTGTTTCCTGGGTGGCTACATGTGGCCACAAAATGAGTTAGACACCTAAGATTTGTAACAATGCAGAGAATTTCTGCATCTAGGCATGTGCTTCTCATACTTTCTGGGAGATAAACAAGTCAATAACAGCTGCTCTTTCTGCCAAGAAGAGTTAGATAGTGATAAAGAGGCAGGTATGGGCAGACAAAATGAGACTACCAATGTGTATGGGACAGGTTCTCTGTAGAAAGGGTTCTGCATATGGTAGGGAAGCTGTACTTGTGCTATATCCCAAGGAGCCTATAAATATGTATAACTAGAAAGAGAGAGTTACATGTAGTGCACACCTAGGGTGATACAGGAGATCTGAATGAGAGGTGTTGCAACAATGTAGGCAGCTAATTCACAATTCCTCCTCCTAGGGAAATGTACAGCAGAAGGGTGAATAAAAATGATGAGGGCAATATAATTAATACTGTACTACCTTAATAGAGAGTTGAAAAGGCAACTGAAATAACTGTTGTCTAGTTTGAGAGAGGATAAAGACCAGAAAAGGCCAGCTCAAATGCATGTAAAAGTCACTTGGACAGGAAAATAGCAAGAGTTGGTCCCTGAGAAATAGAATCCTTACTCCAGTGGAACATCACGGAGGAAAAGAGGCTGGGGATATAGTCTGCTTATAGAATACATTCAAATATGATTACATTTTTTTTTCTCCTCTATCTTCACACTTTTCTTTTTTCCTGTTTGAGGCAGTGGTCTCAGGACTATTGTTACAACTATGGGCTTTGGAAGCAAAATGTTCCTAAGCAAGGGACTAGAATATTTTAGCTCTATCCCCCCACCCTGAAGGTTGAACCCAAAACTTCATGAATGCTACAACTAATACTTAGCCACTACTAAGCTACATATTAAGCCCCTTATTATTATTATTTTTTGAGATTCATAAAGTTACCAAGCCTGTCCTTGCATTTGCTCAATAGCCACGCAAGCCTTTAACTTGAAATCCTGTTTCCTCATCCTTCAAAGTATCTGGTATTAAAGGTAGGTGCCACTGGATTCAGCTGTCTGAGGTGTTGTATCAACCCTGAAAGCATTGTTTATGCTTCTATCTAACCTGGCAATAAAGGACTTGAACATGAAGACGCTTGTTTCTCCTAACCTTCAGCGAAGCCTGTTACCTTCCTACCTCTACTGACATGAATGAACGGAGAGAACTTGGTGAACCAGACATTTTCTCACTATGCAAAATACACTGGAGATACAGTTTAAAGAAATAAACTTACTTTGGCTCATAGTTAGAGAGGTTTTAGTGCATAACTGGCTAGAAATTGTGCTTTTAGACCATATGACAATGCAGAAATACTGTTGATGGAAGGCATTGTAGAGGAAATCTATTCATTTCAAGACAACTAGGAAACAAAGGGAATGGGAAAGGGCTAGGTCTTTGAGATGGCATTCAAAGCCATGTCCCTATGACATACTTTCTGTGACTTGGCCCAAACTTGTACAGTTATATGTTTTTCTTCCCAATTATATATTTGAAATTTGAATCCATTAGTGGATTAAGCTATAGACTGTGCAGAGTCCTCTTGATCTGTCTCTGGAAACCTCGGGCAGACACACCCATAGATGCGGTTCACAAATCTCCTAGTTATCACTCATTACAATGAATATGATAATTGAGATGAAAAAAAATAAGAAATGTTTACATAGGAACATGTAAGGAGCCACTCAATGAAGGGAACAATTCAGTACATTTAAGTGTCAAGGCGTGCTTAGAACACAAGAAGATGCCTTCTCATTTATTTTGTTTTTGTTTTTTGAAGCAGGGTTTCTCTATTATGTAGGTGTAGCTCTCCTGGAACTTGCTAATAAGACCAGGCTGACTTTGTAGTTACAGAGATCCTTCTGCCTCTGTTATCTGAGTGCTGGAATTAAAGGATGTGCCACTACACTAAAATTGAGACGATATCTTCATTAACTCAGTTTTCAAGATGCTTGAAAGAACAGAGGGTGACTGCTGCTTTGAAAACCTAGCTGACTGAATGGACAACTGCAAATCCGAGAAGCAGTGTTGTTGGTGACTAAATAATATGATGTGCTGGTGCGGAGGACTAATTGCTGGCAGCAGATAGACTTCTGGTAACATCCTAGCTTCAATTCTCTCTTGTGTTTTGGATATTCCCTGCTATACTTAGAATACAATATTCGTTTGGTATCATCAATGAAGTTAAAAATCAACAATGATGGACAAATATATTGAGACATTAAATGAAATCCTGTTTGGAAATTAATACCAACTAAAAATGGATATGCTAAAACAAAAGAAAAATGGCAACAAAACTAGAACAAATGACTACAAAAACGTATTTTACTGTAGCCACAGGCTAATTTCTATGAATAACAATTATGTAAGATGGCATCATTAAGTACAAATAATGGAAAATTTGAAAGACAAAAATATGAAAATAGATTGCATAGCATTAAAGGATGGCATAGTTGGGTTTTTGTTGTAGCTCATTAGCTTATTTTGTTTTCTTAGTTTTACAGTGGCTCAGGCAAAGGTTATTCACATGCCTTGGTTAGATGCTTTTTTGTTGTTTTTTGTTTTCTTTGTTTGTTGGCTTGCTTGCTTTTATCAACTGGATATAAGCTAGAGTTATCTGGAAAGAAGAACTTTAAGAAGCTGATTCTATTGGATTGCCTATAAGGAAGATTGTAGGGCATTTTCTGGATTAATGGCTAACATGGATGGATGATGTTCAGGGAGCCTGCTCTGAGCAGTAATGTGCCTGGGCTGGTAGTCCTGGGTGATAAAAGAAAGCAGGCTGAGCAAGCCATGAAGAGCAAGCCATCAGCAGCATTCCTCTAATCTCTCCATCACCTCCTCCAGGTTCCTACCTGAACTCCCCTCAAGGATGGTCTGTGTTTAGGATTCTCAAGCAAAACTGAAACCTTTACTCTCAATTTGTGTTAGTTCATGGACTTAATCACATCAATGGAAACATAACCAGGACACTGTGAGTATATATTGAAATCATTGTTCTATCATAGCAGTGTTTTATGGAGTCTATACCAGGTGTCTATGATAGTTAACAAAGTCCCAAGTGTAAAGTCCTCTTCTGTAAAGAACACAACCAAGCTCATATACAAGGAATATATTGAGTTTTTGTTTTCAGAAAACTTCTTCCTAACTGATTGTATATCTTTAAATCACAAAATGTCTTCATTTATGCTGGGATCTTTGGACCACACTTTAAAGTTTACATTACTGAAGTGAGTTATCTATAGGCACAAGAATATTATATAATTCAAAATTCTGATTTTTTTGTATCCCCCCCCCCATATTTGGTTGCAAGTCTTGTTCTGAGAATTTCCTGTTTCGATGTTGAATAAATTCTACTCCCCAGTTGTCCCCTTGTATGCCAGTAAAGCAACTTATAGCCAATCATTGAGCAGGGAGGAGAATTATCTGCCAGGTAGGGTAGGAGGAGTTAGAAGAGGAAGTAGGAGAATCAGCCAATGGCAGAGGTCCAGGAGAGATGATGATGATTTAGCTAGAGCAAAGAAAGAACTAAAAAGCAAATGACTTGGGGATTTTGACAAAGATGGCATCAGATTGACATAGAGGGTTAAAAACAGACTTAAACTGCTCAAGACTGTGTTTTAAATATTTGTAAACAAATACAAAAAGGGTCTCAATATTTGTGTGACAGCAGGGTTAAGAAATAAACTAAGAGAAATAAACACAGGTTTTATAAAAATAACCTGTAAGAGTTATGGATGCCATGTGATATCAGACTGAATTCCTGGCAGGGGCTTGGGGATGGCTAGGCTCAATTAGTTGAATAATTAATGAATCTATCAGGCTTACATAATGACAACCCAACAAAATGTCTGGTCATGAGCACTTGTATGAACTTTTTTGATAGAATGTACATTATGGCATATACTGCCACACACTAATGCCAGAGCACTATATCTGGATGACCCTGGAAGCTCACTGAATGGAAGTCTGCAACACCTGCCTTGGCTTCATGTATATTCCTTTATAGCAATATATTCTTCCTAATAATCAGACTTAACTGCTTTGTAACTTCTAGTGAATACCATTAAGTCCACCTACAGAAGGATACTAAATTGTCATGTGAGCCCTCAGACTTGTAGTTGGTATATAAACTAAGAGGGCCACTTCACGGAGTGCCTTGCTTGTAGTTGAACCCCAGTGTCTTATAGTAACTTCAGAAGGCTGAGGCTGGCTTGTCTTTCTGAAAAAATGTACCCTGGAACTTTGTTATTTGACTATATCTGGGCAACTATAAATATGCATGAATAATGTTACTACTTTTCAAACATTGTAAAAACCTTATAACCCTTTAACTCTACTTAAAGGGTTCTCCCTCTAGTTCTCATTTTAATTGTTTAATTTGCATATTGATGCTTATTATTCCTTGTAAACCATTATTATCATTTCATACAAAGTCAATATTCATCATGTTACATGTGTTATTCTTCCAATTGCTCTACATTTATTCCTGAATTTCTGTGCCCCTGTGGGACCAGATTTTATGAACAGCTCCTTCTAGTATTTCTTTTAATATGGGATTGCAAGAAACAAGTTTTACAGTACATTCTAGTTGTTTAGCAACACTCTCATTTTGTTGTCATACTTGAAGCATAACTTAATATAGAATGAACTTTAAAGTTGGGTATTAGTTTCTTTTATACTTTCAAAATGTCAAGCAATTTCACTGTGTCTCCATGGTGCTTCCTTTGAGTAGTTATTGGTTTTACTAGTAGTTTCTGTTTTCAAATAAGGGTGTTTTGCTACTTAGTGTGTTTACTCTTTCCCTGGTTTGAATTTCAGTAGTTCTAGCATGTGTCACTGCTAGACAGGACATCGTTGCTCCCACTTGGTTTTGGAGTCACTGCTGTTTTCCTTCTGTGGATTGTTCTACTCTTTTCCTTTTTCTAATCAGTTCTTAGAAATTCTTGAAGGTTACTTTTTCCAATATTGTCCCTGATTCTTTTCTTTCCTCTTAGCTCTCCAGTTGTCATATGGCAGACCATTCCTGTGCTCACTACCCCTCAGGAGTTATGCACTTCATGGTCAGCTCTAGAACTTTCCTTCATGACAGTTCAATGCCCAGCTCTTCATTCACCTTAATTAAATACTACTCAGATGATAATATTTTACAAAAACTTGCATTTGGAAGACAAAAATGATGTAGAAAATAGATAATCACAAATACTGTCTTGGTGGTAGAACTGTATTTCCTAAGTAACAGAAAGGACTTGGGCAGAAGAATTTTAACTGTCTGTGGAATATATTTTTATACTTTTGGATGAGAGAAATAATTGTCTAGACTTTAACACTGAGACATTAAACCTGAATGTAAAAGAGACATAAGAGAAAGGAGAGGCATGAATAATTGCTAGAGTCAAATTTAGCTTTAAAGTAAATTAAATGTGAGATAAATAAAATTAATATATAAAAGAAAATGGTAGAGGGACTAGATTCCAAATTCAGTTTATCACCAATGATTTCCATGAAATTGAGTAATTTAGTTAACCTATTTTAAAGCTTTTTTTAAATCTTCAAAATTTTCAATCTATATGTCTACAATCCTTCTTTGTACTTCTTGTATTTTGTGGGGTTTGTTCCATGTAAATTAAAGAGAAAAAGGCATAGAAATGTTTTTGAACACCTCTTCAGCATGTTATCTTCAAATATTTCATATAATGCTATCATAGTATACCATATTATAAACTTTTTTGTTTATATTTATCAGTAATATTTTAATAAAAATAATTTAGATGACATAGGTTACATTATGCTTAAAGACTTTTACTCACAACATGCTACAATTAGGGCTCAGCCTCTCAAAGAGTAGTGGAATAAAACATTGGTGCTTGAGTTTTGAGAATGTGGCACACTATATTTTCAGCAAATGAGCAACAGCAGTGCCTGTGGCATCTGCAAAAGGAGATGACCATCTTATTAGAAAACCTTCAGCTCTCTTAGTAACCATACTCCCATGTGTGCCAGTGTGCAACCATTTGTCTGTTCTACTTACAACATTTGGCCTAAAAGCACTGCATCTAAATGATAGTACTTCACAGACTTCTGAATCACAACTGTAGTCTGTGGTAATTGGCGAAGCGATACCCACTCTCTTGATTAGCTCTCCATTAGTGTGTTCTCTACTCACTGCCTCCCTAATCTGTCTGGAGCTACAAACACTAATCAACACAGCAAACACTTAGAAGGTGAGGCTGAAAAAGGGACCTCTCTTTGCATGTTAGCAATGTTTCAGCTGGGAATATTGGGTGAATGTGATTTGGACAGATCATTCCAGAACTAAATATTACAGTAGATTCTAGACATTATACAACTAAACTATCATTAACAGTAGTCCGCACATCATGTTTAACATGAAGAAATAATGAATTTATTTTTCCATCCTTCTTAGCATCTGGAAGCATGAGCTTTTATTTTTGAGACTAACATGATATAATCAAGTCCAACACCTTTACCATGGGAATGAAGTCACACATATACAACTGACTTTCCCTGGACAACATTATGAGAAGGTGACAAAACCAAAGATTAGAATCTGACTATTAGTGTAACAGTCACTAATACAACATCTCCTCACACTGGGTTTGCCATGATGCCTTCCATGAGGTGAATAATTAAGTTCATTTGATGCTGTATTTAAATTGATATTAAAGACATCGCCACATTGAAGAAGTAATGCTACTTTATATACCATAAACATTTTTGATAATTTGACAATTCTGTATTAATTGATCACCTAAAACTTGTACCTGAAGCAGGAAGCAGGAGGCAAGCAAAGCACGGCTTCATATCATAAACCTCCCTTTACAGTCCTAAGACACTTAGGTTTTGGTCCAAGAGACAAATGGAACAGGGTTCATTCTTCATATCCTAAGATTTACACCTGTTTTTGGCATCAATTTTCTCTCCCAGACACCGGAGGGTAAGAACTAAGTGTTCTGTATTAATTTTGAACTATAGATTGATTCATTGTTTCATAACAACACTTTTGATGGCAGTTTAATTGAAATAAGTGATATAGGCCATGATGACTACTATAGCATTTTAGTGGAAATGCCCCCTAGCTGCCACTTGGCAAATAGCTGTGTCAAAGTGTATTAGTTATTTAATTTAATTTAACAAAGTGGCCAAATGTGACTTAAAGCTGTTGAAATTTCATTCTGGAGCATGTGACTGACCATGTATTTAGGAGGTACATACTTGATTATAGGATTATTGAATTCTCCTCCTCCTAGAGAAAAGGCATTTAAATTAATAAATGATAATGTTCCTGAATTATCTAAATTATGCAAATTCTATAGCAGTAGTATTCATTAGAATCTAAAGAAGGCCACGACACGCCTGAGGAAACAGTAGACAAATTAACAGGAAAGTGGAGAGTTCTGGTAATTGGGTGGTGTGTGTGTGTGTGTGTGTGTGTGTGTGTGTGTGTGTGCATGTGACTATATGTGTGTGTCTTTATGTGTATATCTGTGTCTGTGTGTTTATATGTGTATATGTTAGGTTTTGTTTTTTACTTTTTACCTCAAAGGAATCTCAGGCATAATGATTCTATGTTTGCTTAAAATATGAAATTGACACATATATAATATTAATATTTGTGCCAGAATTTTAAAATTAAACTTCAAACTTTCTCTGATAAAGCATACTCAATAATTTTAAATGGAAGAATACTTTGGCCACATACATATTCTTAAAGTAGAGCCAATGCTAATATTGTTAATAGCATTAAATTTTGAGCTTTTAATGTTTATCTATAAAATAGTCAATCATGAAAATTATAAAAATGATAAATATTCTCTTTTTAATTCTAGTTCTATGATGGAAAATAATATTTCATTTCTATACTATATTTCAAAAATATAAGAAAGCCAAGATTTTTTTTTTTTGGTGATAGGGCACCTTTCATTATTCATTCTTCATTTATAATATTAAGAATTAACCATTTTCTGATATTAACACAATTATTCATTGGAAATAAGTGAGGTTATTGTTTAGTTTGTCTTTCCTCTTAAAGAGAGTTGGGATTCAAATGTTTTATTTTCATTTTTTGAGTGGACACAAAGTAGGTATTACAGATCTTAGAAGGTGAGACAAAGATCTGTACTTTTTCCTGTAACTACTGATTGCCTATTCACTTGTCATAGAAGCACATATGACAGGCATGATAGTAAGAGTCACAGTCCACCAGAGCCTGAATCCCTAGCCACAGGACTCTTCAGGGTACTGAGCTCTCCTTAGCAGGACAGGTGCTGTGAAAATGATTTTCTATAGAAAAGAGTCAGACATTTTGTTGACAGAATCTTAGATGTTAAGAACTTTAAAAAAATGAAACACACATTCATTACCAACCAAACATATTTTTCATCCACTAGATCTCCAAGTAACATGAGATCTCATCTTTGGTCTGCAATTAATGAGATCAGACGTGATTCAAAGTCATGGTTTCCTTCTCATCATTAGTATATGAGCACTCTTCATTTCAGAGCTGTAATTGCTTCTCCTTGAAACTGAACAAACAGCTTCATTTGATCCTTTCATATCTATAACCTCCAGGCCAAGGTTATGCCAATGTCCACCCAGAAAAAGACAGATGACCACTACACTGTCAATCAACTTTAGCCAAAGCCAGGTAGGTGGTGATTTCCTGTTGAAGTGAGTCTACAAATTCTCCTCAGATGCTGACTCTACGTATCATCCCTCTGTCTACATTTAAACTAATACTATTCTTTTACTCACGAGAGACATAAAATAATACTGAGATATAAAGAAATATTAAGAAAAACATTAATAATAAATGAATGAGGAACATTTTAGTAATCTGCTAGTAAACTTCAACCAGCCTCTGAAAAGGTGGAAATGGCTATGGAACACGCCATAGTTACGGCCTCCTTTGTGTGTATTGGTAACATAGTTGACACCAGAGTTGGTAATTATTTTCTGTTTCCTGGAGGTTAAGTTTTTAATCAGAGAAACAAATTTTGTACATATATAATACAAAGGAAGTATAAAATAAGATGTGTTTAGATTGGGATGGGCTGTCTGGTATAAAATAATATGGTGCTAAGATACCAGGATGATTGACTTCCGTATATAAAACAAGAATGACTTCTCTCTTTAAGAAGACGGCATTTGATCTCAGATGGAAAGATGACAGAGCACTTTAGGTTCAGAGATCAAGTACAGAGATTTGGAGGCAAAAATGTAGTACCCCTCCCCGGCTTATGCTGACTCAGAATGGTGGAGCTGGAAGGAGAGTTATCTGAATGTCATACCTAAAACAGTAAGGAAAATAGATTTTTATGTGAAGAGATATAGAATGCCCTGAAGTGGTATAAGTAAGCTGTACACTTTGTATGTGTCTGTTTATCATAGTCCCATCCTCCACCTTATTGTCATGGGTAGATAAGAAATGGGCATATAATAGATGTAATTCACATTGCATACATGTAATTGTATATTTCATATAAGTAATGCGTACAAGGGGGTGGAATAGAAGAGGACTTGAAGGAACTGAGCTAAACCACAGCTAAACCACAGTCTTCCTTCCTCAAGTTGCCTCTGTCCAGTATTTTCTCATTGCAACGAGAAAAATAACTAGTTTACAAACGCGTGCCTCCTACTCCTAACCTAGTTTGGGCTAAGCATAGATGGAGACAGATGTGAAACAAACATGCACTCCCTATGATTCAGTATACTTATCTACCTACCTATGATTAATATTGGATAGTAAGAGAGACTATGGAGATGCTTCATATATAAGTCTAAGTAAATTTATTTGTGTGTTTATATATACATCTATCAACATGTGTGTGTACATTATATATATAATCTATCAATTAATATGAAACCTGTAGAAAAAGATTGGCACTTTTTCTTGATATTCATATTTTATATGCTTAGAGCCTCTATACGCTGATTAATATTAATTACCAACTTGAAACACTTAAGCAACCTGGGAGACAAAGTCTCTTGACATGTATACTAGTGGGGGCATTTTGATTTCCTTCACTGATTTGGGAAGACCCACCAGTGTGAGTATGATGGCATTCTGGCCAGGATCCTGGACTACATGGTGGAGAAACGACACTGCAACAAACCATGCATTCAGTGCTCTCTTCTCTGGCCTCTGGTGCGGTATGGTCAGCTGTGCCGAGCTCCTGATACCTGGGTCATCCAGCCACGATAGCGTGCACATCTTTTCCCTCATTTCCATTTGTCAGGGTATTTTATCACATCTGGAGAAAAGTAATATCCTAAGAAAGGAGAACTCAGAATTGAAGGGAAGAGGGGGCTACAAAAATGCACAAGGTATCCTGGGTAGAGGGTATCATAGGCTCCCCGTGTGCCCAGAAACCGCACCAGGGCTGTTCTGCCCACACCTGCTTCTTCCTTCATATTCTGCTTTCTTTACAGCACATTCACCTTTAGTTGCACAATTCACATTGTTTACCCTGCATATTTTTTAGTATCATAACATTTCCCACATAGCAGGACCTCCTACAGAAATAGTATTTTAACTCAGGATCATGGCGTTCACAATAGAATATTTATGTTGCTGCAGGCTGAAATGGAAGGATCTTTCCCTCTATCACCCACTGTTTTGTGTCTGCAGAAGCTGCTTCTGGCCCCGTGCCTTGCTCATCAGCGAGATACGCAGCTGTTGATGTAGGAAGTCCTCACCGTTACCCTGTATCTGAAATAGAAAAGGAGCGGAAAGGCCAGAGCTTCCACTCTTGATGTCAGCATGTCATACAGCAGAAAACAGAATACCTTAGCATCTAGAAGATGTCGCCTTGGATTGTGAACAAAAGGAAGGGGCCAGAACAAAAGTTTTATAACCAAAAAACAAAGTGAAGTTTCTGTAAGAGTTTCTGACTAAACCCTCCAGTGAGGCCTGTTAGGTTTTAATAAAGTTTTCATATGGACAATAATTATATCCTGATATTAGTCATATTTAGGGACCAACTAAATATACAATAAAAATACTCATTAAATATCTACTTCCCTCTTAAATATCACTTCAGTTAAAATTTATAAAACATAGTAAGCATATATACTTATATGTCAAGTGATTTTTATACTGAAATCTACATGCGTACTTGTAGTTCTGTGTAAGGAGCACATATGCCTTGAAATTATGTCCTCTACAGTGAACTCATATGGAAGCACCAGTCTTCTAAATACTTTTTTTTCCCCTGTGTCTGCACTGAAATAGCCTGACTAAAGCAACTTAAAGGAGAAAGGACTTACCTAGGTTACAGGGTTCGATTGTGATGGAGAGTGACAGCAGCAGTAGCTGGATGCTGCTGGTCACACTGCATCCACAGCTATGGCATAGAGAGTGATGAATGTGTGTATTGTTCAGAATTCCCAGCCCTGGGAATGGTCCCACCTGCAGGTAAGATTTATTTTTTTCACATCAATTAACATAACCATGGTTATCACTCTCAAGGATGCCCAGAGGTCTATCTCCCAGGCAATTCTATATTCTATGGAGTTAAAATGATAACATCATTATCAGCATACACAGTTGTGAAGTGGATGTTTGCAATACAAAAATTCTGAACAATCCTTTGGTAGATGCTCAGTACGTCATTGATAGCATATTATATAGTATTTGCTTATTCAAAGAAACACCTATTGCCCAATACATGCTAAACATATAGACCTCAATTTTTAAGTAAAGTTAATATAAAACAAAATGACTGCATTTCTAATGATTTTTCTGCTGTGTTCTACCTGGATCCTTTAGAGGATGCTCTGTAGGTTCTCCTCAGGCCAGGAGATCTCAACAATCCCCATTTGAAAGTTTCTATGGACAGATGCTACTATCCTTGTCAAATGCTTTGCCTTCACCTTATACACCTTAAACACTTGCATCTGGGTCACACTCAGAACTCCCTGGTGAGTTCTGGTGTCATGATAAATATAATATATGCTAAATATAAATGCAAAGACCATGAGCCAATCAGAAAGAGCCTGGAATAGAGCCAATGGCAAACCGAGTTAAAGACCAAAGTGTCGCTCTTGCCTGGTGTATGAATGACTCCCCTTAGACAATGGAGAGTTGCAGGTTGCTAGAGATAGTTAATTGAAACCTACTTCCACAGTTTACTCTTTGGCATAGGCCCTCCTGGCTATCATCCGTGTACCATTCTCCATTCGTACTTCTGTTTTCTTAGCTTTGGCTCTGCATACCTACGTACAGTAGCAGCACATACAGGAGACAGAGCTCCTGTTTGCAGCTTCAGCTGGCCTCTAAATCACAGCAGTTCTCTTGCTTGTGCCTCCTTAAGCTTGACTCACAAATGTTTAGTGTTTGCTATTGATTGGGGCTTTGAATTGTGCAGTTTTAGGTGCTGAGAAACATTAAGTTGTAAAACAAAAATATTTTATATCTAGCTCTAGATTATAGATCGAAAATATTTATATAATGAAGTATAAAGACATTGTTTAAATTGGATCACACTGTTGATTAATTTTGAAGGAACTATATACTCTTATAGACTGATGATATAGATTCTTCACCTCATATTTAATTCTTAGGAAAAACATTCTGAGGTTACTCTTAACTCTCCACCGTCTCCATATATCTATAGCAGATGTCCTTGGCTGTTAATGCTTTTCTGATTTATGGTTTACACTTTGATAATGTTAATTAGCATAACTTAAACTTTTCCCCCAATAAAAGATCTTGAAGTTTTTGCTAATAACTGCTAATGGAGCTAGCTATCTGATCATGATCTTAAACCACTTTTCTTCTCATGCTTTCATAAATGAGTCAGTGACCTTTTGGACAACACTGTGGAAGAAAACCCATTAGAGGTGAGATGCAGTATAAAAGTCAGAACGAGCCTAACATGCACTCTGACAATCCTTTTACACTTAGATTCCTATTTTTCTTATTTGTTTTCTGATGCACTTGAGCATATCTGCAGGCTACAGTAACTGGGAAATGATTGCTATTCTCACAATTACCCAGCTATCTCCATTATGCAATTTTGAGTGAGAATGCTGTTTTTTAGTGAAAAACTATGCAAAGGCACTAAGTGTGCTTATAATATGGAAAGCACTGTACACATCATCATATGGTCTGAGCACTGTGGTCTATAAAGAGTAGCCTCTGGGTTGTGTGTCACTGTCAGCAGGAAACAGCCTAACTTCTATCTCCATCACACCTGTCTCCCAGGAAGGCAATTTAACAATCTGCGCTTCCCCTCTGTTTGTTTTGCTGTCTTGTGAAAATTAGCATAGTGTTCTATGAATGTTATGAGAATAAATTGGCCTGATGAAATGATGGACCTTGGATGATCTCAATAATTTATAGGCACTGATAGAGAAGCAAGGTGGATCAAGAGGTTAAATGTCAACTGTTACAGTAGACACACTTAGACCCAATTAAGCTTTCCCATGAAAAATCAAACTTCCTGGTTTTTTAATTAGAGTCAGCATATAATTTGCTATTGTCTGAGTAGACCTTGCCTGTATAAACTTTTAAATTAGAAGAACTGATAGCTTAATAGAACTATAGTCACAATGTTATACCTTAGACATATTTGTGTAGGCTAAATGTATTTATTTTTGAATTTTGTATACTATACCTGCACTCCACAAAACAACGACATTTTTTTTAAAAAATAACTATTTTTATCTCTCATTTAACACAGTGGCAGCTTTCGGGGATTTGTATGGTCTTCTCATCAGCACAGCTGGGCCTACATGCAAGTAACCATGTCTAAGGGACCTGCAGTTGGCATTGACCTTGGCACCACCTACCCCTATGTGGGCATCTTCCAGCATGAAAAGTGGAAATAATTGCCAATGACCAGGGTAACTGAACCACACCAAGCTATGTTTCTTTTACTGACACAGAACGAGTAATTGGGGATGCTGCCAAGAATCAGGTTGCAATGCACCCCACCAACACCGTTTTTGATGCCAAACGTCTGATTAGATGTAGGTTTGGTGATGTTGTTATTTTGTCTGATATGAAGCACTGGTCCTTCATGGTGGTAAATGATGCCAACAGGCCCAAGGTCCAAGTAGAATACAGAGACAAAAAGTTTCTACCCAGCGGAAGTGTCCTCTATGGTTCTGACTAAGATGAAGGAAATTGCAGAAGCCTACTTTGGAAAGACTGTTACAAAGACATGGTCACAGTGCCAGCTTACTTCCATGACTCTCAGAAGGAGGCAACGAAAGATGCGGGAACTATTGCTGGCCTGAATGTACTTTGAGTTATCAATGAACCAACTGCTGCTGCTATTGCTTATGGTTTAGATAAGAAGGTTTGAGCTGAAAGGAATGTGTTGATTTTTTACTTGGGAGGTGGTACTTTTGATGTGTCAATCCTCACTATTGAGGGTGGAATTTTTGAAGTCAAATCAACAGCTGGAGACACCCACTTGGGTGGAGAAGACTTTGATAATGGAATGGTCAACCATTTCATTACTGAGTTTAAACAAAGACACAAGAGGAACATCAGTGAAAACAAGAGAGCTGTTAGGCATATCTGTACTGCCTGTGAATGGGCTAAGCACACACTCTCCTCCAGCACACAGGCCAGTATTGAGATTGAGTCTCTTTATGAGGGAATTGACTTCTATACCTACATTACCCAGGCTCAGTTTGGAGAATTGATTGCTGACCTCTTCCGTGGCACACTGGACTCAGTAGAAAAGGCCTTTCAAGATGCCAAACTGGACAAGTCACAGATCCATGACATTGTCCTAGTTGGTAGTTCTACTAGAAGCTCCAAGATTCAGAAGCTTCTGCAAGACTTCTTCAATGGAGGACAACTGAATAAAAGCATTAACATCGATGAAGCTGTTGCTGATGGTGCAGCTGTCCAGGCAGCCATTCTATCTGGAGACAAGTCAGAGAACATTCAAGATTTGCTGCTCTTGGATGTCACTCCTCTTTCCCTTGGTATTGAAACTGTTAGCAGAGTCATGACTGTCTTCATCAAGCCCAACACCACCATTCCCACCAAGCAGACACAGGCTTTCACCACTTACTCTGGCAACCGGTCTGGTGTCCTCATTCAGGTATAAAAAGGTGAAAGGGCCATGGTCAAGGATAATAACCTGCTTGGAAAGTTTGAACTCAGAGGTATAACTCCAGCACCACATGGTGTCCCTCAGATAGAAGTCACCTTCAACATTGATGCAAATGGCATCCTCGATGTTTCTGCTGTAGATATGAGCGCAGGAAAGGAGAACAAGACCACCATCCCCAATGACAAGGGATGTTTGAGCAAGGAGGATGTTGAGCACATGGTCCAAGAAGCTGAGACGTACAAAGCTGAAGATGAGAAGCAGAGAGATAAGGTTGCCTCCAAGAATTCGCTGGATTCATGAACATTCAACATGAAAGCAACAGTTGAAGATGAGAAACTTCAAGGCAAGATCAATGATGAGAACAAACAGAAGATTCTAGACAAGTGTAATGAAATCATCAGTTGGCTGGATAAAAATCAGACTGCAGAGAAGGAAGATTTTGAACACCAGGCAGAAAGAACTAGAGAAAGTCTGCAACCCCACCATTACCACGCTGCACCAGAGTGCTGGTGGGTGCCAGGAGGAATGCCTGGTGGCTTCCCTGATGGTGGAGCACCTCCATCTTGTGGTGCTTACTCAGGCCCCACCATCAAGGAAGTGGATTAAGTCAGTCCAAATAGAGGTGTAGCTTTGTTCCACAGGGAAACATTTGAAGGACCCAAATTTATTTAGCAAGTTACATGGCAGTTAAACGAAACTGCTACAATACATTACTGTGCATTCTCAATACTTGAACATGGAACATATGCACAGGGAGAGAACATTGTACTTTATAAATGCTGCATCTATCATAGGAGGAAAATACAATGTCTAATAAAACTATTTAAATTGGCACAAAAAATGCCCATTTTTATTTATATGTCTGAATGTGTGTCTGTATGAATGTATGTGCATGTATACCTATGGGTCTAAAGGAAGCCAGACGAGGGCACAGAGGCCATGGAGCTAGAGACAGCCAGTTGTGTGTCTCTTATGCCTGACAGATGAAGCTGGGTGGAACACAGAGGTACACCCAGGCACGGATCCTAGAGAAAGGGTTCTACAGGTGAGTTCCACAGATCACAGAAAAACCAAGTGGCCAGCCACTTCTAAAGTGTAAAACAAAGGCTTTCCACGGCGTCCAGCTAGAATAGGGTGTGAAGTAAGAATAGTGACAGATTGAGAATTTTGCTATCAAAGTGCTTAAAATACATCATCACGTTCCCTTCCCTTCCTCCCGCTTCTGGCTGATTCATCTAACAGAAGTGTTTTCATTTTCTGATGTATTTTTGGTGTAGGTTAGGCACCGAGGTCACCATGGCACAAAATGAGAGATAAAAACAATGTTGCTTCTGTAACTCCGGAGATGTGTACAGGCTGGCAAGAAGGGATGCATAAATAAAACTGTAGTGGTTCACAGTATCCATCGAAGGACAGTGTTGAAATTTGATTGGGGATAGACTTTGTAAGATGGGATTGTGTTAAGAGGGACCCACCCTCATGAAAGGGTGAGTGCTTTTGCTTGGGACAGCTTTTCTGATAAGATGGGTGAGGTTGGCCTAGCCCATGGCTCCTCTGTCTCCTGCTTTACTTTGCCCACCCTTCTCCACGTTGAGACACAGCAGGAAGGTCCTCACCACATCTACATTTTTGATCACAGACTTCTCAGCCTCTGGAACTGTAAGGAATAACTTATTCTCTTTACAAATTAGTCAGTCCGTGGTCATGGTACAAATCAGTCAGTGGACTAAGACATCTGTGCAGTAAAGAGCTGTATCCTCCATGACAGCAATACAAAGGAAGAGTGGAGGCTCTCACAGAGGGAAGAAGCTCATGAAAGAGAGTGCAGTGAGTATGGATTCAGCCACACTATCATAAGAAGACAATGGAGCTTTGGGGCCATAGATGACTAAACCTGGGCCCTTCCACCCATGTGCAGTGCCTCAGAACACCTCAGAAAACACAAGGTGGCTAGAGTTGCTGAAGTAACACATCTGTGACATAACTCTTATAACGTTTGCATTTCAGCATTCCCAGCCATTCTTCAGGGGTGGCTTATCATGATAAGTCCACACGTGGAGCACCCTTTCATCTCAGATCTGGTATCAGAGGCTGCTGTTGGCAAATACGCCTTTACCTTCAGCTGCATATACATTATAAAATGAAATCCCATGATTGAGAGAGTGCAGAAATCGAGTCCAGAATGAGGATTGCATGATGATTTAAGTACAGATATGCTACTTTGGTTCTGTCTTGAATTATGAACTAGTTCATTTTGTTATTTTTAGCTAAAAAAAGGACATAATTTGTTTCAGTGCAGAAATTTAGATGTAGAAATTGAATTACTAGTGTTCTTTCAACTTCTAAAATGAACATAACATTGAATATGTTTTTAATCAACTCTCAATAATTTTTCATGATTACAGTTGTCAGATAAACTTATCTCAAGTTTTACAAAAGTAAGAATATAAAATGTGTGTATTTGTCATGCAAATGTACTATTTTCAGACTTATTAAAAATTATGTATTCTATTTGAATAATGTGCAATCTTATGCCTGGACATAGAAATAAATGTAATCTAAAATAAAAGCTTTTTCATTATTTCTTAGCCCATGAAATTAATGAATGCTGTAGTCTACTATAGATAGGTAATAGCACAATTACCAAATACTTCAGTGAGCAATCCTTTACCTCTCCACATTCCAAATTAAAAATAAACTAAACTAATATTGCTGACTTTTTTATTATTATTTTAAGATAATTAGGATAAATGTTAAGAGGAACAAACACTGTTATTATACAATTACACTTGCTAAATCTATTGCATGGATAATTGGATAATCCCTTTAAACAATGGGCTCTCCACCTATTATTATTTTAATTAATGAACTTAATTTGCCAAACTTGTTATATTGTCACACCAAAATTCTGCAGAAATTACAGAGAAACAACAATGGCCTGTCCCTGCAGGCACAACTTCCCCTTGTCACCCTTCCACTAAAGATAGGAGTATTTGTCACAGTCATGAAAATAACACTGGCATCATTATCTGAACCCTACCTGTGACATTAGAACTCTTTTCCGTGTCGGGCCATCTGTGCATTGTGACAAATGTATAATAGCATGTGGCAGCCACTGCAACACCATACAAAACACTTTCTACATTATTAAAAGTTCTCTGTGCTCCCCTGTTCACTCCCCATCATCTCTAACCCTTTGCAACCGGTGATGTTTTTACTATCTCCATGATTTTGCCTTTTCAAGAGTGCTACATGGTTACAATCATGTTATGTATCATTTTTCAGGTTGGTTGTCTTTTCTCTATCATATGCTTTTGATACTACGCATCTTATCTCAAGGCTTGACATATCATTTTCAGGGCTGTATAATACTTCTTTGAGTAAAACAACACTTCTTTGAGTAAAACACAATTTATGTGTTCATCTCTGGGAGGGAATCTTGAATACCTCAGAGTTTGGGGAAGCGATGAATAGAGTTGATTTAAGTTTCCACTTTTTGTGCATGTCAATGAACATATTCAACTAATGTGGTTAGCATGATTACTGGGGCACATAATAAAAGTGTAAGCTAAACTATACCTATAGTGGTCTCCTTGTTCTGTATTTGGCCATTGACACTATTGTACAGTGGGCTATCTGTATTATTTTAATTTACAACTCTTTAGCAACATATGATGTTGACGTCTGAAGTCATCTGAGCCCATTCATAGTGATGGGTTTGGCTCATGCACCTGGATGCTCTGCTTTTGAGTGAACATATATCTGGGATTATTATGGTCCTTGTGAGTATTGGTGACTTTATCATTATATATTCCCCTTTTAATCTTTAATAACCTAACTAGCTTACTCCTATGGATTTTTCAGCCTGCTTTTCATAGAGCTCAGGACCACCTGCCCCAGGGATGCCCCTGCTTATAGTGAGATGAGATAGGTTCTCCCACATCAATGAGTCATCAATCATCAATAACCAATCAAGAAAACTCACCATGGAATTGCCCACAGGACAATCTGGTAGGGCCACTTTTTCAGTTGAGGTTCATTCTTCTCAAGGTACATAAAACTAGGCATAGCAAGCCTAAAGATTTTGGTTATCATTGTGAGATGAGGGTTTTCTTGTATGCTGAGTTAGCATTTGCTTTTTCTTTCATCTTCCTGTTTCATCTTTTGCATGTGTCTAGTTTTATGCTACCACATGAGTGTGTGTGTGTTATTCCACTTTCTCTCTCACCTTCACATATTACTTTTACCAAGAATCCTAAAGTTTCTGTTATATATTTATAACTACTCCAAATCTACTTTCAAATAATATTATACAGTTGACAGGTATGTAAGAGCTCCATGAGATCAAAACAAAAATTCCTTCTCCAGTCACTTGTGCCACATGAAAATTCATTTTACTTATACTTGGACAGACATAAGCACCTATATAAATAAATAAATATATATATATATATATATATGTGTGTGTGTGTGTGTGTATGGTCTGATTTATGTTTTCATTATTATTACTTCTTTAAAGAAAAGGTGTTTGATCAATGAAGAATAAAGAATTTTATTAACTTAGATATTTTATTCTATGAAACCTTTTTCATTATATAGATGTATGTTTACAATTATAAACTTTTATTTTCTTTAGTTTTGCAGATATTTGATCACACTGTGAATCCCAAGATTATGTTATTTACTGGAAAAGCCAGGTTTAGCCTTAGCATATGCCCTTAAATCTAACAGAGTTCTGCTTGAATATTGTAAATAGGATTAAATAAGGTCAAGAGGGACAGCAAGCAACCAGTTAACAGGAAGTGAACATAAGTTTACTATAAAAAAAAACAGGAAGGAAAAAGAAATCAATTGGAGAGGTGAGATGCAGAGCAAGTAGAAGGGAGGGACATTCAGTTTGAAGGAGATTGTTTGAGATGCAGTGGGAGAGGGAGATTGCTTTGGGGACATCAGCTGAGGAGGAAGGTCAGCTGAGTGCTTTCACTGCCTCCCTGAGCTAGCAGGCTTTCACCTCAGAACCTGGCTCCCAAATCTTTATTGGTAAATTCAAACAATGAAGATTTTGTTAAAAGCAACACTTTAGTCCAGGTGTTTCAGTTGCTGTTACCCATCAAAAGAGGACAGCTTCCAGGACAGCTTTGTAGAAAGCTTCAGATACCAATTGGTCCAGCATTTCAGAATGCCTCACACAGGAATCCTATTAACCGTGGAATTTCTCACCATTTAGAAACTGGACCACAAATGCTATCCCCAGCTTGTTTAACCATTTCCTCAATTTCATTTGGGCCCCTTAAAAGGTATTATTTGCCCTAAATCAGTCTGAAGAAACCTTAAGAGAATGATGCCCCATTTCCCCTAAGGGGGATTTCTGTTTGCTTTCTTGGGCTACAGATACTTATTTTCATTAGGAGTTGGTTATAAGTTATTATTGGTCTTATACAGTGAGAACTAGGTTGAACTCAGGGATATCTCTCTTTTCCTTTATCTTTCTTTCATTGGTAAGGAGATAAGAGCTGAAAAGAAAGATGGGAGGATATAGAAATATATAAGGATGATAGAACAAAAAGATTATTGAATCTACTCCTCAATGTAAGGCTGTAATTATTATTCACAAATAAGGTTATTTTTAAATCAATGATCTAGAATTTTGTATATTGACTCAAAATAAGGTTAATTTTGATACATTGGCATGGAATTCCATTTAAGATTATTCTTTTTTTTGTTGTTGTTGGTGGTGAGAACAGAAAATATTTATATTTTAAATATGTACATGTAAATGATAGAAATCATGTTGGCTCACATTTGCTCACACCCAGTGACCAGTTTAAACTTATTTTATTCCTCTGTTTTTTCTCATTGTCTTAATCTCTCCTAATTTATTTATTTATTTTTATTATTTTATTTTTTTATTACTTTATTCGTATTACATCTCGATTGTTAGCCTTTCCCCTGTTTCCTCTCTTTCCTCCCTCCCTCCCACTTCCCCCCTTCTCCCCTCCCCTATGTCTGTGATTGAGGGAGACCTCCTCCCCCTATATACGCTCTTAGGATATCGAGTCTCTTCTTGGTAACTTGCTATCCCTCCTCTGAGTGCCGCCAGGCCATCCCATCCAGGGGGCGTGGTCAGAAAAGGGGCACCAGAGTTCGTGTGAGAGTCAGATCTCACTCTCCACTCAACGGTGGAGAATATCATGTTTGTCGGCTAGGTCTTGGTAGGGGTTCGAAGTTTACTGCCTATATTCTCCTTGGCTGGTGCCTTAGTTTGAGGAGGACCCCAGGACCCAGATCTGCCTGTCATAAAGTTCTTCTTGTAGGTTTCCAGGACCCTGTGGATCCTACTATTTCCCCATTCTTCCATGCTACTCTCGTCTAAAGTCTCAATAGGATGTCCTCTCCTCTGACCCACTTTCCTGGTAAGTAAAGTTTTTCAGGGTACTCTACATATAAAAAATGAACTTTTAAGAAAACAATAGACATGATTAGAGACCAATGTCACATTAAGACCTGTTGGGAAACAATGCCTTTTAATTCTGCACACAGGATCTTAGTGAAAGTGTAGGGTACACAGTGTACATATTCATAAAGCAATGCCTTCCCATCGCTCTCTCTCATTCTGGCTACTTTCTTCACAGTTGTCATTTTTCCTCTCATTCCCAACACTTAGCGAACAGAAGACTTGATCAGAGGTGTGCCTCCACTAACGCATGCTGCTCCTATTGCAGTCCTTTAAATAATCAATGGAAGCTCTTAGTGGCTGTCAGTAGCCCTTACAGCTATGTTTCTTTCCTCTGGCTACCAGCATTTAATTCTGCATAGAAGATCAGCTAAATTACCCAGGTAAGAGACTAAAAACACACTTGTTGATGCTCTGTATTCACTGTAAAAGCCCTGTCGTCTCAAAGTTCAGATATTAGAGACAATGACTGATGCATCTAATTTCACAAGATGTGTGTGTGTGTGTGTGTGTGTGTGTGTGTGTGTGTGTGTGTGTTTGTTGATAGTGAAGTGCAGTTGTGGTGTGGTGGCATCTTATGAATGAAGGGATCATTATGGAGTTAACCAGTTGCAACCTCAGCACTTGGGGAAAGGAGATTGGAGGGCCAAGAATTCAGAGTCATTTTTAACTACACATTGAGCACTGATATAGCATGGGCTACATGAATTGCATTTCAGTACACCAAACAAAAGCATACAAATAAAACATCCAAAGAACAAAGCTATTTTAGTAGTATTGCCATTGTAAAATAATTAAATACATAATAGGACACAGGATATGTGGTCAAAACAAGAAAAAAAATCTTGAGATTAAAGAAAATTTTATTTCATGTTTCATTGTAATGTCCTATACATGAGTAATTAAGTCTGAGACTGTTGTACTGAATAACGTCAGTAGAAATTAATAGCTTCTAAATGAGGCAGCATCCTTTTATTCTCAACAGCTGTTCACTTTTACTTATTGTGCACATCTTTACCCAAAATGACAAAAGTAAAATTATTCTTTAGTAAGTTAATCACACGTGTCTCATTATTTCAAATAAAATGTTCTAAAACTCCAGTTTCTTTGTACTTGGGGACTCATCTTTGCAAGGCAGGCCTTGAATAACGTCAGTGAGGACTGTGGTGCCACCTGGTGGTGGAAGGCAGGATTGCTTTTAATTTTTCAGAGCGTTTACCTAGCTCATTGGAATCCAGATGAGGAATTGTAAGGAAATACAAGTTATTCTTAAACATTTATTTCATTTATACAACTACATGCATAATTTGTTCAATTTTAATCTACTTATAATACCGCTTAATGTCAAATTAATACAAAAACTTAGTGAGTAGAGAGAGATTCTGCATTAAACTCACTCTTAAGAACCCTAGGTTAAGAGTAATTGATTTAAAATTTTAATTGGCATAATAAAGTACTGTATGACATTATAAAATGTGTATGTGTGTGTGTGTGTGTGTGTGTGTGTGTGTGTGTGTGTGTGTGTGT
>OU015748.1:8027171-8045676 GCA_907169655.1 Acomys percivali
TGTGTGTGTGTGTGTGTGTGTGTGTGTGTGTGTGTGTGTGTGTGTGTTCTTTTACTTTGAGGCTTACTTGTGGATGTACACGTAGATTGCAGTGAAGGTGCTTATACATGTAGAATCAGGTGTAAAGAATTACATTATAATATTATACACTCATACTTACTTTACCTCAATATATATTTGTATATACACTATTATTTGCTTATTATTACAACCAATAAAGTAGATCATTATAGCAGAAAGAAATACAAGGTAAACATCACTCTTAAATGATGTAGAATTCCTATTTGAATTTTGAGATGTTCATCTTAAAGAAATATGTCTGCGCCATTCACTAACTTCCTGGAAACTGTTCTATATGGGACTATTTGTTCAAAACTTCCATGCACATTTGTATGTGCTTCCTCACACTAGAACTATCAAAGTAATGACTACCATTTGGTTACAAAACTACATAATTCCTTGTAACAACTGAACTCATTACATACAGTATATGAATATGTACATGTGACTCCTATAGCTCTAAATGTCTAGAAGGTTAGAAGATGAAAGATAAGTCACTAAACAGCCTAAGTGTCCACCTTAACTCTAACTTCCCCTGAAGGCAAAGTGTAATCACTACATAATGGCAATACTTGTCTAAATCAACTCACGATAAGATTTTCTTCATATTTTACTAATGATGCCATAAAAATCTTGATAAATATATATAAAGTCTAAATCCATGACTTTTTAATTTAAATTATTGAAATTATATAACATTTAGAAGTTCTGGGAAAAATTTGTGTCAGAATGATTTCCGTAAGGATTACTTTTCTGGCCATATCACTTCGAAGGCAGTGGTATGAAGACATGCATTCATAACTATATTCTCCTTTGAGGCTCAGTCTTTGCATTGAATCTTTAGTAGTTGATTATAATCCACACACTTAACCTTAAGTTAATATTTCATTACTCTTCAATGCTCTGTTTTACTCTCTACTTCTAACTGAATCATAGCTAGCATTCGACATTTGTATATATTTTGAACTGAAGAATAACAAGATGACTAAATACATAAAACTACACTATATATTGGAGTTCATTGAACCTGATGACAGTTACACATGTTCATTAAAGTGCTGTGTTTACTGTATGCAGCTGGGTAACAGGCTGATATTACACCACAACAACACTTTCTCAATCTTAAAATGCAGAGTTAACAAGGAGCTGTGCTAGTTGATGTTTTCTTTCATTTATCTTTAAATGGAGTTAAGCTGCTGTCATTAAATCCAAATCCATAGATCTTTTGTCAGTTGTATGAATTCAACTAGACCTAAGGGGTACCATTATTCTGTAGCTGGCAGGACAATATGGCTTTTATTTTTGAGTTATTATTAGATGGTTATTTCTTTTTGGCAAGGCTCCAAAATATGTCTTTATCAACAGTGACATAGAATTTTACTTTCTTCTGTGCCTAACTAAGACACTGTCCTGAGGAGTCAAAACACGCCCAACGTCCATTCCTCAGAGTGCCAGAATAGTCAGTTCAGAGATTTATGCATTAAATCAACTATATATTCTCGTAGAACATCAAAATAAGAATTAATGAAATTGTTGAGGAGTCATTTTTATACATGTTATCAATCCAGGGAGAACACAGTTACAGTGAGCACATTCAGAATGGTCACTGTGCAGACTAAGGCCTTTTTGGGTTCCGTAGTGATGCATAATTCCACACAGGAGACACTCAACAGGACCTCTCTGATGGTTGTCTCTTGACCAGTGAAAAAATGGGGCATGATATAAACATCTATGCACAGATCCATGACGCTACCTTGTTCTTCCAAAAGTGTTAATATTCTTTTTTTAAAGGGTTAATTTTCAACACTTCATTTTAAAGTCATCACAAATTTCACCTTTATAGCATTTCAAACTTTTATAATTTCCCCATGCCTTCTACAATTATTCAAAGTCTTCATTAGTTTGAGCTCCTTTTCCTGGCACATGTGTAGAGCTCATTGTGTAAACATCTTTGGCTAGCTCTGCTGATCTTGGTTTTATTGCATTAAACTCACTCCATATGCAGATTCATATTGTCAACAATTAATAAAGAAATGGAGTTTTGGGATTAAATGGCATGAAGAAATCCCAGACGTCCTTTAACCGTAATATTACATACTAAGGAAACTTAAAAACTCCTTGCACATCTATGAAGAACAAAAATAATCAAAAAAACACCTTTAAGTGCTCAGATAGAAATGGTCAGAAAGCCTCCTTCCTCTCTGATGTGCTATGCAAGGTTCCAAAAAGGAGAAATAACCAAGAGTCCTACCCAACCATGACATGTGTGAATCACAGCAGTGACCAGCATCTCACAATATCACTAAAGGTGCAGTAGTGGAGTGGCACATATACCTTGATGGTGACTAACCGCTCTCTAACTGGACTTAAGACTTGCTCCACAAGAGGAAAATCACACTAGGTGTTGGAAAACTAGCCAATCATAACATAAAGAATCCTTAGGTCTTCTAAAATGAATAGTAGATTTAAAAATAGAACAATGTTTAATATTTTTTTAATTTTTAATTATTTATTTATTTATTCTTGTTACATCTCAATGGTTATCTCATCCCTTGTATCCTCCCATTCTTCCCTCCCTCTCGGTTTCCCCTTATTCCCCTCCCCTATGACTGTTCCTGAGGGGGATTACCTCCCCCTTTATATGCTCATAGGGTATCAAGTCTCTTCTCCGTAACCTGCTGTCCTTCCTCTGAGAGCCACCAGGTCTCCCCCTCCAGGGGACATGGTCAAATGTGAAGCACAAGAGCTTTCTCTAGGCAGTTGAGGATTCCTTTTGGTTACTTGAGGACTGAGTTTTAATGGAATGAAAGAAGCTAGAGCCTTGCGTGTTAGGAAAACATTTGATGTGGAAAACGAAAGAGTCCACCAAGCAAGGACCCACAGAGTGCTTTCTTTACAAAGTTTTCTTGGAAAAACATGCATCAAGGGTCATGTGGAAAAATTTAAAGTCTATTAAAGAGACTTTTCATTCTGCACAAAATATTCTCTCCCTGAAATTCTAAAGGATCTCCTGTCTTCAACTGATGCAATTTGGTATTCTACTTCATACTGTATGTATATATATAAATAATGAAATATTTCTCCTCCAGTTCTGTTCTAAGCTTGCACAGTTTCTGTGATATTCCCAACTACAGATACCCTTAAAATAGAGCTAAAACTCACTCAAGATGAATTTGTAATAAAAATAACAAACTATGAACAAAATCCTTCACCAAAAGCCAAAGCCAGATTATACCACAATAATGTCAGGTAATATAATAACATTTGTCTTAGAAAATATAATATAATACTATTATAATATAATATAAATATATTTATGATAATGAAGATAGAGCACTCTTAAATAATCTTAAACTATAATACATTTTAATACTGTTCATGACAAGATTAAAACAGAAGATGGAACACAATCAAAGCAAATGTTATTAAGTGAAATGCTGCATATTAGGTCCTTAAATAAAATGCATCATGCTCTTAACACCAATGAACAGAAATGGAAAAAAAGGGTGGGGGATTTAATTAGGGAAGGAAAGGGAAATAAATATATAAGATGAGGGTAATATATCAGTAAGGATGTCTGAAAAGTTATAAGGACTTTTACTGTTAACTGTCTAAAAATGCATATAAGAAATGTAAGTCAGCATATAAATATACATATATGTTTGAAATGAGTATTTACCATTTGGCCGACAATGTTCCATTTGCTGAAGATCACCTAGCAAAATCCCCCAAATTATATATATATATATATATGATGTTTTTATTAGGTTAACTCCTGGCAACACCTCAAAGAAGATGATGATAATCAAAGAAGCTCCTTATGGAGATGACTTCAATTTTGGCAAACCAGCCACTGGGCAAAATGTCCTCATTTCTACCACAGACAGAATTCTGCCTAAAAACAGGAAAGCTTGGATACAGACAGAGTTGGTGGCCAAACTCTGCCAAGACAGGGTAAGCAAGTCCTCAATAGTTCCTGCCTCACAAATATGTCTGTCAGATATACTGCACCTGAAGCCTGAAGAAGATGCTCCAACATTACAGAGAGTTTGTGGTGACTGTTCTGGAAGCAAACTATCTCTGTCATCTTCTCATTTTGGAAGCTACTAATCTGCATTTCCTGTCTTCTTAGATAATTAATTTTATTCTTTCTCAAGTCTCTGATGGGGTTGAAGACCAGAAACGTTAGTTTTACAACTAAGCTAAGTTGTTTAGGGGTTAAGATGTTTTTAGGTCTAGATAGATGTTTTAAGTTGATAAAGATGAAATATAATAGATATATATTTGCATTCAGAATTTTAGACACACTAAGATAGGAAAGATATTTTCTTCAAGATTGCCAAATACAAATAGCCAAAATACCATGAATGTATTATTTATATAAGATTATTTCATGGTTCTTCTTGCTGTAGGTAGTTTATTGTATATATGTATAATAGTATAAATGTATATGTAAAAAAAAGAAAGATTATAAGGATTATATTGCTGAAACAAAACAAAACAAAACAAATGAAAAAACCCAAACAGCATGTAACAGATGCTCCCTTGTGAGTTGTTCAGGGTTTTCTAAGAGACTCTCAAAACATCATAGGTATTGCTACAGCCTTTGGTTGACCATTAGAAGTGGGATATAAGTTTCTATTTTCTGAAGACACTATGAACTGTAGACACAGGGCCCAGAGGCCTCAATCTAAAGTTCACAGGAACGCTTTCTCTCTGGGGTGCAGTGAAGGCTTACCCAGGGAGCCTTACTTCCAAGCAGGACAATAACTGTCTTACCAAGCTATGACATCTATGATCCACAGTGACGAGTGACACCACAGCCCTAAGGGTGCATCCACGGCACACATACCTTGGTGGTAACCAACCGGTCTTAAGACCTGCTCAAGAAGAGGAAAATAATGCATGGTTCTGGAAATCTAACCACCTCCCTAGAGATAGCAAAGCCATAGATCACAAAAAAAGAATCTATAACCACTACTTTATTAAATCATTCTAAATGGTTTAATACCTATCATTATAAATACCTGTCAGTCATTATATGCATAGGGAAGTGTATCCCTAACCTCTAACCAAGGAAATGACTCTTTGCAACAGGAATAGACAATATAGAACATCACAGCCAATCAAAATGCAGAATTGGGGATCCTAGTCCTAACAGATACATCTATATACAACTTTACATCTATGTCCCAAGGATCATTTTGGAAGATGGAGAACAACAATTTTAAGAACCCGAAGAACATGGAGTTTGCTGTGAGACTGTGTATCCTAGTAATTTCAGAGCCATCCTCATAATTTCTCACCAATATCTGCTTCACTGTGAACTAAGCTAGGATCAAACATAGGCTTACTACTGTGGACAGCATGGTTGAAGAGGAGTCAGACCACGAATCTTCCACCCTCCATGAAGAACTTCAGCCAGCTAAAGAATGCTGAGAATGACACAAAGAATCCTCCACAGGAAAAACACATCTTCTGCTGCTGGGTTGGGCTGTGGAGAGAGGTCGATGCTTATGCTGCGGAAGGATTCGGTTAAGGCATTACATCTTATTAGGCTCAACAAATGCAAAAATAAAATAGCACTTTTTCTTATCTAAAAACGTTTGGAAAGGCTCTGTGAAGGAACACGTATACAATGGAGAACAAAGTACACAGCTGACAGATTTCACAAAGCAAGCATTGAGACTTTCTTGCCACAGTGGAGACTGAAATTGAGAGTGTAGTTTACCACCTTTGATTCAGCAAATAGCTCTGCAAGGTGATGCTTATAGGGTTAAAGAAGTCTGCTATTTCAAAATTTTACCCATAGAACACAATATTATCCCCAAACTATGAAATCACCAAAGTATAGATGTTCTCCTAATTATATATTGCTTAGCATAATGCTTTAATTTCAAAAACCTTTGTTTTTACTTTAACTTCTAATTTACTATTCTCATTAACTAACTTTATAATAGGTAGGGAATAAAAAGTTTAATTTTAAAATTTAATTCACATTATAAACATTGAGTTATCATTTTAAAGGGAGTTACTTTTTAATTATTGTTTGAATAATAGATAATACTTTGAAAATCACTTCTTGAATATTTAAACTAATCCTGTTATGTTTTCAGTCAGTTTAGGGGAGGACAATCAGATCTAGGGTTCACAGGTTCATTCAGGGTTAGATAGCCTAAAGTCAGGTAATTATAATTAGAGAGGTAAGCATCCCTCAATCAATCATATGGTGTACTTCAAAACCACTGGCACTGAATTCTTCTGTTCTTTGATTTATTTAATACTCTAGCTTTCTGAGGCAAGACAACACCAGAAGAATTGAACTAACAGCCAAATTTCAGAAGAGAATGTCCATTTTCCACCCACCTCTCAACTGTCCCCTGGTTAACACTCTTGACACTTTCATTTGCACACTATATCCTCAACACTAGCCTTCCACTTACATATCTACTCTTACTTAGCCCAAGCAAGTGTCTGGTGGCCCCACCTGTTGGATTTGCATTCAATGTGAATCAAGCTTTGGAATAAACTGGAAATTTTAGATATTATGCATTTGTTGAGTTTCCTTTCAAACTTCATCTGATGTCTATATTTAAATTATAATTTTTAGTCTACTACTATGCATTTTATTACTACTTACATAACTCACATATATAAACTTAGCATCTCTGCACCTTAGAATTATCCAAAGAGGGATGAATATGATCAAACTATGTGGTATGCATTATGAAACTGTCATAATGAAGCCAATTGTTTTATACAATCAATATATATGAAAAAATGGATGAAATAAGACTTACTTTTCTTCAGGCTCTTGTAAGGACATTAGCAACAGTGACAAGACAAAGCAAACCCTGCACAAAGAAGCATTACTCTATGGTTGCATAGTTTCTCTTTTGAGAGGAGCAAGTTCAGGAAGGAGATAGTGATAATCCTACATCCTTGTGAATATAATTAATATATGTTCATTGCATACAAAATACTCAAGCAAAATTGTAAAGAGGAAAAAAGGCCCTCTATTACAGTTAGCATGAAACAGTGCAATGATTCACATATTCAAAGCATTAATTAGCCAGCACACTAAAGGGCCTTGTATTTATTTCTTGTTTGCTTGATTGAGTTCACTCATTAGCTAGATTTTCCCAAACAGAAAATACTTTCTCAGAATAAATAAGTTTAAAGTGCTTTCTTGTCTAAATTTATTTTAATGTAATAGTTGTGTATTGAAGTTCTGATGGTGAATGTTTTGCAAGATTTACCGAGGCAATTTAAGGTGTCTCCTATTAACCAAGATTTCTTACAGTATTAGAAACAGAGCTGTCCTAGCCAACTAGACATTGCCAAAGGCACACAGCCAAACAATAACAAATGGTGAGGAACAGGTGTCATTTGCATGACACATGGTAGACACATCATAATTTGTATACAGTTTTTATAGTGGAAAAATCCCATACTTACAGGTATTTTTTTTTCCCCCACTGTACAAGCAATAGCTGCTCACCATGGACTGTCAGGGAAGTGGTATGACAGTTCAGACCACTTGCAACCATAAAGCCTCAAGGTGAAACCTTTAGAGACTTCTACTCTTATCACTACAAATACACCCACTTTCATAAAGAGAAAATCAGACTCAAGTGAAGAGTTCAATATTGTTTTTGTTTTTGTTTTTTCAGTTGCATTTTGTTTCAGTGCTGTTTTCCCTTGGGTTAAAAAAATAATTTCCCATAGTTCTTGCGTTAAAAACACAATTGTTGAAAAAGATGCTATCAAAACCATTTTAGACTGCGGCCTTAAGCACAGCTGACCTATCAGCACACTGATATTACAGAGTGCAGCCTCTCTAGCCAGCTAGGGGGCCTGTGCAGGCCAGGGCGGGGCCTGTGCAGGCCAGGGCGGGGCCTGTGCATGCCACCGCGGGGCCTAGGCTAAGATCCTGGGCTGAGATCCAAAGCTCCTTGCCTGTCATTCGGGTGAGCTTAGACAACCAACGGCAATCCATTGCTTTGAGTGAGGACCAGCTGTCACGTGACGTGTTTGTTGTAGACGTTGAGTACATTGTAAAAGAAAACGGCAATACAGAACCAGTAAATGCCAGGCTTCAGATTCGTATTCACCTCCATGCTGTCCACAGGAAGAATTAGTAAAAACAGAGTTACACGATTTTGTTTAAAATCCAAGCTTGTGCTTAAATGTAAAACTTTTAAAGAATTGCAAATTCATCTATGACCTGTACTTGTCTTTCTGTGCTTCAATTCTAAACACTTATCTATTGGATGTGTACAGATGCTTCTCTGTTATAAAACAGTATGTGCTCATGGTCAAGGATAAAACAGAAAGTCCAATGGTGAAATAAATTAGGCTTTGGTCTTTAGGAGCAAGGGTTAGCATAAAGAAAACAAAACTGACTCTAGGCTCTGAATACTTCCCTCAGTTGCCCACGGAAACTTAGCATCAATGAACAAAGGCTATAACATTGGTAGTAGAGACACTGTGAAGAGGGTACCTGCCCACCATGTCTACCTTAACTGCTCCAGGTCTTGCGTGAAGAAGAACTGCTGTGACTCAGTTATCACTTTGGTTAGGTAGGGAGTGTTCTAGAAAACACATGTGGGGAGAATGGCACAACCGGCTCAGCTAGAATCCAGCCATCAGAGCAAACACAAGGGCCCAAGCTGTTGTCAAGCTGAAATCCATGTAAAGTGAACACGAGAACACTTTCCCTGGAGGCACCTGCACCTAAGGACCCCATGAGCAAGAGGAAGTAGCCAGGCTGATGCAAATTGGTTCCAGTTTTACATTAGAACAGAAGTCCAAGGTAGTGGATCTTTCTTTTTCATTTCTCTTTTGTTGAAAATTAACTGAAATTTTATTTTTTAAAGTTCCATGTATTTATTAATTTACTCTCTTTGTAGCCTGATCCCAGCCACTTGTTTTTCTAGCGTGAAGTACACAGGATGGCCAGGACATCTGCAGACTCACAATTTTTTTTTTAACACCTGAGCACACTAGAACTAGAAAAGAGTGTTCCGCTGTGCTTGGTTTAAATACTAACAATTTCAAGGAAGAGAGTGTTTAATATTAATGTATAATATACATTTACTAGTATAAAATAATATAGTAGCAGTGTATGTATCAGCTACAAGTTACTAATAGAATATAGCAAATTTACTATTAGTGAATTTACTGGTAGAAAGTTTGCTATATATATATATATAAATTATGTATACTGTAATGTTAATATGTGCATTAAACAAGTTGAGTATACAAATAGGCAAATTAGCTAACATAGCAAGTACCTCTGATTTTACGTCCATCCTCAATGGAATGCTCTGAATGACTTCTTACATAAGAAAACTCACTTCCACAACTGCTGACATGCTTTTCAGGATTTTTGTTTGAGAACTGCCAATTTGAATCCCTAGACTGGAATAAATGTAGAGCCATCTGTTCTGACGCGGCTGCTGTGACAGTCCTAGGCTCTCTAAAGCAATTGTCTCTATTACCCCCAGTGCTCATGATCAGCTTCACTTTGCAGCCCCCTGTGTTACAAACTAAGTCTAACTTGTATCACAAACATAATTAGGTTAAGAGCTTGGTAAAAATTCTCTGGCTAAATTAGTTTAACTGCTTCAACTCCAGGCTTCTGAAAGCATTTATTAGTGCCTCAAACATCTTGGGCTATTTCCAGCTATTTTCATCTTCATTAGCAGATATATTTGGCATGCAGAAGCCTGGCATGTATTTAATTAAATATACCATTTAAACAGAAAAAAAACTAAAGGTCATTTTAATTAATCCTTGATTTAAATTAAGGGGTACCATGTACACTATTTTATGACCACCTTTTCAAGGGAAGATTTGAAGAAAGAGTCTGGGCTCAGGTGTATAGGATGGGGGTGGTCACCAGAAGGACAATAAAAGAATGGCTGAAAGTATGAATTACACTAGATCTTGCTGGCAAAATACAGGAACTTATTGGTTAGAAGAGATAGCTTTGATCAAATCTATTTAGAGTGCATCTAAATAAATATTCATGAGCTGAGCTTTGGCTCAGAGAATACAAGTAACAGGCTACAAACCATTCTGCTAAAGGCACAAATTTCAAGTCTTACAAGATGACAAGAAAGTAAGTAGCTTAACCACAGCGAGATTTTAATAGTTTGTGAATGTATAGAATACAAAAATGAAGCAAGGTACTATTTCTGAAGTCATTGAGAAGATGACGTTTCCCCCAACCAATAGCTAACTGCTTGAAACGCAAATCAAATGAGATGAGGGATGCCACCACAGCATTGACCGCTACCTGAGATTCAAGGCCTTGTCAAAACAAAGATACAGGCTCATTTAACAGATGAGCAACTTAGGCAAGAAGACCCTGCGATTGCCTGAGGCAATGCTACGCTGGGGGGGGGTGTAGAAACCCGCAAGTTCTGACAAAAGCTGAGCGCTGTGCACTTGCTGAGGATTCTGTGGTTTTCAAAGGCCGGAGGCTGTGAGCTAAGAACTAAGGCGTTAGAGAATAGGCTGATGATGTAGAGAAACACCGAGAACCCAAAGTTCCTCTCAGCCCTAGCACTGAAGAAGGTCTCCGAAGACTGCGTTACCCTAGCCTCCTCAGTGCCGGGTGAGGCAGTGTCCGGTGATCACTGAATGATCCGCTTGTAGTCATAATACAGAAAGGAGAACAAGACAGTGAAGGGGACACAGAGGTAAAAGCCTGCTTCACAGCATGGACACCATTGGTAGCAGGGTTACGCGCGCGATGTGACTCTTAGATCCCCTCCTCCAACCTCTCCAGACACTTCAGAAAGATTAAAACAAAAACCAAACCAAAACAAAACACACAAACAAAAAACGGTGGCGAAACTGAGGAGTCCTAGGGATGTCAGAGCAGGATGAGAGAAATTAAGAAAAAAATGGCAATTTTATGTATCAAAAAGAGAAATTAAAAAAAAAAAAAAAAACCCTGTAAAACAGCAGAATCCTTATCTTGGATGCCCAATGCTAAAGTCTTCAGTTCTTTTCTACAAAGGAGAGTTAGCCAGTGGTTACTAGGAGAAAGGTTGCAGCATTTCCTTGCTTGAATTTAAACACTATTGCCCTAGGATTTAATGCTTTGTGCCTGCCAATGTAACCGGAAGTAAAGAGCATCCTGCGTCTGGCCCTTGTCCTGAGCTGGATTCCAGGAACGCACCATGAAATCGCTACTAAATTGGTAGGCCTCGTCGTGAGCGGCGTCCACCTTGCCTACCAACAGCCTTCACAGACTGCAGTTTCTTAACATGTGGCCCCTGCATCCACAGCATCAGCACCATCTGGTCATTTCCTAGCTTACTGAACCAGAAATTCTGGCAGCTTGTTACAAAATCTCAATTTTCTAAAGCTCTCCAGGTGACACTGGAGTTTACTAACCCTCATAATAGACCTTACCTGTAGATGTAAAGTAAGCAGGATTATGATAACCCATTTGTAGCCCGAGAAAGGGGGACCAAGAGTAGCTTAAGAATTTGTTATAGAGACTCTGTTATGAGAGGACACCATTTTCGGAAAACCGTAACAAGGTAAGACATTCAGCCTCTAAGAGACAAATGCACCAGTGACAAAGAGATTTGCATGTTTGCTTTTAGAAACACCATGTTTGCAAGTACAACCGTTAAGCTGCTTGTTTGCTAAAATAAAGGTTTCTAGGGAGAATTGCTAAGAGTGTGAGAGTCGATAAGGAAGATCATACACTAAAGAAAGTATTTCTGATTTAAAAAATTATCATGGAAAGGAAGTAATCTTTGCTAATCCGCAAAGAACTAAGCACACAAGCCCCATCTAGTGTCCCTAAAACCAAACTCAGTGAAGGCTTCTGAGTAGGTAAGTCCACTATAGAAGACCAGGTAAAAAGTGGAACTATATCACCATGGCTGTTTAACCTACTTTGAAATTCAACATGATCCAGAGAAAAAAGTATAACAAAGATCGAATTCTAATCATGTATTAGACCCCATATTGGATGTTTTTATATGCTTACAGTGATGGTGTGTGGTATGTAGATACATATGCACATATAGGTACAGAAATAGTTATATGTAAAGATTTCAGTAGATCAATTCAGTCATGAACATATAAAATAGCCATTAAATCTGGAAAGAGAGGAATAAATGTTTCATTGTACAATAAAATAAAAATGTATGTATCTAGACTACTTCAGCTAAAAATAGTTTTAAAAGATTTTTTTTTTTCAAAATTAGACTGTGTCATTGCTCTATATTTAATTCTGTTGTGGAAGTTTTCATTCAGTGACATCGCTAAGTATTTTGTTTTTCATATAGAATTTTAAGCTCTTTGAGAAAAGAAGTAGTCTTATGTTTATCTTTTTCTAGTTCCCAACTATGAATCTCAATCAAATAGCTTTTGATTCCTTGCTTAATAACTTCATGCATATTTAATCTATGAACTAAGTAATACATGATTATATTTAAATATTTACATTTATATAGCCTTTTCATACGTGTATGTATAGACAGAACCCAGATACAAATCATAAGATTCTTTTCCGCTGTATGGATTGGTGTGAGTGCCCAAAGATAGTCATTCTAGAATATCTTTCTATATACTCATTCTAGAGTTATTACTTGTTGTATATACAATAAGACATTAGTCATTACATCAAGAGCCATAGTAAAGGGATAACGCATGGTTATGATGAACTGTAGAAGAATAGAAGGAAGGAATTCATTGTAAGCAACAAGAAGACGTAAGTAAGTTGACTGCTAAAAGGAATAATGAAGGAAGGCAAGTCACTAAGAGGCCAATAGAAGGAATAGTCCAGATTTCACGCTGGTACCCAAAGTGCTCAGCATGCTCAGGGCATACTGCCCAGTGAGAGGACATCATGTCGCTAAAACTCAAAAGTTAAACTGGTCCGAACAGTTCATCTAGCCATACCACACCTTGGCAAATCATCCCATCTAAGCATGTTAAAGAAAGGCAGCCACAAAAGTCAATGTAATGTTGCTGGTGATGAAGGCAGAACTTCATCTACACTCCAGGAGAGTGGTCCTATTTTCTGAACCTCCCTAATGATTCTTTGAATGGAAGCTTAGGTACATTCATACATAGTTCACAATCACAGTATTTAGATGACAGGACGCTTTATTTTGCATTATTTTTAACCATTGTGTCCTCCTATGACCAAGAACTATTTTGGCAAAATACACAGTGGTCATAGTATAGATAATGTGATATTAGGAGTACTAATGTTTAAAATACTACCGTGTTTATAATGTCATGAATAGGCATGGTTAATTTAAAATATTTGCTCTTGCTTTCTTCTTAGAACACCTCGGATCTATTAGGATTTTTAAATGGAGGAAGGGGCATTTTTAAATATTGTTTGATAATTTAAGATTAAGCTGATGGGAATTATAGATATTTGTCTCAGACATAATGCTGCTATTTTGGGGTTTAATGGAAATAAAATAGCAGTAAGTGAACCTTTTCAACCAACATACAGGATAATTTCTCTTTCTGAATAACAAGAAGAGCTATCTTTTTATAAAAAGTCTCATTCTTTCTCCAAAAATGTCTTCAAGGTGACATGTCAGGTAACTGAAAGGCACTTTAGATGAACAAGGGAGACATAAAATTTACTGTGACCATAAAGCATATGACAAATTTCACATAGGCCTAGATGTCCTCCTCTACTTCTTTAACTACCTAATTTTACCTCCTAGAATTCTTACAAAATCAGTTCTACTCAGATTTCTCAGATTAAATTTAAGGTTTCTTCTAAGAGTAATTCAAATGATTATGTTTAATTCACTCTGTTCCATATTGTGACCTAAAGCATGGTTTTTAAAGTTCTTCTTAGTTCAGGTTAGTTTTGTTTTTATGGTTTTTTTTTTCTTTTTAATTTTAGAGTTCTGCTACTAATGATTCTCAAACAGTCCTAAATTCTATGATCTGTTTTCAAACCATTGCTTATGGAACTTAAGATATTCATGGTACCCAACTTAATCTCACTACTCAAATTTGGAAATTCTGTTTAAACTAATCCTAAGGATATAAATGTACAAATAAACCATTTATCCACTCATGCATCATTCCAACTATCTACAGTTGCCTCTTGAATTTATTATTAATCATTCTAGAATCATCTAAGCATTAGCATGTATCTGAAAGCTGACAATGAGACTTTATAAGTACACACTTTATAAGACTTATCAAAGAAAGGAACTGACATTTAATATCTGGAAAATAAATAATCCTATAGACGGAAGAAGCTGTGGGAGAAGCAGTGAGGCTGTGCCACGAGGCTGCTGCTAATTTGGCCAATTAGTGAATCATTCTAGGAAGCAACAAGACAGAGAAAGTTGAGAATGGGAGTAAAAACAGCAGTGGGTGTGGGAGAGTGTGTGTATGCAGGAAAGTTGAAATATATAGAGAAAAAAAATGAGACTTAACAGAATCCCACCCAGTAACTAAATTAAAGGGATGGGCTGAAAGCTATCATATTCCACAGGGGAAGAAAGATTGACATAGTCAATTCTGGGGGAATGAATGAATGAAACAAAATTAAGGAGTAACTAGAGGTAGACGGTGACATGAGCTATGTCCCCTATCTGTTAAAGGGGGAGATGCATTGCATTTCAAAAAACTGTCAACAGTAATTCTAGAATGCAGTCAATTATTTTAAGGTGTTTGAGGTTACCTACTACTGTGTTTGGCTCATGATCATGTCAAGCTGCCTTCTAAAAAGTTATGCTTCTATCAATTTATTAGCTCTGTTCTTAGCCTTGACTAGAGAAACTTTATTTTGCAGAGACTCCTTACTGCTCACAGGGCTGAGACCATGGGATTACTGAGTGCTCATTCCCAAACAGTTTAAGGATGAGGGTTCAGGAAAAACGCAAGAACAGGAAGTGGGGAGGAGTCCTGAGAAGTGCCTTCTGCACATGACACAGCCAACATATTCATGAGCTCACTTCTGCTATAGTTTCCTGCCCAAGGCCAAGGCGACAGGATCAGTAACCACGCCAATAGGCAACACTAATTGGACTTAATGAATTCTTAAAAATAAGCAAAGAAGCCCACAGACAAAACCAAACAAATGTACTCAGAGTAAAAGGAGCCTGGATGTGGCCATCATGAGAGATGTTCAGGAGGATTGGGAGGTGTATTGGACATGATCAAGATATGGTGTAAGTTCAATATTGTCAAAGAGTGGAAGGATGTTCTAAACTACAAAATGGAAACTAAAAAAAAAATAATATTTAAAGGGAATAATTTTGTTCAGGCATGGGGGTGCACACCTTTAATCCCAGCACTCAGGAGGGTAGACACAGGCAAATCACTGAGTTCAAGGCCAGCCTCGTCTATAAAAAGAGTCCAAGACAGCTAAGGCTACACAGAGAAACCCTGTCTTGAAACAAAAGAAAACAAACAAAAAACAACAACCAAATTTGTGAATGAGTCTAAAAGGCTAAACATAACACACTTAAATAAAATGATTCCAAATACACTCATAGTCAATTCAATTAAATAGACAATGGACTTCTACATAAAGAAATGCATTTAACCTCCAAATAAATAGAAGTTACACTTTCAAATTATGAAATACATTGTTCTTATATTATACATGCATCATTTGATGAGTCTTACCATTAAAAATGATATCTTGGTAGAAGTATAGGCAGAGACCTGATTACAAATTTACAACTGCCTTGCCTCTCTACAAAAATAAAAGGAAGCTTAATAGTAAATACAAGCAATTCAAAGTATATTGTAAATATATCTACATTAGCATCTAAAACTAAATTTTCCAAGTACCAGTGTTTCTAATATAGTGTTTTCTTATTATTTAAGTAATACTTTATTGTAGAACAGGCGTGTTTGAAATAATAGGTGAACTTAAATTGAACCAAAGAATCTCTGCAGAAAAGAAATCCCCTTAGAGTAATGTCAATTTCCCAACAGCAGAGGTGTTGTAGGCTTGTGCCGTAGGCTGTTTATGGGTAGGGACTTGGCTTAAATGTGAACTGTTTCTCCTAGGCCCGTGCTCTTCCACATTTGTTCCCTGTGTTTGGCACTGTCTGGGAAGCTGTGGAGCCTCCAGGAGGCAGTGTCTTCCTGCACTGTAGCTACAGTGGCTGTCTTTAAGAGTGTGCATACTAGATCCACTTCCCATTACCTTCTTAAAAATTAATTAATATATTTATTCAATTTACATCCTGGTCATAGCCCAGGTGCTTTTTGCTTCTTGACTGCAGATACAACTCCAGTGACCTGCTGGCTTCTGCTTCTGGCTCTGCTACCTTGCTTTCTGATCAATCCTCTTGAATTGTAAATCAGAATATATCCTTACTTTCTTAAAATGTATCATATCAAACATTTGGGCACAGAAATAAGATGAGAAAATAACGATGATATTAAGGCTATTTAAAGAATGGGCTATTTACATGTTCTATAAGGAAGCTACTTTTACCTTCTTGACCAACTGGAAAGGTATCACTTTAAGGACACTTCCCAATTGTAATACGAATAAATTAATAAAATATATGAAAAAAGAGAACATTTCCCTAGTGCACTAAGAGCTCCCATCGGGACTGACCCTGAGGAAAGGTATAGAAGAAAGGGAAGCACGCCATTGAGAGGTGAATTAGCCTTGACATCACCAAGTGGCAGTTTGCAATCACATCTTTAATCCACTGGAATCAACCACAATTTGGATCTTTATGCTGCTGGTAACTAACTGCCTGGCTCATCAACTTACAGGGTGGTTCAGTTTGAGACAAAACCTCTCCTGCTACCCTTCTACCCCTCTCTCTCATCCTCATATTTCTTGATTCTAGGTTGACACAAAAACCGGAGCTGAACTAAAATAAATAGAATTCAATTGAGCTAAAAGGGCAATTTAAAACAATAGTTGACCTTTTCTGAGGGGATCAGAGCTCTGGATCCTCATGGTTCTATTGACAGCAGAGCTGGGTCTGGAAGCTGCTGTGGCCAGATACAGTGCTGTGTGTAGCAACAGTCGCCTGTCTGCGAGCTCACTTCTTATTTAACTCACGTGTCTCTGCCATCTAAATGTATCTGTCAGAACCTGTAAAATCAGAAGCCTTCAAAGGAGTTTTGTCCAAATTCCTGCTGCTTCGTTTAGGCTTTTCTCAAAAGTGAGAATAGATGAAAATCATTTGTAATGTCACTTTCATACATCGCTTTTCCTCTTCCAATATCCCTTGTTCTCACATCTCTTTCCTATAGTTTCATTTCCGTTGTTTTCACACATTTCACTCAGGAAAACTATGACATCTGAAGTTTTATGTTACTTGTCATTTGGATTTTTTTAATTCCCAACACCAGGAACCAATTAGATAGTTCAAGTAATCAATTCATTTGCCTCTGTATTTTGATATGTAGATCTACATATCGGTTATAAAATGTAACTTATTGCTGTCTTTGGACTGTGCTGAATTGTCAGCACCTCTCAGTTTTGAGTCCAGAATTAATATGCTGCTGCTTTGATAGGCTAATAAACATCATGGGGTTGTTAAGGGATGGTCTGATGCATTTTGATGCTAATTACTGCTTGCTGTCTGTGTGATCAACTTTTGCTCAATAAAAAGCCATCCCACTTGGGCAGGGCAGGAGATAGGTGGGGCTAGGAGAGGAAGGAATTATGGGAAGAAGAAAAGACAGCCAGGAAGAGAAAGGAGAGATTCCTGAAATGAAAAGAGGAAGGCTGTCATGGGTTAGATGGAGGAGAAGCACATGGCTAGTGTGGATGGATAATCTGGCCTCGATAAAGAACATTAGCAAGTATTTGGGATTATGGATGGGAGGTAACTTGATAGAAGTTATTAGAAGCAGATGGTGTGGGATTGAGGCGGGGATCCCATGCCTGCTACACTATGGGAGGTAGTTTAGAGGACTGATATCTGCCCTGCCCCAGGTTAACTAAGGCTATTTTAAAATATAACAAGTGTCTGTGTCTTAATTGATCGCTAGCCGGGCCTACTGATAATACATGTATTTAAAAACAATAACGGGGTCTTAGATATCAGATGTTTTCATAATAGAATAAACCACCCATGTAACTGAGAGATGAATTTAAACTCCTTGTCCCAGGGATGCTGGTATATACCTGTAGTCCTATCACTTGAGAAATTGAGGGAGGATCATTTTTATTTCAAAGCTGGTTTGGGATGCATGGAAAGACCTTGATTCTAAATATAAAACAAAGCAATAAACCTTTTATTCATTACTTTCCATGTCAAATTTATTTTTACTAATTAGTAAAGAAAAATTTACTATTCAAGGTTTATTAGTATCTGAGTATATGTGTATGTATATGTGTCTACATATGTGTATATCTATGTGTGTTTGTATGTACATGTGTTTCTGTATCTATCTATCTATCTATCTATCTATCTATCTATCTATCTATCTATCTATC
>OU015748.1:8057313-8073333 GCA_907169655.1 Acomys percivali
GTAAAATGTAACACTCTCAGGCAAGGCTGGAGAGAAACCTAGGTACAGAGGACGCATTTGGTTCTCTGCACCAGGTCAGATGGCTCACAACTGCCTGTACCTCCACCTCCAGTGGATCTCGCCTGTTCTTCATGGGCACCTTTTCTCACATATACACACGCGCACACACACACACACACACACACACACACACAACATACTCATACACACACAACATGCACACATATACACACTCATACACACTTGCTCACATACACACATATTCATACACAATAAATCTCAAAAATAAACTATTAAAATATTATATTATTTAGTATCATTGGTGATTAAATAAAAATGATGCCTAAATGGTAAATAAATATTTTGGCGTAAAACTTTGCATTTAGAAGCACATAGTTCTTTGTATTGACTAAAGGAAATATGTAGGGATGCAGAAAATAGTGTAATTAGGAAAATACTTATTAACTTTGTAAATTTGCATAAGTAGAATAATTGAATTTACATAGCATGCAACATTCTTGTTCTTAACAAAGCAACAAAACATCCCTTGAAACATTTTAGAATGCAGTATTTTCCAGCTCTTAAGATTGCCACAGCTGCCTTTACCTTTTGATCAATGGACCAAAGTTTCAAAAAGAATTTCAATGCTATAAAAACCTATGTGTGGCCCACACTTCACAGCGTTCCTTCTTCATGTCAGCAGGTGTATCCACAGCGATTTCATACACACTTATTAAAAATTGAAAGACAGCTGCTATACACTCTTAGAAACAACAGGCATCCCAACTGGAGTAAACAGATGAGGCTGTTTTTCAAAGTTTGCCTGAGGTTGCTGACAATCATCTATATCTTAGTGTCTCCAATTGTGATCGAGACTTGCTTACTACAACCTCACTGTTTCAGCAGTAACTGAAAACAATATTTGGAGTAAGAAACTTACTCTTTCCACCTTGACATTAAGGTTGATGAGAAAACAGTGCTTAAACGCCTTGCACTGGAACTATTTCTCTCATGAAACAAGCCAAGTTTTATCTATACTAAGTCCTTGAGATTCTAAATAATATGAAAAATGCCATTGCATTCCATTTTTGTGTATATGTGTACAAACATAGACAAACACATATATGGAGACAACTACAAACTAATCCCCTTCAGATGATATCTTTACTTGACATTATTTCTTTTTTGGTACATATTTTGATGTTTTATAATTCTTCTAACATTAAAATAACGAATTAGAGGACATACATTATATGGGTTTTATATTATATATAATTTAGTCATATATATGTATGTATATATATTTACACTATGTGAGAAATGAGTGATTTTCAAATTGAATATCACTATCATAATTCCTAAATATAAAAGATAACCTTTTAACTCTTAGGAAAAGTTGTTTTACCATTGCAAAATATTTTTTAAATTTTTTTGTGTACATATTCCAAAAAATAAAAAATAAATAAATTCAAGAAGAAATACTCATACCAACTAGAAAAATACATATCCCTGATTCTGCCAATAAGAGTAGAAAATACTCCACTTATAGTACAAACTCCATAGTTTTTTTAAATTGTCATTGTTCTGTCCATTGGGGGGAGGAAATCCCCCTCAGGAACAGTCATAGGGGAGGGGAATAAGGGGAAAATGGGAGGGAGGGAAGAATGGGAGGATACAAGGGATGGGATACCATTGAGATGTAACAAGAATAAATTAATAAAATTTTTTTTAAAAATTTCATTGTAAATCAATTACTATGTGTAAAAAGAAAATCCATTCCTTTATGCTAATTGCTTTATACTTTGCATCTCTATTGAATTCCATCTTTTTAATCAATGTATTTTGATAATGAAACAAGATTTTTAAAGAAATGAGACGCTGGCATTTTAATCTTTGTAACATTATTACTGAGTGATTTTTCTCCCACTAGAGGATTTGTGTGGCAGGTAGAAGTCACTCTTGTGTGCAGCCCAGGACGCATGGCCAATCTGTATCAGGGACTGCAATTTTCTGAAAGATACTTCAGCTTCAGCCTTGGCAGAATCATAGCTAACTGAGAGACTGAAGGCCATTAGCTCGGGCTATAGTAACATGGACATTTTGTTCTCGGTTGATCACTTTCATTGTCCTGCCCCATGAATAAATATGCATGCACAGCATTGGAAGGTATAGATCTTATTGTTTTCATCTTGTATATAGAGACCAAGTTGGGACACCGTTTGGTACTTGCTTTTCTTTCATTTTTCCATCTTTCAAAAGTTGTATCTTTTCTGTGTATAGGTACACACATGTACAATACTTGTATATGCGTGTATGTACACATGTGTGGTGTTAGGTACATGTGTGTGGAGGTGTATGTCTGAGAGAGAGAGAAAGAGAGAGAGAGAGAGAGAGAGAGAGAGAGAGAGAGAGAGAGAGAAAGAGAGAGACAGAGAGAGACAGAGAGAGAGAGAGAGAGACAGAGAGAGACAGAGAGAGGCAGCTGCCAGGTGTGACTCTTTATTGTTCTCATGTTATTTTTCTATTTTGCTAGGGTCTCTGCTCAGCATACTCCAGGAAGCCCTGGCCTCCATCTTCCCTAGGCTGGGGTTACAGACACTAGCCACTGCACGTGGGTTTCTATGTGTTTCCTAATGATTCCAACTTAGTCAAGTTCTCATATTTATGTGACAGGCATTTATCTCCTTAGGCCTGGATGTTGTACCTTTTATGTAAACTACTAATTAAACATTTCAGAAACAGTTTATAATCCATACAATGGAAAAGAAAGTCGACATTTGGTGAGATTTTTCAAAATTGAAGATTCTAGGCATTGAGAAAGAGGTAGGGGAAAAGGGTGGCCATGATCAAAACATGCTGTATGAAACTCTCAAATAACTAATAAAACTGCATATCCATCGGAGATTAATCCAATTTGATGATAAATATAACAGGGTAAAAACATGTAGCTGGTGATGTAAAACTGTAGATTTCCACATTTGGTTATTCAGTGGTACTTATCCATCTGGTTCACATGACTTATCAATATATATCGAATGGAATGTTCGTTATTTTAAAACTGTGTAATTTTCAAAACTGCCCATTACTCATCAGTTCTTTACACCCAAGGGTCATTTCCACAAAGCCAGACACAAACCAGAAATGAAAACCCCAAGAGTGACTGCCCTGCACAGGTAACAACAGGCTCGTTTTCACTGCCAGCTTCTCCCATCTGCTTTTGAGTGCATGGTGATTGCTTTGTTGCATTCGCTGTTACATTTCTCCAAACTGCTCTTTCAAAACCAACCGTTGAAAAGTAGCATTGGATTCTTGCACTCACAGTTTGTGATCTTTAGAGTCCGCTTGACTTCTCCACTTCCTGATCCCCCACAGCCATCCTCATCATCACAGTCTCCACTGGATTGCTCAAGGATGCCTCCACCACTGCCTGACTGAAGAAGCTCCCATTTGTTGGGTTTGGGTGATCTACCCTGTAACAACTGAATATAGAAAACAAATACAAATAGTATAAATATAATAAATATTTAAAAACATGAACATTTTCTTAAAATTTTTCATCAGAAATTCAGATATTAGAATTACTCTTATATGAAATCACTAGTTAAGTATAGTTAGTAACTTTACCATGTATAACAATAGCTGGAACAGTGAAAATGACAGGCAAAATCTTGCCTCTGGAAAGAGCAATAGTCCATCTATTAACTTAGTGCTTTGGGGAACGAATTCTGACCTTATGCTTCTAAGTTGTTTGACTCAATGGCCGTATAATTCTGAAAAAGCAATATCTACCCACAGCCAATTGAATTGTTACACAATACAAACCTCACTGTGAGATCTTGGCTAAGAATCTTGTACCAGTTTATAAACTGACAATCTGCAGTTTCTTCAGACACAGACATCACTCCAGAAAAGAATTTCAGAAAAAGTCTACCATTTTGGACAGATGAACATCTAGAATCATTTAATGTTCCTTGAGTTAAATATATGGTCCAATGTATATGGCATAGGACAGATTTGAAGTCCAACCTACATTTCTGCAAATCATTTTTTAACTTCACAGTTCTTAATTATCATGAATTTCATTTTATCTTATGAGCAAAGTAAATGCCATAGGTTATCAAGTCTCTTCTCGGTGACCTGCTGTTTATGCTAATAAAACATTTTTATTTTTTTATATTTTATTTTATTTTTTAAAATTTTATTAATTTATTCTTGTTACATCTCAATGGTTATCCCATCCCTTGTATCCTCCCATTCTTCCCTCCCTCCCATTTTCCCCTTATTCCCCTCCCCTATGACTGTTCCTGAGTTCTAAGAAGTGTTTTTAATGCACAGATAATAGACATCTATCTGGGTTACAGCATGCCATACACAAGACCACAGATACAAATAATTAACAACAAATATTCTTGCCATTTAAGAATACTGGTATCAAGCATCTGGACTTGGAAGTTCATAAAGTTTCCAATTAAAAAGGAACAGGTAACAAAGAGGTAACAAATTCTACCTTTGTAACTAAAAAATTATAAAAACAATAACAATAATTTAATTGCTTTTGTTTGTCAGCACTTTTCAAAGAACATGTCACTAGAATTAAATATAAAAGAAAAATTGTTAATTCAAAGCAACCAAATGCTGTCTGTCTTACACCAAAACATAAGTAATGTAGTTAACAGGTTGATATCTATGCTAGTTGCTGGAGACGGAAGAGCAGAGTCGTTATGACGGGGAAACAGATATGTCACCAGCCTATTAAAAACCTCAAATGTGAAGGAGAAAGATAAATGGATTTATTTTACAGCCTTTATCATTTGTTATTCAAATATTCTACTCATCACGTAGCTAGTATAACCATACATGGCTTGGGCTATGCAATCCAACATACTGAGATAGAAATCCAGACCCCAACATGCTTTCACTAGGAAATATGAGTATGTGTGAATTCATTGAATAACTGATTCAGCTCCCTCATTTGTCATTCTTATATTAAGAGTGAAACAGAAAAGCACATTAATTTGAAAATAAAGGTGACAACACATTGGAAATTAATGCATGTGATTGCTATTATCTATCTACCTTATTACCTTCTATGGCAATGTTATTTAAATATCCAACATTAGTTTAAATAATTATCTGATAATTAACCCAATTAAGAGAAAGCCTGTGTGACAACGATAGAAAAAGCCGTGCTCTGGTGATATCCTCCTCCTCCTTTAATGTTCACATAATTTACCAACTTTTTCCCATATCAACTTTATTTTCCTAAGAATTCTTAAGTATTTTACTGGGATTTAGGCCAGAAAACAGATAGAATCTTATGAACAGCAAAACATAAATCACTACAATCCTATGCAAAGAATTTGATCTCAGAAACTCAAACAGAGGAGTAGATATTGCAAAACTCTACAATTTTAAGAAACTTTTGAGTTGAAACTGAATAAACACATTAATAGTCAGACAATTATTCTTTGATTTATAGTTTTTACTGCTCTCTATGAGAAGGGCTCTTTCTGGGAGAATGGAGCCAGTGCATGGAGCAGAATAAAATCTCATGCAGTAGCCAACTCTAAGTAACAGCTGTTTATACTCTGAGGGTTAAGAGCAACCACATGGATAAAGTTCTCAAAAGTTCAAGCTGTATTCAATCAAAAGAACAAACTTCATGTGACAAAAAAAGTTTTGCAGTAGAGGCATATCAACATTTAGTTGAATAAGAGCAGCAAGTAATAATGAACAATCTGACTTAAACCCACTCCTGTTTGCTACACCTTGGAAGAGGTGAAAACACATTCTAAGGACCAGTTCATGTTTTTAAGAAACTGCAAGCTACCAAGATGAGACTTGATAGCCTATAACAATATAGTAGGTGAGGAGGTTCCCCTCGGTCTAAAACCTAGGGGAGGGGAATAGGGTGAAAGTGGGAGGGAGGGAGGAATGGGAGGATACAAGTGATGGGATAACAATTAAGTTGTAATCTGAATAAATTAATAAATAATAAAAAAGAAAATATATTGAAACCCATTATTTTGTACATTAAATCTTACTGATGTCATTATAATGTCTTCTTTTATTTTAGCAATTAAAAATATTTTGTATTCCATATTTTTTAAAAAATAGAAAGAAATTAAGGTCACAAGACACTTTTCCTCTTGTTGGCCAGAGAGGGGCTGTTCTCACAAGTACTCTGAACTATCTTTACATAACTCCATTCCTTGTATATCTTTGACAATAGTGAGTGATTTTAAAATTGAGACATTTCTAAAATCACTTCTGAAGTTTTCTTTATTTGTTTTTCACTTTAGCATCAGTTGAGGAAATATCTGAGACAGATGAACTCAAATTTTTAAGAAGCATTATTATATAAAGTTATAGTTTCTTTCAAATTTTCTGTGCCGGGCAGAATTAGAAATGGATCCCAGGGCTTTCCACTTTAGTTCCTGGCACTGGGAAGCTGATACGTTTTCAGAACTGATGCAAATGTGCTAACTGATTTATCAGCTTATTCTGGTTTATTCAAAGCAGGAATGTCTGGATGTAATTAATAGAATCAAAGCAGTATTTTAAAAGACAAACATCTTTCTGGCTGTTACCAGAGACAGAAACTGGAACCACAGTGTTTGGTTGGTTAGAGAAAATTGCAGTGTATGGAAGTATAAGATTTGATTTTTCCTCACATTTGACTATGTCCCCTGGAGGGGGAGACCTGGTGGCACTCAGAGGAATGACAGCAGGTCACCGAGAAGAGACTTGATACCCTATGAGCATATACAGGGGGAGGTAATCCCTCTCAGGAACAGTCATAGGGGAGGGGAATAAGGGGAAAATGGGAAGGATGGGAGAATAGGAGGATACAAGGGATGGGATAACCATTGAGATGTAACAAGAATAAATTAATAAAAAAAAAAAAGAGGGAAATAAGAAACTCCAGACCCCAAACACTGCTGTGAATTACAAGGATAAATTCCACGGTTTCCACTCCCAAATTTCACATTAATTATGAAAAGCATGTCATCTAGGAGAATAAAAATCCTGAGGGAAGCCTTAAGGCCTTTTTGTTTGTGTGTTTGTGTGTTTGCTTGTTAAAATAAAATAAACCCATTGTTCTAGAAAAAAAAAAAAGATTTGGTTTTTATTAAGGCCTTGAAGGGTACCATGGCAAGGAACTGATGATGTGAGGCCCCTAGGAAAAAGAATGGAGGAATCTACTAGTAGGGGATGAGGTTATCAGTCTTGTGATTCTTCCCATTCCCTGGACTAGAGCATCCCTAAGAACCTCTAAACAAAGGCAGCTATGCCAACTACTTGATTTCAGCAATGTGAAAATCTGAGCTCTGTGCTGATGCTGATCACCTAATGAAAAATGCTTCCTTGAACTACTAAATGTATTGGCATTTGCTAAGTACCAAATTTAATATAGTCACATATCCTCATATTGATCAAACTTACTTTTTGGAATTATTATATATAATGTTTTATGATAGTATACATCGCTATATAGTATACTTAATATATACTATATAACACAATTATACAACACATATAATATATAATAATAAAATCTATAATATATTATATAGAATATATAGAATATACATATAAAATACACTCATTTTATATAATATTATATATTATGTTATATTGTATATGTTTCAATATTATATGATATGTGATATCATTTACAACATAATTTTATACAATGTATAAAATATATATGCTTATTATATATTATGTATTATATAACCATGTATAATATTATATCTTATATAATATTAGATTATTATATATAGAATATAATAAATAATTATTACATATAATATGTGAAATGCAATATAAAATGACAGGTATAATTATAATAATTATATAATTTTATAATATAATATAATAAAACATTACATTATATCTTATTATTGTATGTTAATAAATACTAACATATATAACCATATGATATAATAATATATAACATTATGTGATAAGGTGATATATAATGTAGTATATTAGCCATATAATATATATAATATATATTAATTCTCTAACCTATTCTTTAGGTAAGGTCCCTCTACTAGAAAAATGATGTCATTAGAAATAAGCTATCATATTTCAACATTCTATATCTTTTTATTTTCTATTTTTCATTGTAGTCTTCCTATTTCCCACATCTTCATGTAGGTGATAATATGGCTGTTTCTATGATGGTGACCTAAAACCATGCAGGATCTCACTCCATCGATACTCCCTGATCTACAATCTCCTTTCCTGAGAAGATTACTATCTCCCTTTCCTTAGTGTGGAGAATCAAGGTCATGTATTTCATTTCTCCAAAAAATAATTTATTTCATCATTTCTACTCTTACACGTCAGCACATACCACGTCTATACCCATGACAGAATGTGATTGTTGCCTTGGCAATACGTTGAAGATCCTCAGGTACTAGTAGAGCACACAGCCAAGTGAGTGCCTATGGTGGCTTTTCGATAGCACGAGTTTCTTACCTAATGAGTTGTTCAATCCACTGATAGGTTCAGAATATCAATCTACTGTAAGATGACTGGCCTGGATGGCAGACATAGGTCACTGGAAGGTGCCTTCGGTAGCTGTGCTTGTCCTAGCTTCTTCCTGTGACATTTCCACCCTGATCCCTGTACCCCGGGCAATCATGTTCTCTTCCATATATTCCTCTTATAATGGAAAGCTCTAAACTTCTGTGCAAAATAACTCATTCTTTCCTTACGTTGTTTATATCAGCTACACTATCACAGAGATGAAAACAACCCACAACATAGAAACATGTTTGCTTCAAAGCACGTATCCTTAGCTTCTACCAGGGAACTCCCAACAGGCTGAACTCTAAGGTGTCAATAGAGTACACGCTTGATATCTACAGCCCTAGCTCCTTCCTGTGAAGATTACCTTACTCCTTCCTGTCTCACAGTGACACTATTTATCTCTGTGCACATCTGATTACACTTTATCTTATCCTACCCTCCACCATAAGGAACATTGTCTCTCACCCACTACCACAGCATTAGTTTCCTAAAGTCAATACTTTTATCACATCACTTCTTACCCTTATAGCACTTTCATGTGCTTTATTTAAAACACAAACACATATCCCTGACACACACACCACCACCATGAACAACAACAACAAAACACCAGCTCTCAGCATGTGCCTAGAAGGAGAGAGCATCAGTTCAGATTGGTGAGTCACAGGGAGAAGGATGAAGGATGAAGTGTTTGCCAGCTTCCCTTCTTGACTTGTTCGATTTAAGGTCTGCGAGAAATTTCACAAGAAGCATCTTGTCTCTCTGGGATTCAACTCACATTTTTCAAATTTACATAAGCAAATTGCCTGTCTAAAATCACTTGGTACAATCCAATATACATCTAGAAATGAGGGCAAAGTAAAAGGTAAACGGGGCCTGCCAGTCAAGGTCCCCGAGAACATACTGCATTGGTTCTATTGAAAATTACTCTACATACAGTGTCTCAGACCCCAACTCTGCCTAAAAGCAGTGCATATATTTCCAGGAAAATATACTTCTATTGTTTTCATCTCACTGCCTATTTTTTTTCTTTCTACATAAAGCATGAGCTTCCCTTTTCTGGGACTCGTCACAGTGCATCTAGTTTACAAGTTCAAATGTCTCCTATTAATCATATATATATTTCTGTGATTATGTTTAAACCAAGACACTATGACATTAATTGGTATTGAATTCACATTTTTGAACATATGTCATAGAGTCTTCATGAATAGTACACTTCTCAGTGATGAAGCCAGGATTTAACTTTCTATATACTCGCCATGCTGACATATAAGTACTTGTCATATGTAGTGATTACAGGCAATTAATAACATTATTGAGAAGTGATATTATTATTTCTTTAGGAATACTTAATTATATATATATATATATATATATATATATATATATATATCCTGTCATTAATGGCTTCTGTATCAAATTAGCTTTAGAAAAATGTTTTAATTTTTCTTTTTAAATCATTAGTGGTCATGAACTTCTAGAATAACTGAATTCATTCTTCCAGGTGGCAAAATTAGTTCCCTTACGTGACAAATACGCTATGTAATGATGATTTTGAAAGATAAATTGTGTACAATAAAGAAAAAGGTGCTGTTCCTAGAAAAGGCCCATAGTGCTTTAATTCAAAGAAAGTATTTATAAATATCCTATAAGATAAAACTAAAATAAATTAAGCAATCAGAAAATTAGAAAAGTGGCCAAAAGTTCATGTTATGATTTTTCTAAATTATTGTGTTCGCCAAATTTCTTACACCGAGCAAAAAAAAAAAAAAAAAAAGAAAAAGTGCTCCTATTACATTATAAAGTAAATCTATACATATTTTTCCTTATAGTTTCAAAAATTCAGTGTGTTTTGTTGGTTTGCTATTTTCAGGTAGAGAGAAAACTTTCGTTTTGCCTTTGGTGTCATCAGAGCAAGCCTATTTTCCTGGAGCTTTCAGTAAGACCTGCTCTTTCAGTTTGTCTTTCTCCAAACCTGAGTGATGGTGTACATTTTCCTCCCCTTGGCTCCATTGGATCACCCTCACAGGCAAGCACCATTTCACATCCTACTCTTCACCAGCCTTTAGAAATCAGCCCACTTTCTCTCAAGGACAGACTTTCCTCATGATGTTAATAAACCACATGTAAATTCGAAGAAGCATAGGAAAGTGAACATATTGAACAAAGACAGTGCTTGTTTCTATGTGACATAGGAAAATCAGAATGGGGATACATGTTTGCCAAAACAAATCTCTTCATTTCTACCACACAGAATCATACAGTACCTTCACTAAGAAAGACACTTTTTTTTTTCATTTAATCAACCTTAGCTTTAATATTTCAACTCGGAAGATATATTAGATTCTTTTTTAATTTTATTTTATTAATTTATTCATATTACATCTCAATGGTTATCCCTCCCTTGTATCCTCTCATTCCTCCCTCCCTCCCATTTCCCCCCTACTCCCCTCCCCTATGACTGTGACTGAGGGGGACTTCCTCCCCCTGTATATGCTCATAAGGTATCAAGTCTCTTCTTGGTAGCCTGCTAGGCACTCAGAAGACACGTTTTTAGGCTTAAAATCACAAATAAATTTAGAATTATTGTTCTGGCCCCATGCTGTTGGCCTCTGTAAAATAGAATAAGAATTTTTATTTGCTTGTGTGAGCATTGTTTCGGTTATAGTGTAACCACTTAGCATGGTGTAATTGCTCAGTGGTGGTTCTTTCACTTTATTCTTTTTATTTTAGTTTTTCTTTATTTTATTTTTTTATTAATTTATTCATATTACATCTCGATTGTTAGCCCTTCTTCTCCCCTCCCCTATGTCTGTATTGAAGGAGACCTCCTTCCCCTATATATGCTTTTAGGATATTGAGTCTCTTCTTGGTAATTTGCTATCCTTCCTCTGAGTGCCGCCACTGTTGCACCAGTCCTCTTTGAAAGATCGGAACCCATACAGGATAAACCAACATATACTCTCAGGCTGATTTTGCTTTGTCATCTCAGTCTGCCCAAAGCTAAGATGATTAGGTTATAAGATTTTAACTTATTCCCCATTAGGGATGATAGACATTCAACCAATACATACATATTTATAGAACAATTAGAACAGAAGAAAGGGCATTGGTTTTGAGTGTGAGGCACACATTAATTGTGTGCCTTAGGCAAATCACTTTAAGCCTATTAAAACTCATTTTACTCTGATGAATAAAAATGCTTGGGAAACCACTTCATCCACTCTAAAGCGCCATACTCCTTCACAGGGCACTACACATGGCCATGCATCCATAAAATTGGGAAGACAACAGAGCAAGCCCAAAGTAGAAAAAAATAAAAATAAAAAATAAAAAATAAAAAAAGAAATGTTCTTCTTTCCCAATGGCATCAGCTAGTGCAGGCCACTAATGAGCTGAAAATCATCAGTTTGGATGACTGATGCTTCCTCCCTGTATTTAACGGTTTAGGAAGCTCATTAGGGAGCTTTTCTTTCTGGATGTTTGTTGGATAGAATAGCTGATGACTCTAAGGCAAATACATTTCTTTCAGCTGCTGAATTAATCTCTCAATAGTCTTGATTTTCATATTACTGTCTGGCAATACCCCACGTTTGCAAGAGCCTGTCACACACTTGCAATGAAATCTAGGGTGGTGGACTCATATGTATAGTACATGTTCCATGAAGGAAAAATATACATCACAGTGAAAATAAACTATAAACCTAAGAGCAAATCAATATGGTTTAAAACAGTTTACAAATGGCAAATTTCTAACTAGTCATCTTTTCTCTCATAGACATTCACATAGATGTATAAGGAGTAAATATGTGTTATGGTAGTATCCGTTTCCATATGTCATCTCATTCATCCATTCAAGTATAAACACAGAAAAATATCAACTTTTATACTAGTGATATGAATGAGCAAGCATCAAAATATTAATAGAAAAATTGTAACAAGGAAACTAGAATTTAGAAAATATTTTCAAGATTAATAAGACATTTTAAACAATATATTTTGTTTACTGACTGAAATAGTTTTATGTATATGTGCATAGGAATTTGAAAAATATAAAGAAAATAAATGTATATGGAAATGAGTTAGTATGATACCAAAAATAAATCTAAATTTTGTTTTAAAGATATTAGCATTTCCACTTTCACGTAGAAAAAGAATGGAAATTCATAACGTTTTAAAATTGGAACTCTGAACCAAGTTGTTCATGATTGATTTTTTTTAACCATTTAAACTGTTTGAAATGAGCCATCAATGTCACTTTATTGAACCTGCTCAGTTTATTTTGTTTTCAAGATAATTCCCCTCCCCTAAGTCTCCAACCTCACTTCCATCTCTACGAGACCTAACTCCAGTTCACTTTCTATGTCCTCATTAACATTATTAGAATCATTTTTACAAATCTTCTAACAAAGTACCGTACTCATGCTCTTTCAAATTTAGAAAACATTTTACCCATAAATCCAAACACTGCAGTTCTTCAGCTCTGTATTTTCAATAGCAGTTAAACCTTTATAGACTGTTCACTCTAAAAAGCCAAACACGTTTAACAGAATGTCATGTTATGTTAGGTTGACCAGACACAGAAGTCATTTCTGTAGAGTTTCTCGTCAGTGTTTGCTTTAAGTTTGAGCTCTCTGATCTCTATGTCTGTTGCGCCAGTAATTTGAAAGGTCACTGCTCTGTTGGCATTTGGCTTATGCAACCCAGGCTGGCAATTTATAAAAGTCTTGTGATTTTTGTAAAAAGAACACTGAAGTTAAAAAAAAAAAAAAAAAGGTTTACTAAATTTACTCTCTAAGCTGTAATACTGCACATAAATCATTTAATCTTGTTCCAAAAGCTCTGTTTTTCACTACCACATCTGATCCTCATCTCTAGCTCAAAATGTGCCTCTTCCGTCTTCTAAGCCACTGTGCCAAAATGGACTAGATAGGTGTATCATGAATTTGTGACCTAATCCAAAGTCTACATATTTCTGTAGGAATGAAGTAGAAATGGAAAAGAAAATAAATTTACACAAAACTTAATTAAAAAAAAAAGGTGTCACCAAAAGAGGAATGTTCAGGCAAAAATTTTATCAGTTTTAAAATGGTCCTTGCAAAAATACTACAAGTTTCAGAAAATCATTTTTTGAAAATCTCCCCAAGACTCCCGAGGACCAGATGGGAGAGTCCCTTCTGAGGCAGTCAGGAAGATACACAAGGTCAGGGAAGGGGATGAAGAAGGACTTGGTGAGCATGCTGTGATGTGTCACGCCTGCAGTAGACGGGCAGCAGGAGGGAAGGGAAGCCTGGAGATAGTGAGCAAAGTGTCTGTGAAGGCCTGGTGAAGCAAGAGATAGCTAAGGCAAGTTGCTTAAGAAACAAGCATCTCACTGCTCAGGACAATAATGTAAAGATAGAAATTCCCCATTATTTGTTCAAAAGTGAGGCTTCGAGACACTGAGGACTATCAGCAGCAGTGGAGTCTTTTACACAAACTCCACATTCCAGTTCCCAGGCACCATCTCTTCCTGCAGTTCCAGATACAGCAGCCACTGGGGAAAATCAGAAAGAACTGCAGACACAGTCACCAACAATAGACTACAAGATATGGAAGAGAGAATCTCAGGTATAGAATATATGATAGAATAAATCAATACAACAGTTAAAAAAAAGAAGTGCTGAATCTAAAAAGGTTGGAACACAAAACATCCAGGAAATTTGGAATGACAGACAAAGACCAAACCAAAGAATAATAGAAGAAGGAAAAGACTCCCAGCCCTAAGGCCCAGAAAATATCTTTAACAAAGCCATAGACTGAAGTCTCCCTAACCAAAAAAAAGAGATGCCTATACACATGCAAGAAGCCTATAGAACAACACACTGATTAGACAAAAAAAAAAAAAAAAAAAAAAAAAAAAAAAACCTCTTGCCACATAATAATTAAAATACTAAATGTACAGAGCAAAGAAAGAGTATAAAAAGCCACAAGGGAAAAGTGCCAAGTAACACATAAAGGCAGACCTATTAGAATTATACCAGACTTCTTAACAGAGGCTTTAAACTCCAGATGGGCCATGGTAGATATCTTGCAGATCTTAAGAGAACACAGATGCCAGCCCAGACTACTATACCCATAAAAAGCATTGAATCACCATATGAAGAAAACAAGATATTCCATGACAAAATAAAATTTAAACAATATTTTGCCACTAACCCAGCCATACAGAGGATACTACAAGTACAACACCAATACAGCGGGTGTAACTATACCCAAGAAAACAAAGGAAATAAATAATTTCACACCAGTAAAAACAAAAGCCACAACCACCACTACCAAAACTACAGGAATCAACAATCTTTGGTCATTAATATCTCTCAACATCAATAGGCACGATTCCCTAATAAAAAGACACAGGTTAACCTAATGGATAAAAAAACAGGATCTATCAATCTGCTCCATACAAGAAACACAAGATATGCTTTTCCTCAGAAAAAAGGGCTGGATGATGATTTTCCAAGCCAAGTCTATTAAAAGTCTATTAAAATGTCTATTAAAACTCTATTAAAATGCACTTTCAAGTAGAAGTGATCAGAAGAGATGAGGAAGGCCACTTCATACTCATTAAAGGAAATATCTACCCAGATGATGTAGCAATTCTCAGCATCTAGTAACAACATTACTAAAGATTAAATCACAAACTGAACCCCACACTTTAATAGTGCAACACCTTGACACCCCACTCTCATCAACGATTGGGTGGATGAGACAGAAACTAACCAGAGAAATAAGGAAACTAACTGATGTTATTTTATGAATCAAAGGGACTTAACAGACATCTACAGAATATTTCACTAAAATGCAAAAAAGGATACCTTCTTCTCATCACCACATGGAACCTTCTCCAAAATTGACCATATTCTCAGTCACAAAACGTGCCTCAACAGATAAAAGAAGATTGAAATAATCTCTTATATCTTATCAGGTCACCATGAATTAAAGCTGGACCTCAACAACAACAGAAATAAAAGAAACCTTACACATGCATGGAAACTGAACAACTTTCTACTCAATGACAATTGGGTCAGAAAAGAAATAAAGAAAAATTAAAGATGTCCTAAAGCTCAATGAAAATGTAGACACAACATAACCAAACTTATGGGACACAATGAAAACCATAATAAGAGGAAAGTTTATAGCCTTTGTTAAAAATAATATTGGAGACCTCCCATAATCCCAGCACTCAGGAGGCAGAAGTAGGCAGATCTCTGTGAGTTCAAGGCAAATCTCATCTACAAAGAGAGTTCTAGGAAAGCCAAGGCTATTACACAGAGAAACTCTGTCTCAAAAAACAAGAGGAAAGGAAGAAAGAAAGAAAGAAAGAAAGAAAGAAAGAAAGAAAGAAAGAAAGAAAGGAAGGAAAGGAAGGAAGAATTTGGAGACATCTTATACAAGCAACTTAATGGCATATGTGAAAGCCCTGGGGGAATG